>VWYH01008052.1:683005-855392 GCA_013399365.1 Pampusana beccarii | reverse complement strand
CTTAGCATTTGCCTTCCTTTTTTCCTCTTGTCCTTGCATGTGTAGGGGCAGGGTAGAGTTCCTTCAACATCTAAGTGACGCAACACCTCTCTTCATTTAGAGCAATTAAAGGCGAGAGGGACTCTAACATAACGAACCAGGCAGGGAGTTATTTGCTAACGTCTGCAGCAGTCCCTGTGCTCACCAGTGCTTTACCTCAGAGCCAGGAGCATCACGGATCGGTCCACGCAGCGCACAAGGTCCTGCGTCCACCCTCCGACCCACTGCGCCATGCAAAGGACCTGCACAAGCCAGAGGGGATGGGACACAAATCTGTGCTGCCTCATCAAGCCTATCCCCGTGCCTTTACCTGTGAAATAAAGAAAATACTATTTAAGTATTTGTGAAGAGCCAAATATCTGACTCAGCTTTTCTTTTTTTTTTCTTTTTTTTTTCAGCCAGGAAGACATGAATTATACAGAAATTTTGCAACAGGAGGTAAAAAAGTTTTCACCAGATTTATCTTCACAATTTGCTCAGTGTTTCTTCACAAGCAAGAAAAACACCCATTTCTAACAGACACACTATTTGTGAGAGCTAAAACAGAGAAGAGTGGCATGATTTTTGGACGGATCCTGAGCATTTTAAGATATTGTTCATTGCTAAAATGCACCCCAGCATTCAGAGACAGTTTAATATAGCATTGAACAAATAATTAATTTTATTTTCCACCTGATAGACTTACGGGGGAAAATAAAGCTCTAAATAAAAACTTTCACAATATTTGGCAAACCTAAATAATTAATTTCAGTTCTGGGCACTTTTTTTTGTTTTTCTTTTTTTTTTTTCAATAGAAGCAAGACACTAGTTTCTTAAAAGGGCTAAAGTATCATTCACAAATCCATCAAGGAGGAAGAGGAGGAGCAATTATCTGTTGTCCTGAAGCAGCTCCTAATGCCTTCGGTCCATGTCCCCCATTATGGAAACTCAGAAAGCTGCTGAGTTCAGCAGAACCCCTGCATAATTAGGCCAATTTGTGGAGCACCTCAGCTTCTCTCCAGAAATTATTGCCCCTGGGGCAAGAAGAGCAGCAGCTATCCTCCACATCAAGAAGCTGTTCTTTATTGACCCACTTTGGTTTACAGCCCAGAATATTAAATTTGGGGGTTATTTTAGTATATATCCAGGCCATAAATGCTGAAGGTCTGTGCATGTTCCAGTGTTCCTGCTGTTGGAAGCAAGACGCTGGAGGAGAAGAGGCATTAACCTTTCCAGCTATGCCAGCCTTGCTCCTGAGCCAGTGTCTCTGCTCCAGAGGAAGCAAATAGGAAATAAACAAAACTTTCCACTTGAATTGCCTGTTGTAAAATTAAATACACCTGAGTATCAGAGCTGGTGTAGGAACAATTTCTTCTTTAAGCTTTGAGGAAATCAATTTGGGGAAGGGAGCTATAGGATTTTTATTTGTTTGATGGTTTGTTATTTTTGAAATTAAGAGTCTGAAAAAATAATTTCCAAGCATCTCTAGGACAAATGGCATCTGCTGGCTGGTGTTGCTTGGGAAAGGTCTCTTAACAGGAGCTCCCTGGGATGACAGGGATCAGCGGGTACAAAAGAAAGAGCAAACCTGACTGTGTGCACCTCGAGTTGTAGGAGCTGCTTCCCTTCGCTGGAGCAAATCCTGCCCTGTGGAAGTGATATCGCCGTCCTCATGAGGAGGGGGAGGTTTGAGGTCCCAGGTGTTTGGATGTGCAGGTTGTGGGCTTTTCCTAAGTTCCAGGAAAAAAAGAAAAAACAACAGTCTTTCCAAGGAGAAGGGTTGACAAACCACTCAGCCCATGAGCCCTCATCCCCTCCGAGCAAGAGGAAGAGGAGGCACAGGAGACGTAGCTGCAGCCCCCCAGGCAGCCCAGCCCTGCTCTACCCTCCTCAAACAAGGATGGAAAGTCCGAGGGAAGCGAGAGCAAAATCAGCACTGCATTTATCTGCAAGTGCTCAAATTAAGAGCAGAAATAAGATTTTTGCTAGAATGACAAATTAATTTTTTCTTTCATAATTTTATTAAAATAAGCATCTTCTATCTTTTAACTAGACCTGACATATGCTTACATAGATACAACACACCCTGTAACCTAATCTGCCAGCAATCTTGAAGCAATTAACTCCTTCTAATCTTTAGCTAACAAAGCCCACCATGCAAAAGGTCCCTGGAGAACAACACTCCAAAGGCCGCGGTAAGCTCCCTCTGACTATTTCTCTATTATTCGGTGTGTAGGAGCTCATTGGAGTGTTCAGAGAGCAGGGATTCGTTTGAAACAACAAAGATGAATCATCACAGATCATAAGATCTTCATTAACTCCTTATTTCTCTACTAATTAACACAAAAGGAATGACTTGAATGGTTGACAGGCAGCGAATGACCCACAGCTCAGTGGTTAATAGGATGCAAATGATGCCTAATGAGGGTCTCTAGCTGCAGTCTGGGCATCTGGCCTACTATTTTTGTTGGGGATTCAGAGTGGGTTTGAGACGAAAACAGTTTAACCAATAACATGGGCTGCAGCTGAGTTCATGCTAAAGTCTAAGAATGTATAAGTCCTGCACACATAAGAATTAGCTTAAACCCTTCATCAACAGGTTTGTATCCACATCAAGCATTTCAGAGGCAGGAAGTCTTGCCTGCCATAATAAACAGCAACAATTAAATATTTTATGGCACTTTTTTTTTGTGCAATAAAAATAGTTAACTTACGAATTCCTAATGACCCCTCAGTTTACAAGGAAGACAGATTCCCAAATAATTTTGTGTCTCATTTCTAATAGAAAACAAATTTGGGATGTTCCATATTTTTTTTTTCTAGAAACTATTTCCAGCTGAGTCTTCATGATTAATTAACAGGCTTTCAGTGAAGAGACATAGTACTATCAAAACTTCCACAAGTCCCTCCCTCACTCCCAGAAACTTTTAGAGCAGCTCCAGATCGAGCTTTTGATTCAACCACTTATGTGGGGTACTTTTTTCTTTACTTCTTCCACATACACACAAAAGCAAGGCTTGATGTAAGAGTGAAATACAGTGATTTCCTCTGTGTGTACACATCCTGCTGTGGCTGTAGGGTGGGCTAAGTTCTCCTGTTTCTCACCACACTCCAGCCAGAGGCTATCAACCTTTTTGATAAGGTGGTGCAGCCACTCACCTAATCACTTTTATTACTGACTGCCTGAGTCAAGCTGGTTAAATAGGTTTAAACAGCAGAACTTTGCTATCAGAGGTCACTTTAAGTGAGGGGTAGGAAGCATCCACACTGCTCCATTTCGGTGAGTGTGGTCACCCAGAGGCCAAAAGCTCTCCTGATGCTGCCCAAAGGACTCTCCTGCTTGGGGAAAGAGGTGCAGAGATTTATAGGAGGACTCATCCATGGACTGGGATAGCTATGTGCTCCCATCACACCTTCCTGGCCAGCTTCTCTGACATCTGTGCTGCAAAATGAGGCATTCCTCTGGAGATGCTGCAGTGCTACAAATTAGTGATAGCAACAACAGAGCAATCGCATCTCTCAAAATTCTTGTGTAAGTTTAGTTTTCCTTTTTTCATTTCTGTTTGTTTCAAACCCAAGAGATGGGCTTGCTGTTTAGCTGCTTGTTTTTACTAAAATGTTTAAATACCGCCTTTCATGCTTCAAAACAGCTGCTGAACAGGACCATGAAATGAAATAGATCTAAAGGACTTGAAATGAAAAGTGAAATCTATTTTCATTTTGTAAACAGATTAATATGTTAAAAAAAAAGTATCTATTTATTTAAAAATATAAATTTTGAATGTAATAATTTTCTCTCAAAAGCCTCTACAAACTATAATTGGCAGTGGGGTAGAGACAGGGTTTCAGACACTCAGTTTCTGTTTCAACTGCCCAAAATCTACATGCGTTTTCCAACAACTGCTGTACTTTATCTGACAAATCTTGCTGTGTTTATATTCTTTAACAATCACGACTACAAAAGATGCAAAATCAATACACTTCTACCACATACGCACAGTTACTGTCCTGTGACAAAGGCAAATATTTAATATATTCTTGGGTCCTGTTCTTAAAAATAATCGTATGCATTTTTTCATGTGAAAAAAACTGTTGACCGGAAAATACCTTTTCTTCACCGTAAACTCTGTGAAAAACCCAAGCGCTGCATCAGCGGAGAGTTGGCTCTGCAGACCCCTTACGTTTCCTATTATTGTCAGTGTGCATCCAGGAAGCGTCAGTCTAAGACCATCCAGCCAGATATCACTCCCAGTCCATCTCTCTACTGGAAGTCTTCCATCCAGAGACGAGAAGCAGAGCACACGAGGTGCTGAGGTGCCGTGCTCGGATGATGTGCAGTAGGAATGCAAAGGATGGTGTAAAATCACCTTTGCTGGACACGGGCTGCTCATCCCCAGGCACTTAAGGGATTAATGAAATGAAATTGTTTTTGGGCTTGCTGCACTCTCTCTTATCTTTTAAATCCATAATGTCCTGCAGAAGGCAAAATGTAGTAATTTTAGTCGCCAGCCTATCATTAATTTTCTACCTTTGGGGGAATGTACATTTATAGAAAGTGGGACTATATGGAGGCTAAGCTCATCACATTGCTTTTCACTTAAAGAGCTCAGCATGGCACAGCAGGGACAGAAGCGTAACATGCTTCAAATTAAAGCATTCTTTCAGAGTGGATGCACATCTCAGCTCTTTCTGCAGATACACACATTTTTATACATATATTTTTCTATATATGTGTTTATACACACGTATATACAAACCTACGGAGTAATCAGTTTTGAAGATAATTGTTTAGGTTAAGTATTTTCCCACATTAAACTGATAATTATCCCCTCCTTTTCTTCCTCTGTCCCCAGACACCAAACAAGCTGGATTTTTGCTTCATGTATTATTTATGGAGTGGAATTAATATGCAGATTCACAAAAACTTAAAAACTCATAATTATTCATAAAGGGCTTTAAGGTTATTTAGTACATATTTATGAAACTTTATGTTTGCTAGGAACTGTGTTTGAAAGTGCTGTGGAAGGGTGTTGACTGAGGTTAATTACTAGCATGGAGAGTAATCTGAAAATGATCAAACTCTTTGAATGAAAATATTTGTCAGTATTTCTGATCTATATTTAAGTGAAGTAATGGACATCAATAGCCTTGCAAATATATTCGGAAATGGCTCTGCAAGAAAGAAGATTTGCATATCTAATGCAAACAACCAATGAGGAAAAATGTCCAGTTAGACACCTTTGATCGTTAGGCAAATGTAGTAAATGATAGAGATTTATCCGATTTGTTGTCCATCTGTGTTATGTTGAGTTATGATCTTATGGAAATACGCTGTACTCTAGAAAATATTAGCAGCAATTTAAGGTAGCCAGAATCCTCCGCTCTTTTCTGGATTAAGATTCAGAAATGAGGCGTGAGCTGTTCATGATAGCGAAGATTTCTTTACAAGTTATTTAGGGTAAGTACAGGCTGCATGTAAATAATACATTATATTAGTTTTATATTTACATAAAACTTCGTATCTTACGCATAATCAACCTCCTTTCTAATTCATTGTGCTCAAAGATTGGAAACTTATATGTTATGGGTTACGTTATGTCAAACAAGCAGCAGTGGCAGACATTTTTCAGATGAAGATTTGGACTCTTTTTGTGAAATTAAACCCACTGACAAGCCTGGTCTTTTTTTTCCCTATCTTTTGCCGGCCATTCGAAGGGAGTTCAAGGACTCCTGCCTCCGAGGAAAAGGATCTGAGTACAAGCAGGTAAATGTGTGACATCTGCAGCCACCATCATGCTGTGAAAAATCCACCTGCTTTCTCACCAGAGTCAGTCGTGTTTGGGGTGGATTGCGCCCTGGTTGAGTGAGGGAAGAAAACCAGCACTGCCGAAGGGACCAGTTTTGGTATCCTTGGGTTCCTACATCACGTCTCCAGGGATGTGCAAGGACCCTTGTGTCCCTCAGCAGCTCTGCAGCTTCTCACAGGCTGCGTCTTGGAGGCTGTGTCTGCATCCCTGTTCTGCTATGGGATAAAGTCAAGTAGCACAAATAAAATAACCAAGTCAGGGTGTATCAGGCTCTTCCCCCCCTGCCCTCACGCTACTCTGAATCACGGAATGTGGTTATCTGGACAGGACTAGGAGGGAAAAGGGGATGGCAGAACCCTCTGCCACACAGAGGGGCAGATCATCAGAGATTCTCTTTCTTACACTGTTCATGGAGGAGCAGTCCTCGCCAAAGACATTTTGAAATAAATGGAACAATAATATAGCCATAATAGTTGCCCTAAGTGCAATGACTGTAGCCTCGATAGATTTGTAATCTCTTTTAATAAATACATTAAATTATTTGAAATAATGTCCTATTTGCCAACAGCTTATTCCATAAATATATATGGAATATAAAATAGGAGAGATTCCCTGACATAATTAAAATCATACAGCCAAGTAGGAGTCAGGGAATAGTGTTATCTTTTCAGCTGCAAACTATTTTACAGAAATATTTCCCCCACACAAACCTTCTATTTACCTTTAGGGATGGCATAATTGCATATTGAAAACAGTGCAGCTCTGAGGCGGTGGTGGCTGGTGCCTCCACCTTCTACCCCCCGCTACAACAGGAGCTCAGTCAAACAAACTACAGCTCCCTTCACAGTGCCAAGCGTGTTCCCTCCTCCAGACACCTGCACAGAGACAACTCTGCATGTTATATTAAGATCCCATTTACCTTGCAACAAATACATTCCGTGCCATCACGGAGGAGTAGCTTGGATGTTTATGCTTCTGTGCGTCAAGGGCTTAAATGCTACAGAAAATGTGCAGGTGTTCAGCAGGGCTCAGGGTGCTCAGGGGGGGAGCTGGGGGCTGTTCCTCGCGTTCATCACCTCCAGAAGTTCCAGTGCTCTCTAAGAATCATACAAGCACAGAATTATTTTGGTTGGAGGATACCCTTAAGATCACCAAGTCCAACCATAACCAAAATCTAGCAGTAAACCATGTCCCTAAGAGCCTCACCTATACATCTTTTAAACACCACCAAGAAGTGTTGTCTGGCATTTCAGCAAAGGATATGGAAGTTACAGCAGTGGGTTTTCATCCTCTGTGCAGACTGGTTGTTACTATATGTGTTGTTCAAATGTCTTAATGACATTACCTCGAAGGATTAAGTCCACACTACAAAACCCATCAGTAAGTAATGTAGTAGATTATTGATTAGATCTTTTCTTAACTTCTAATGCATTGTATTTGGAGCACTGGTGATTTATATGCAGGATAACACAACAAATAATACAATCAATGACGTTTTACTCTTAGTACTTTAAACTGGATATTACATCACCCTTCCTAGAAAAGTGTATTTATAACAAGAGCTTTTTACTGTCTCATAGCAAATTCATTTGGAGAAACTATCTCTTTGTACTATAGCTATTATGCCAGTAATTTGGCTCTCAAGTTAGAGGTTGTCACAAAAAAAACCCAACCAAAACTGGAAGCAACAGAAGTTTCTGGACTTATATAATTTTAGGAGTTCTTCTGATGCATATGCTTAGCTGCATTTTAAATATATTCATTGGGGATGAGAACAACAGTTAAGTTATATGTGAGCAGCTCCCAGATAGCTCATAAGTATGCCACGGAACCAGGCTGACAAAATTTGTTTCAAGCAAGGACTCACTGATGATAAAGAAACCCTCCACTCATCCATGTCCCTGTTTTCTAGGCTTTCTGCTTAAAAAAGCAGGTGAAGCAGGGTTAAAAACTCTGTGTAACTAACTGAGGTGATGTTATTGAGGACTTGTCTTCTGTACACAAGCTAATTACCTTCCTAGGGTGCAGACCAGTGTCTCTACACCAAATCCTTGCGTGCCCAGTGATATGCAAGGCATCCTACCCAGCTTTGAAACTGCTGCTGACAGAAGGTCCTTTAATACACACAGAAAGTGTTCACGTGGGGAACTAGCACAAAACAGCCAACATGCTGTAAACTCACACCATCTCGGCATGTTGACTTCCCCGTGAAAGCCTTTGCAGAATTAAAGCCTGAGGTCAGAAGGCAGGTACAATGACACAGGCGGGAGGTGCTGGGGACAGCAGTATGTACGTGATGTAAGCGATACGGGGGGAGAGGAGAAGCCAATGCAAACCTTTGCTAAAAAGGTCACTTACCGGGCTTTTTGTAGTCTCCTCTGGGTGAGGGAAAGACTGCAGCTTGTCCCACAGCCAGGTGCTCTCTGCGGAAGCCGAGTTATGTTTTCAGCTGCTTTTCATGACCGTGCGGTGGCTTCAAGGCGATGTGGTTCCTTCAGGCTTGTTGAAAAGGAAAACAAACAAGACGGTGACCTCCCGCTGTGTCCCCTTCCCTGGTCCCACCTGGGATCACCAATCCCCTCTCCCCACCAGAGCACAAACCAGTAACTGCCACATTTCCCTCTCTGCACCAGAATCGTGACAAACAGGCTCTAATTGGTCAGGTAGTGGGTTCAATTCAAACAAAGCTTAATTATCTTAAATGATGTCGTGCCAGCCCTGTGTACAAACCACGGACACACAAAAATGCAAGATATAGTGTAGCTGTGCATGTGTGCACAGGTGGGACACGTGCTCCTGCGTACACTTCCACACCTGTTATACCTACACAACACTTATTTCCACAGTTGTTTGCATAAAATATGGTGTATTAGATTCTCTCATTACCTTCAGCGGGTTTTGGATCTGGTCCATCTCACAAACACGCTGGGTTGTATTTCACACCCACAAATTGTATTTATGTAGATACCGTGTGAGTATACGTCCTGTCTTGGGTGGAGGAGTGGCTGAATTATTTTATCAAAGCAGTGCTTATTTTTCCTGATAACAAAAAGAATTTCTCAGCTATTACCTTGGATTCTTTTTTTTGTTTGGTTGGTTTGTTTTGTTTTTGTGAAGCACACAGTGCACATTTTGGGGAATCGTAAAAACATAATCCAAATCATGTAATTTTTCAGACCAAACACCATACCATAGTTTGCTACGAGATGCTGCAAAACTTAACCATGAATATCTACAAAATACAGGACAACTATGCTAACTGGAGAATTGCATAAAATAAACTAATCCAAATGTCTACTGAAAATAATTATTATATTGTCATGTATTAAAGTTCAAAAATTCTGCCTGAAGTTGTGCTGGAAGGAGACAGAAATGAAATAATATTTAATCACTGAATTTAAATAATCTGCTAAATAACCAAAATAGCTATTCATTAGCCAATCCAAATTCTTGAACATTAATTCTAATGCTCACTATAGTTTGCTGGGAAGAATGTTTAAGATGCAGCAACTTCCTGGCATTTTTAAAATTCAAATTTAATGGAGGGGCAGAGCTGCTCCCATTCCCTTCTCACCCAGTTAGGCATCGTTTTACATCGTGCTGTGCCCATTAGTTGGACTTAATTCTATTATCAATACATGAGTGATGCTCTTGACCTCTGTCAGCTCCTATATTCTGCCTTCATGATCAGAGATAGTCCTATGTGTTATGGAGCTGATATAAAAAGCAGTCGAAGCCAATGGAGAGGCTCCTGGTGGTTTCCATGGGCTTTGGATCCCTCCCACGTCACAGGCACATTGGGTTGCGTTCCATACACATGCGAATCGCGTGCCTGTATGTTATTAGATAAGGTCTGCTTTCTGTGCGTTGCCAGATGCACTGCTCTCTTTTCATCCCTGTGCGCTCAGCAGATAAAAGATCCAACTGCGAAGAGCTGCTCCCTTCAAACCTGAACTTCATCAAACACAACACTGAAGTGCGAGGGTTGAGTCTGAGAACATTATACATATAGGAAGCAGCTGGGAGGTTTGTATTTGTGTTTCAGATTCAGCACAGCACAACAAGGTCTGAGGATGAAGGCCATTTGAAGCATGCACAGCTTGGCAACAAAATTCTTCCAAGCAGGATAATTTATGGGTGCTCTGCTAATCTTACACCTATTATGTTCATAATTAATGTGAGAAGTGGAGAATTTAACTGAAGATCTCTTAATGGCTTAATAACCCAATGAACGTTTCATGTTTTATTCGCAATTCAGCCTGTGACATATGGAGCAAAATACAAGCAAATGCAATGCAACCCACAACAGGCAACGTGTCACTATGCCTGGCTTGTGTTTTCAGACAAGACAGTCATTTGTACTCCTATTTTTAGAAAGATGCTTTAACCTCCTGTACCCCTGCTGCCCCCCAGTCCTGCTCTATGGGCTCTTATGATCAGGATCTTGTTCTGCCCCACACAGAGCTGTACAGAGGAAGACAGATCAGATCTACACACTCTAATTTTTGTGGTCCAGGACCTCTGCACCATAGCTAAAAAATAAAGAAAATCAAGGACAGAAAGGATCATGATCAGAAAACACAGAGTGCCTGGGTAGGTGCTGAAGGAAAATATTACTTCAGTTCCTCAATAAATTATGCTATTCTGGCACATTAGCTGAAGCTCTAAAATTAAGCAAAGATGCCAAATATTACAAAGAAATGTCCAAGGCAAAAACTGTGGCCAGTCTTTGAACTCATGCATCTAGCAGACACTGGAGTATTAAAACAAGAGAGACACTCGTCTCAGCTCAGGAACTCCAGTATAATTTAGTCTGAAGTTATTCACAAACATTATCAATATTTCTGAGTTTACACTCGCACCTTTGACTGTTGACTTAAAGCATCTAGTCTGGTTCATGCTACTGGTAATGTTTACACTTTGGAATCTATTATGCATAGAAAAATTAGGGATTATCTTTGACCTGGGTCCCACGTATTTTTATGCAAAACTAAATAATAGGGTTATTTATTCATTTAATCAATTCCATATATTTGCCATAAGCAGGCCTGATTTTTTCTGAGGTCGCAACCAACATCATACTTCTAGGAGGACATACGGTTTGACTATTAACACAGATATCTTAGTTGGCATGCAAACAATCCTGAACTCTCCTATCTTTTCTCAGGTTGGGAGCACTGCATATTAATGTGGGTTAATCATTATATGGAAACATCAAAAGGAAAGTCATTATTGGGGTAGTCCAAGCGTGCCTAGCTCTTAAATGGAGAAGGATGTGTATATTTGTTAGGAAGGAAAAAGGAAAACCACAGCATGTTCTACACTCAAACACAAAAAGGACTTCAGGCAATGTATAAGTGTCCGCAAGACCTCTTGCAGGCAGGTGTAGGCTCTCTCTGACCGTGATGTGGCTGGACAAAAGCTGTTTAAAAGGTAACTATTACTTTGTGGCTGCTAGGAGTGCAGAAGTGGAAGGATGAAGAAGACCATCTTGCCTGTCTTTAGAGTTGACAGTGATAATCCTCATACCCTGTGTTATGCCACACAGTATTACAGCTGCCTAAAGTCAAGCACTGCCTCAGTTTACGTTAAAGATCTTTGCATAGCTATAATTCTGCTTTTCCGTACACTTACATCTTCCCAAGCTTCATCCTACTACCACATCAATAGATCTGTTTATTTCCTATGATATCTCCTTCAGAGGACATCATCCATAGCTTTAAAAATTAATGATTGCTAATTACCTTCAGTCCAAGAATTGGAAGCTTAGAGAACTTCATGCATATCTTGGGATAATTAATTAATTCTCTTTTTCACGGTCTGTTCAGCATTGCTGTCAAAAGAGAAACAGAAAAGCAAAGAATGTCAAATATATTTATCCACTTACATCTATTACTAACTAGCTTTAAAGAAAGTGAAATAATATTATTTCCTTTTAGAAGAATAAGAGCAGATTTTGTCTGAAGACAAGAGATATACCTTCTAACAAGGGAAAGTTGAACAGTAAATCCCACAAGAATGCTTCGCATTTAAGGTTTTGAGTATCGTAGTAGGAAAAAAATTGTTTATTCTATTCAAGCAAATTGCACTGAAGAGTAACCAACATATTTTACTGAACCAGCAAGTCATGCTGGTGTCAACATATTAATAAAAGAGCAGTAATTTTATTATTAGCAAATGTCTGAGTGCCAGTTGTGGAAAAAGCATTGCCTTCAAGTGTGAGGAGGAGAAGTAACAGTTAACATAACAGATACCTACCACAAGCAACGCAGATCATCAGCATTTAATGACTGAAGTAATGATATCCTGCTTTAGCTGATGGAGATTGTATAGAAGCAGATGGAGTAAAATGCTCACAAACACTACGTACCAAATGCAACAGGAGATGGGAAAGCTCATCAGGAGACTCATTGCCAGGGTTCCTGGAACTTTTAACAAGCATGTTACCTCCCTCCACCCCTTCTCTCTTTTGACTAGTGCTTATAGTTTATTTATTTATTCAGGTTTTAACACCTCCTCTTGTGATGTGCTGGCAAACAGAATCGGTTTAAGTACCACTACAATGCCTCATGCAACACTCCTATAGCCGAACATCTGCTTGACAGAAGGCCGATGGGTGCTACATGCCAGTTTGGGGACTCTCTCCTATAGTTTGTGTGGCAGAAGTAAAGCATTTAAAGTATTTAGGGACTCATGGGACACACCAGAGAACAGGGACCTGTGAAGATGCACAAGCTGTCTGTACAGAATCTCCACCAGCGCCGGTGCAGCTTGGTGAGACCAGCCGAAGGCTGATGCCAAGCAGGGGTGCTGGCCTGGCCTCAGGGCAGCTCACTGCCTTCAGACGCAGAAGAACCAGACAAGTGTCTTCTAAAGTTATAGGAAAGGCCTTTGAAATTCGTGCCTAGCAATTAAAACTTTAGTGTAGAGATTGTTCCAAAGAAATGGAATATCTGGAGGAGGAAAATGTTGCTCCTCTGGACAGAAAGAGGCTGTAGTCCATGAAGTTTGGCAGAAGAGAAGTGTATAAGAAAAAGGAAGAAGATAGGAACAAAAAGAGCTTGGGAAGCTAAAATCTTTGGCCATGAGGAGAACAGTGTTGCTGCAGGAGGCCCTACAGTAACTACAGCAGCTACACCCCACAGGTTTGGTGTCCTCAGCTGGTTGATTAGAGGTGGCATTTCCCCCACCTCTCGGTGGTTGGCAAAGGAGGTTTCATGGTGAAATGCAGACTTCTGGCACATTATGTGCAGGGGTCCTGGTATTTCATCTTCATCTGAAAGAGGGAAAAAAACTAAAGCTGAGATATGTATTTTCTACCCGTAAATTGCAGGTGGACGCTTATTCCCAGGTACAGGAGAAACTCCCCTGAGATCTACAGGAGAGTCACAGGCTGTTAAGTAGCAGAACAAGTGCTGGCAGAAAAATTGCAGGAGCTGATGGAACAGCACAGAGGGGAGGGATGAACTCTGCTTCTTGTCACAGGGTCCTCTGTGGCTACTCCAAACACAAAGCTAAAAGCAGGTGGAAGAACATCCACCAGTCAGAAGGTGCTATCCATAATAACGTGCTTTCCAACCAGCATCAGAAAAGTTAGAAAGCAGGAGTGGACTCAAGGGGAAAATGAAAAAGAAATGTCCAAGGAAAACACTCCTAAGCTGGGAACGGAGGCAGGTGGGTTGTTACCAATAAAGCCCATCACTATATAATAGAGACATCTCAATTTATAGCTTCAAAGACTTAAAGTTTTATTTCCTCTGCTCTCTATCTCTGTTAGAAGATTCAGGTTTACACCCTGCTGAGGCTGGACTGTGCTTATCAGCAGCTCAAGGCATCGCATCTCAGTGCAAGCACTCAAATATCTAAATGTAACTTTTCTTTTTAACTAAGGAGAAAATAAACCAGGACTGGTATCAGTGAAAATAAAACCTTTCCAGTTGAGATCAGGCGGTGAGAAAGACCATGATCCTGTTGCCAGCTGAGGCAGCATGGGACCAGGGACCAAGGCTGGGGGTCTGGAGATGGTGGGGTAACAGGCTTTGTTCCTCCTGATGTCTTCTGGCGATGTAATTAGTTCCCTGTGTTTGTTGCGTTGGTGTTCAGTGGCACTTAGCAACTCTGGGCAATGCCAAGGAGCAAGAACTCAGTTTGCATATAGAAGAGAGAGAATTTCCATACAGCAGAGCAGGGAACTGAGCCCTGTCTTGGTCACAGCTCCACCACTGGCTGGAGAGCTGACTTTGGTCAAAACGGCTTGATTTTGAAAGACAGTTGTAATCACAGAATCATAGAATAATTTTGGCTGGAAAAGACCTTTAAGATCTAGTCCAAATATTAACTCAACAACATTAAGTTCCCCTCTAAACCATGTCTCCAAGCACCACATCTACCCATCTTCTAAACCCCTCCAGGGATGGCGGCTCCACCACTGCCCTGGGCAGCCTGTTCCAATGCCCAACAACCCTTTCCAGGAAGAATTTTTTCCTAATATCCAATCTAAACCTCCCCTAGTGCAACTTGAGGCTATTTCCTCTTGTCCTGTCACTTATTACCTGGGAGAAGAGACCAACGATCACCTTTCAGGTGGCTGTAGAGAGTGCTAGGGTCTCCCCTCCACATCCTTTACTAATGTGTGTGTTTTTGCACTTGCAGGCAACTGTGAGCACAAACAGAAAGTGTACTTTCTGTACTTAGTGTGCTTAATAGCTATTTTTTTTTTTCATTTTTGATAATTTATTTCTTATGTGCTTCTCTAAGTGATGTATAAACATATAACTGCACTTAAAACATTAATTTTCTCTCAAGCAGATTTCTCAATATTTAGTTCAGAGAGTTCACCATCTGTAAAAGCAGGTAACTTTCTGAAGTTGAGCCCGTGGAGGTTTCTTCAAGATAATTTAGTCTCAATTCATTTTCCAAGTTAGTAAACTCAGAAACAGACTCATTGTTCTTCCTGCAGCTGTTTGTATAGTCCATGAAAAGATTTGTGCACGTATGTGTCGCCAAATATTCCAATGCCTTTTCAATAACACACAGACTGTGATAATAAATGCACATCTACCAGTCAGACAAGCACATGGTACTGCTGCATGGTACAGCATGCTATAGGAGCCAAACTCTATCCAGTACAAAACTCAATAAAAATAAACTGCATCTTTAGAGAGTTGCCTTTCCAAGCTAAACTAAGAAAAATTAATGAATGTAGTTCCATGACCAGGATTTAACACACAATAGGATTTTTTTTAAATACCCAGGAGTCTTCAGCCTGATGTGCTATTATGCTTTTGCTGCTCTTAATATTATTGTTTCTGTCTCATTTTAGGTTACTTTCCAGTGTTTATTATTAATTCAAATTCTCACTATTAAAGAGAAGATATTATCCATATGGTTGACGTGCTGCTCAGTATGTTCATAAGTCCTCCAACGTTTTGATTAACACTGACAGAAAACCCTTTGAAAACATATGGCCCTATATACATCCTGTCATTTCTAATAATAGGGTACATTCTTCAGTACATTTTCTTAAGAAGATGGATTCAGTCATATTTTTGAAACATGCTAATACTTTATTAATTAGTCCTTTGAGGTCAGGGGGGAAGAAAAGACTGAATTAAAATAAACTTTTCCTTGATCAGACACCATAAGCACTGTAGATAATTTGTGCAACAGAAAAACGTGATATCGATGAGTAATGGTCTCTATATACAGCCAGATTTCTTAAACCAATTAGCGTCTGGCATATTCCTGAAGATATTCATGCTCTATTTGATATGCCAGACCCTTAAAGCTTTAGCATGAAGACTGATTTTGATGCTCATTTCACTGATTAGGTCAGTATTTTGTTTCTGGTGTTGAATTTCTATATTTATACCAGTTGTTTCCCTTTTTTAACACCTTTGGGATATAACAGGATCTCAGCACTCTTCTCCCTTACACAGGCAGGTCTGAAACCAAACTTGGTAAAAATATTGTTAACTTAAATTCACTTTGGCTTGTGCAGTAACATGGCATATTTATATGTTAGAATTTGTCCCCAGAGACTATTTCCGCCACTCCTGCTTTGCTATAATTTTCCTCCATTCCTTTCCCGGTAACAATGAAAATTCCCACCTCCATGGTGTCTTTTAACAATCTTTTTCCTCACATAGCTGCTTGTACTACCCATCCTCAGACTTCATTAGCTCTGTGTTTGTTCAGAGAGAAGCCGCTCAGCCACATATTCTTTAACATGATATTTCAGGATGTGACTATGCAAGAATAAATCAGTTAATCTGACTGGAAAACTGTGCAGAACAATAACACAAATACATTCTTAAAAGATGAGATATCAATATTGTACTTTATGGACCTGAATATTTTCATACAGCTCACACATATTCAGATTACACCTACTCAAGTTCTTTCCCCCCAAAGATGTATCAGTATTGTTAATGTTGATAAGTAATTATGCTAATATTGCAAAATTGCTTTTATAATTATTTCATCTAGCATCTGACTTTCATTTCTTACTTTCTCACTTTGCTTCTTGAGAAAAAAATCAGAGACATACAATTCAATTCTCAAAAAAACTCCAACAGGACTAGATTTTTCTTTTCATTTTCTTCTCCATCTCCTCCCTCTCTGTTTGCTCCTGCTCTTTTTCCCTTGGGAAAAGTCCCTGTCTGGGCTACATCAGTGAAGCATTTCTGGGCAAAAAGCCATCAATCCTTACGAAACTCCATCTCTGACTATTCCTGCAGATAGGTTTCTCTGAGCCCATCAACTCTCTCCTTCTCTAGACTCCTCTCAAATAAAATATCTAGTAAAATTCATGATCTTTCTCCGTAGGTGTGTAGAAAAAGCCTGGTGTGGTCTGAAAGATCTCTGGAAGCTGCAGGACAAGGTTATCAATGCTCCCGCTCCTTAAGGACAGGGGAACTTTTCAACTCCTCATCAAACCTCACCCATACTGCAGAGATCAGCTCCCTCCGCATCATTTTGTGAAGAACTAGTCAAGACAAAATAAATTAATGTCACATAAGCCCTACATATTTTCCATTCCAGGTAGTAAAGAATATTTTTTTTATTTTGCTTACTCTAACACACATGTGAACAGCATTTATGTAAATAATGATACTCAACCTTCTAGGAAACAGAACATCATCTTGCATATACAATATCAATTTTAAGACCTAACAGGAGAAAGAATGAAACACCTCTAACAGAGGTTCACGATGTCATTAAGTGCTCATCTACAATAAAAAGGAAGGTAAGATCATACGGAAACTAGTGCAAAAACTGGAACAGACTGGAAGCTTACTCCACTGATGGGAAATCAAAACAATTTAGAAAAACCCAACAATCAAAAGATCATTTTTTTGTTTTGTTGCCAAAATTCCGTACACTTTCAGTGCAATTTTTGCCCTGTTGTATTGAGCTTCAAGTGCAGTACAAGTTTTGTTTACTCTCTGTCAATTCAGATAAAATATGATCTTTTACACTTTGCTTTACACTGTACCTGCCTTTCAGAGCTGCCCACCCTCTCTGCCTCGCTTTTTCAGAAGCTGAGAGACACAAAGTGCTTTCAGACCAGCGACATACGGCAGCCTTGCAGATAACTGCTAACTACTAATAAAACTGTGCCTGTGCTATACTGTTTATCTCACAATACTCCTTAAATTACAACACTGTTATTTCACTTTTTTTTCCCTTTGGTTCTACATTATTTAAACTGCTGCACATGATACCGAAAACTTGAAGACTGTTATCAGTTTAGGAAAAGGGTATTAAATGGAAAAGATTAAGCTTTTGGCCTGAATCCAGCAGGCACTTAAATGCATGAGTAACTTTACTCCCATGAGTAGGGTCTTTGAAGGCAATGGGACCAGCCATGCATGGAAGAGCATGGTTTTGTATGGATGTTGGAGAGAATGGGCTGTGCTGCAAGAGGTCCAGGTTCAAAACTTGGGCTTGTGTTTAGCTACGTGTGTGTCATCAAATTCATAAGACATTAATGTACTATACATGCTCAATACACGTTTTCCAAATATCAGACCTTTATTGCTATGTTATTATTTTTTCCCCCTTAAAATGGGCAGCTGTTCTTCATTTTTTCTTACCTATGTGCCAGATTTAAAAAGAGTCAGGTTTCAGTTTTTCAGAGAAAATATAACAAATCCATGTCTCAAAAACACAGAATACATATTTTACTATGAAGCACAGGGCTTGGAAATACCTAACCAGGTTCTGTTTAGACTGTCAGAAAATAGAAAATAGGTATAAAAAAACAGTGGCATACTGTAGCAACTTTCATTTTTTTCCCAGATAAAGTCACATTTTTTCTACATCTACATCTTTTGTGTCCCAGTGTTAAGCTACTGCTCTCCACCACTTCCACCTTATATAAAAGCTCTGCAAAAACTTAATTTGTATTTAAATCTTTTGCTTCAAGGTTTATGCCAGTCACCAGCACCACTGAGAGACAGGTAGAATTCATGTATTAAAACTGTTGTCCTACGAAAGACAACAAAGCTAACCTCCAATTTATCTCAAATGACGAAAACTAACATGCAATATTTAACAAATTAATGGAAAATACCAAATACCAAATGGAAAAGATGTAAAACCTCCTAATTAGGAAGCATCAAAAACTTCACTTCGGCATTTCTAACCAAACAAAACACTGCAGCATTATGGAATCTAAATATTTGATTTCTGTATATTGTGAAAAAATACTGATAAATGCTGTGATAAATGCCATCTCCTACAAATAGGGCATAATCCACAGCCTGTCTCATTGCGGGTTATACAAAATTAAACAGGATTATGAATGGCTAATGGTGGTGGATTGACCCTATCATAATGTGTCCCTCTCACAAAGCAGTAATAAACTGCAAGTTTGTGTGTGGAGTTTGTTTTGGTTTTTTAAATTTACTGTTTACTTCCTACACTGAAACTTACTGTTTGCTCAAACACAGACAGCACAGACCACTAAACAGATCTTCCTATGACAGTATACATTTACGAAATGTAGTCTTATATCTAAATGGCTAATCCAGGAGAAAAAAAAGATCAATGCACCTGCCCAACTTATTTCTAAGGATGATGAGGCTCCCTGCTACAGATTGCAGGGCCTAACTTGCCAGATATTTGTTTCCTAGCTATTATTGCCTGCTGAATATTTTAAATCCACTGTAATTCAATATTCAGGCTAAGTCTAAAATAAACCTTTTATTTTTTTTCTTTCGATTATTTTCGTTAAAGATATTTTTGTCTTCAATCTTCCATTTTAATCTTGGCCTTTTAAAAGGCCATCTTCAACTTTAAAAGCAGCCTTAATTACTAGACATTTTGTCTCCTACTTGGCAACATAATACAAGATGAGGAAACTGGATGCAGACTCTAATAAATTCGTAGCACCATCCAGAAGAGGCAATAAGATGCTATATTCAGTTAAAAGCAGGAAACAACTTATACCAAAGCCCAGAAACAGATTATTGTGCTCCGTTCTTCAGGTGTAAAAGAAGTGCTAGCTCAAATTTTCTGAAAGTGGCTAAAGACAGAAATGTATTGACTAATTTTCAGACAGTAGTTAAGAGACTTAGTGCTTTATTCTTATAAAGTTAATAGGCTTTTGAAGGATTTTGGGTTTGTGTAAATACTTCTGAGATGGGTATAATTCTAGCTGCATCTTTACAGCGACTATCTACCATTGGAAAAAAGTGGCCTTTTCATTAGTTCACATGATAACAGTAAAGGAATTTAATACAATGTAATTCTATCATTAGGGGATAACACTAACTCTATACCCAAAATTTGAGTCCTACATAAAGCTTTAAAAAGGTTAGTGGAATTGGAATTTCAGGAGTTAAGCTCCAGTTCCTATTATAGAAAGATTATGTGCTTTCAAGAACAAGGGAAAAACTGATGAATCATTTCAGGGAAAAAAAAATATGTTTTTTTTTTTAACAGCTGTAAATACTGACAAAGATGGAAAGAAAGCTGGTAAGTGAGAAAGGACTGAAAGCAGCAAATATACAAGCAGTGATATCCTCCTGCACTCCTGGAATGCACTAATAGTTAAAAACGTGATGAGGATTCAGATCTGCTGTGTCGCAGGTTGCTGTTCTCTCTGCCTTATCCTAGGAGGAAGGGAGAGACAGGGTATTTACAACTGTTTCAGGATTCTCTCCTTAACAACACCTATTTAGCTACCAAATCTTGCTGTTTCTTAAAGGAGTTACTGACTTAAAGGAGTTATTTACCTTTTTGTTCTGCTTCATGATCTTAAAACATTTTTTTTCCTCGGTCTATGGGGCGACAGAAAAGTACATACATTGTAGGATGTGGCCTGATCTGGGCGAGAAAAAGCCCTAATTATTAATTTTGGAAAGATGTGTAAGAAATTGCAATGTATTGTCCTATTCCTTTCTCTGGGTTCAGTTGGCTTTAGGGATTTGGGGATGGATTTAAAAAAGCTTTTAAAATGCATGTTCAAATTTTTAAAACACTACGGTGTGAGGTATGTTGGTGGCCATAAGCTATTAGAGAAAATGGTGAATATCACTGCAATACACTGCTGTGCATCGCATTTTGAAATATACTTGTTTTTTCAGGTCGGGGAAAACAAGAGGTAGCAGCAACTTTATTTGTACAGCCGATACTGGCTGTGCATAGGGCACTAGAAAAATATATCTCTCATGGTTTTTAATACCAGGTACGCTGTGTCACCGCATCTTCACACTTCTTTTTTACTACACAATATCTACCCTGATTACTTTCATATCTTCTTCTGAAATCAGTGACAACATCAGTTCAATCACGAGAGTATGGTGTGGTCAGGGTTTCCGTAGCATTGATGCAAACTTTTTTCTACCCAGGAAAGACCCAAGTTGCGTACACTGTGTGTGATCCGCATGCACCTATCATGGCAGTGATGCAAAAATGGCATTTAAATGCCTGACTTCTCAAGGGTCTCGGAAGACATGGCAGAGAGAGATGGTGCGGGCTCCAAAACAGGCAGCAGAGGAGGAGCTGCGTAGCCTATAGGTAGGTGCCCATAGTGTTTTCTGAAGAAATCAGTTCCAGAGATATGCATCTTTTTCTTGTTCTCTCTCTTTTTTCTTTTAAAGCACTGTGCACTGATTTTTCTGTATTATTTAAGGCGCTGCACATGCACCCAGGGAGGAGGAAGAGAGAAGGGTGGAGAAGAGATATTCACACACCCTGCTTCAAGTACCTAATTTACTTTCTGCTTGGCAGTCATGCTGCTTTATCTAATCGCTGAAGAGAGATTTGCTGCTCCAAAGGGCACCTCAAAGAAGCTCTATTAGGTCCTTGAGCTGAATTGCCCCCTGAGTGACAGCTGTCAAGTGATTTGTCACCAACACCAGCAAGCCTGTAACGTTCCCAAATACCTGTCTAGTAGAACAGCTTTAATGATGGAAGAAAGATTTGATTTGGCTTCTATATGAAGTCCATGATAGTGTTAATCCCATAAAAATATGACACATTCAGAATTTCTCCCTAATAATTGTAAACACTGCTTCCTTTGTCAACTTTTTGATTTATTGGAACTTCTTATAGAGCTAGACTTTATTGTATTTGCTTATGATACCACAGTAATCTTTTCCCAGGCTTTCACTTTATTTTGTTACATTTATCTAGCAAGCCAGATTCACACTCCCACAGTAACCATATGGAGAAAAGCCACAAAAGCTGTTAAGTACATTTAATTACTGTTTTGATGAGCTCATATTTTAATTATGTTTATTGATTCTGTGTGTGTTGAAATAGTTTTAGCATTTCAAGAAAAAAAATTGGAATCAATATACTGTAATTACTGGGCATTTTATAATTTTTCTGTGTAATTAAAACTTTCATATAATATTTTTAACACTTTATACTAATCCTTCAGCTGTGATTGGCTGCATTTCCTTGTATGTTTAGGTTAGCTTTAATTTTCATTCTTCCACAATGTGAAGCTAAGTTCAGGATTAAACATCACTTCCATCAAATACTTTCCTTCCCCTTAGACCTTCTTAGGAAATTGAAAATAACATGCATATGGTATTTACAAACACAGCACCAGTTGTGACACATTGGTACATCTTCCACTTGGAGCCATCATCACAGCAGTGGCTGGTGCTGTAGGAACAGCTTGATGGATAAGAGAGCCAAGCAAAAGCAAAATCCGTATACCTCTATTCAGGTAGAAAATTATTTAAGGCTGTTTTCAGACCTTTAAATGAAGTTTTCCCTTGGATAGATCTAAACTTCTGGATTATTTTAAATAATAATTTTAAATGATAAAGCAGGTGTAGATATATGGGGACCTGATCCTCTAGTGGTATAACTGGCAGAAGTCTTTTTGTTTGTATGGAGCACAATTTTTGTTTCATGGTGAAAGAAAATGACTTTGGACACAAAGTTTGGCCGAAAACAGGTATAGCCACACATTTAGGTTGTAAAATGATGGGGAACCACGTATACTGTCGAGCTTTTTAAGTTGTTACGTGTCATGGTGAAGAGAAGCATATTTTTCTCTACAGGTTATCCTTTATAAGGCATTTTTTTTTTGCATATAGGTAAACTAGCTGTTCCTGATTTATGAATCACAGATACTGTGCTCGCTCAGTCACCTTACCTGCCTGCTGATCTAGATTAAAGCACCTGATAAGTGCGTATAAGAAAGAGTTAGCACTGACAACATAGAGATTTTTAACAGAGGGACCAGAACAGAGATTGTTTTCACCAGGCACTAGAATTTCAATGATGTGACCGAGTTTTGAAATTTCAGGATTTCTCATGTGATGAAAATTCCATCCTGAAGCGAGCTCTGATGTTTGTAGACATGTGACAGTGAGCTTCAAACCTTTCTCTTTTACTTTGTCTCTGGGTTTTAATGTCAATAGTATTAAAAGTGAGAAGTAGTGTCATACCATTCAGCCCTCAAGCTCAGTTTTCATTTAGTTGCACCCTTGCACATCACACGGACAGTGAATTACAGAAAAGGAAAGAAAAAAAACAAGTCTACTGCCTGTATTTTAAGACTGATTGTAGAAGCATCATTTTCACCCTTTCAGTATACTTTTTGAATCTCTGACAAAATGCTAGAAGGTTACTCTGTGCTCTTGACAGTCAAACTGGATTTGTTACATGGAGAGCTATTCTTGAAGTATTGTACCCTTGGCTTTCAATCTCAATCTTAAATTACCAAAGAGAAAGAAATATCTTTTCTGTGGAACTCATCTTAACTCGACCCCAGGCATATAATGTTAGCAGGGCTGGAAACTAGGTGCTGGCCAAAGAAAGAGAAAGGACCTCATCTATTTTAGTACTGTATATTACCTAAAGGTCAGGAGATTACTGTGAGAAGGGGCAGAATGTATGACTCTGGTAACAAAAAGAGGTATCAAGAGCTGAAAGAGAATATTTATGGGAAAAAAAGTGTGATAGCAACAAACAGAGCTACCTGAAAAAAAAAGTAGAAAGGGTAGATAGGAAGAATACAGAATCAACACATAACTGTGCATTTGGAACGAGATAGGCCATGATTAGAGAAGGTTCAGGTGTCATCTTGACCCTCAGAAAAAAGTCAGTGGAAGAGGAGGGAACAGTGTGGAGGTGCAAAAACGTGGAAGCTTCATTTGCTCCTTTTTGGAGCACTTACCAGAAGGATGAACCTTGCTTCTGGCCAACCAGCCCTGCTCCAGACCAGGAGAGCCCCATAGACGTTGCGAGGAGTCGGAGCAGTAGGACTCTGCAGAAGTTGCTCCAGAGCCTTGCCTGTTACACAATGGATTTCATGGAGTTTTCAAGCCAAGCTGGAGAATCCTGCCGGAGCAGCGCTGGGGACAGCAGGAGGGACAGGGAGGGAGGTCGCTGACTGGAGCTGGTGTCCTCACTGCTTGCACCTGCTCCCGAATCTGCAGGGTCTGGAGTGTTTTCCACAGGCACCAAGGCACAAGAGCCCTATCCTGGCATCTTTTGGAGCCTGCAAAACAAGCAGCAAATACAGCGTTCACCAACGTCAACATGAACAATTTCCTTTGATATCAGCAATGCTGTCATCAAGCCTTAATGCACTTTTTAGACAGCCTCATTCCTGCGTGTATTTGTAGACATTCCCTTCATACTCTTTACAGGATAATTAAAGTATATTTGTCTCCTTCGCTTCTGACGCTAGCTTTATCCTAGCATCCTTTAATAATGTAGTTCTCTCTCAACATAAAACACACACTACATACTTAAATATGAAAAATGGATCAAACAGATACACCTGGGAAAATGAAATGGGAGAAGAGTTAAACAGTCCTAGTTATTTCTTACCAAAATGCAGAACTCTCCATTCTCAGATAAAAGACCAAAATCTCTGCAAAAATACTGCTATGAAACACAGTTAATTCTTTTGAAGTTGGAAGAACTATTTACAGTTTCTGCTGTGAAGAAGCCAATCTTTCCCCAGGAGCATTGCTTGATGTCTGTCTGTCTGCTAGAAGAGCTCTGCCAAAGTGGTTTCCATCTAAGGGATAAATACTAATTTATAAACTTCTTTGCAATGCTATATAATTTACCTGACAGGCTAAAATGGCTCCTGCAGATATGTTATAACTCCAGACAACCATGTAGATAATTTTCAAGAGAGCAGCTACATACCAGAAAGTCTTTTGAACATGGTAAATGTGTAAGTACAGCACACATGTTTCTCAGTGTAGTAGCTTGGCTGCTTCATTTCTCTCTTCTGCTCAATATTCATCCCCTTGAGATATTCAACCCTGGCTCCAGTTTGGCAGTTTCACACGCATAAAAGTCTGTTCATGCAAGTTTTGTGAGCCACAAGACAAAAATAAGTTTGGTTTGGTTTGTTTTCTGGCTTTTTTGCGTTACATCTCTAAAAACCAATTGTTTATGAGAAACATAATCAGGTCCTTTTCATTTTGATCAGCAGCATGGTTGTTCCTAATTGTCTGTCCATGATCTTTGTCATTAGATCAAAATGCAATAGAGAATATAGGTGAATTAATCACCTATGAAGACAGTTTGCTGACCGACCCACAGCAACATTAGACATGACAATAAAAATTATACTTGTCCACTAACTGACAAAGGGAAGCAGAAAATTCTTGATGTGCAGGTTATACTTGTGTTTCTGTCATGTTCAAGTAATGTGTCTGAACAAGGGACAGAAAAAGATGACTGCAGTGATGTGCCACTTGCATCTGAGCTGCCTCCAGAGGTTTGCACACCAGGCACTTCTCTTGCTATGAAACAATGGTCAGCAACACCTGGAGCCCAGCAGTGCCCAGCGGGCAAATTTAAGACCCCACTTTCCTTAATATACATCCCCCTTGCACTGCTGAAAACCAGAACCCTCCATCCTCCAGATCTGATCTGGTCCTCATCAGGTCTGTTTAATCTGATGAAACCTGTTCAGTTTGAAATGGTCACTCTGAACTACTCCAGCTGCAATTATGAGAGAGCAAGGTAATGGAAATTCAAGGTCAATTAGAACTAATAAGTTTAATAATTTCATCACATCTAACACCTTTTTCATGGAAACAGTGAAGTCAAAGACTTCAGGAAATTTTTGATACTTTAGCAGTACCTTTTAAGACCTGATAAATATTTCCAAATTGGTCCATTTTAACTAGTGTTTTAAGATATTTTCCAAGCACTGCTCAGATTAGCTTTGATTTCTTGTCAACTTTTGTTTAGTGATTCTTTGTTCATGGAGAGAATAAAAAAAGAGGCAAACTAACCCAGATTATCAGAAGCACTTCTGTGAGGTCTCATGTACGAATTAATCTGTAAATTTAAAAAGATGAGCAGGAAGATGTAGTAAAGCTGCCAAAGTCTTCTTGACATCAGATGCTGCCCAAACCAGATTCTTACGTTGATATCAATGTCACTAAATCTCACAAGGACCTGCACAGCTGTAGTAAATGAAAATTTTTCTAGAAAAAAGATTGCAAATGGTGTAAAATTCATTCAGTGCAACAACTATGAGACATACCCATTCTCTGCTCACTGAATGCTCCATGAAAGTACCAGTGAACACAAAGGCTCATCTCTGTACTGTGCATGTGCACGAGATGTCACACACACACATCCATCCCTTCTCCCCTCTCAGGGTTACATTCTTGCAAAGGAAGGTTGAGAATGAGGGATGCATATTGCCCTCTGTGCATCTGCCTATGGGAATCAGACACCTGCTTTGTCCGCTCCTTCCTTCAGCCTACTGATTTATTTCATGAAAAACAAAATAAAACCAAAACACACCAAAAAACCCACCATGAAAAATACAGGGCCCAATTCCTACCACACCAAATTTCACTGCAAATGTAGGAACACAAGAACTAAGAATAGCACTAAGAACCAGATTTCATTCTACTCCACGGGAGATTTATCTCTGTTGATACATGCAATGCATTGAAAAATTCATGTACCAAAGACTACTTTCAAAAGAACAGTGTAAAAACAAAGGAAAATTCAAACTAAGAGAAGAACTGCCAGGGAAGAAGTGGTTGAACACTTTTGCCATCCCTTAATAGGTTGTCAGCTGGCACAAATACCGATTCCCCTTACCTGGGGGTCACTTTCCTGCGTACCTCTCCCTCCTGTTTCCCCAGACATTCCGAACAGGTCATTGGGGAAGGGAAAATCAGAGCGTTCCCCATCATAGGGAGAAATCAGAGAGGGTACAAAGTTTCGCTTAGCTTTAGATTAGTCTAAATTAAATAGAGTGGCCTGGGGAGGGGTCTCAGACTGCAGGGCAACCTGATAGTGAAGCTAGAATCACAGTCTATCTATGTTCTAAATTGACGGCAATGAAAATAATACTCCCCAGACACAAAAGTACACTTGTTTTCAGATTAATGCATCCTGAATGTGAGCTTTTCATCTCCTTTCTGAATGAGTTAACGTGTGCTCATTCACCTTGGCCAGAAACCGAACTGCAGATTCATTATTTGGAAACTTATTTGCGCTGAAGTCCATAAGGCCGGTGGCTCGGTAAGATGAAAACAGCTTTCCACAGGCTCTCATTTTGGGAAAAGCTGGTTGCCCAGGGCTGCCAAATGCATTCCCAGTGTTCTCCTCCACTTGCACATTATATTTGGGCTGAAACTGAGACAGCGAGTATCTGACTGCTCTCGGGGCCGATCCAAAGATCTCCAAGGGCTCATCGCGAGGGTAAACGATGCGTTTGAAAAGCAATTCATACCACTCACTGAGGAGCACTAGCACTGCATGATCCTTCTTCTCAGAGAAGAGCATCGCTATTTGCCATAGCTACCAGGTCTCATGCTCATATCAATTAATTCCTGGAGTGCGCTGTCAATTAATATGTGTAATGGATGATAATTTCACAAATGTTTCTAGCTTCATTTTGTGTTTTCTAAATTGTTGTTAGTATAGAATTAAATTACTCTTTGATTAATACAGCAACACATTTTTTTGGTGCTTTCAGATATTGCCTTTTCAAGAGCACAACCCTACACATTTTTCCCACTTATCTGTGGATAGAAGACATAAGATAGAAGATAGCTGTAAAATACATCTGTCAAGATAAGCTTGTAACTACTGTTCTTTCTGTAACTGGAAAAAAATTACACTAATTTAGACACAGATGTTTCGTTACACTTGGCTTCAGTTCAACTTACCCTCTTTCAATGGAATGAAAAACTGAAAAAAAAATTAAATTGGATTGAAAAGCCAAAACCACATCATCAGTTAATTCCAAAAGATGCATTTTGATACTGTCAAAACATTCTCAGAGGTTCTGGCAACATCTCACTTTGCAAAGTGTTTAAATTCCGACAAACGGTGTGTTCTGATAGAGTGTATCTTGTACACAGTTTCTTCAAAGTTCCTCCAGTCTAATGCAATTTTATATTTCTTTTAAATAATAGACTATTCAAATTAATGGGACTTATTTGTAATGTGTTTTTCACTGCTATTATAACTTCGCTCGAGCCACTGTCTTTAGTCTCAGCCAAGAGAAACTCCCCGAGCACAACCGGCATCAACACCATTAAATCACAAGTACCATCCTTGGCCTAGTTCACTCACATACCTCCATCAAATCTCCTCCTTTACCCGAGCATTAGCTCGTTATCTCCCTGCTATCTGTGCCTACGGCTGTAACTTCATCCCAGAGAACACTAATTCCACATATTGAGAGCAAAAGAAAGGCCCCACAACTGCTTGTTCCAGAGTCCTGGGCGAATGTAGTTAATTCTTTCAATCCAGCCTACCTGAAATCTTCCATTTACTTTCACACTGAGCCTGCAAACTCCATTCCTGGACGTGCAATATTGTTGTGCACTCATACACGTCTGCTTGTTATTTCCACAACAGGCTTCGCTTTGAAAAGACCTGAAGATGAAACCCCTACGTTACAAAAAACAGACTTTGTAAACTCACAAGGTCACTCTGACGCTTGGAAGGAATCTGTTACATGATCTTTTTTGTTTTGTATGACGCATGCAGTGATAAAATGCATGGGATAAACTGATGAACCAAGAAAAATCTCTTTCTCGGTTCTGGAATTCCCCCTCATACAGTGGCATTGATGTTCGGTCCAGGAAAAGCTGTATCTGGGTTTGCATCAGTGAAAGCCCTGGCCAGAAATAAGAACATCGTGCTACAGGGCAGGAACATAAAGGCACAATTCAAATTCCTTTACTGGTAAATCACAGAATATTGTACTTTAAGATCACAAACTCTTCACAAACACATGAGCTGAGACTATTTTAAGAGGTTTCTGTAAACTATTAATCTATTGTGGTCTATTTAGTGATTGCCCCATATTATAGGGCACATTTCACAGTTGTCTTGACTACAGACAAATCATGAAAAACAGACAGGCATATTTTTATACATCCATAAACAGAGCAGATCTAAATTTAGCTTAATAAGGGCAGTTTATTCAAATACCAAAATGCTTAGAATTAAATACTTGTAATGTAGCAATAATGTAAAACAAGATGCTTCAAGGTTGCCTTGGCATGATTGTCAGCTCACTTTTGACTTTGCACGTACAAGTAAACTCACTCTTTCTCATTCATGTCAATAAACCCTCTGAGCGGAGTATATCATTGCATCCAAAACCAAAGTTCTTATGTTAATAGCAAAACATATTCTACAAAACAAGCTAAAATTGCTAAACCCCCCTACCCCCAAACAACAGCATATTTTCCATTGGTATTTCAGCTCTGATTTTGGGAAGATGCACACGGGTATGTATCTCCTTCTCCTCATGGGATTTTCATCTGCATTCCAACATGTGTGCTGGTGAACCACTGTGAACTGAATTATCTTATCCAGTTAATTCTTTTTTACTTCATTTTAGCAAAGCTTAAAATTAAAATTACTCTCACAAATAAAAATGTTAAGACATTTGAACTTACTGGAGCTTTTGAACACTGGTTAAATTTTAAAATCTCTGCTGGTTAAACATGAATTATCATTTTATTTACGAAGTACTTCTAAAAAATATTACAATACAGAAGAACTGTAGAATTACACAGCCATCTGCTAAAGTAAGAATATAAATCCCCCAATCTAATAGTTATTTGACTGAGCTAATATTGAAACACTTAATAGCATTTAAACAAAAAATGTTCAAATTTCTTTTAAAAGTAGTACTCTGATCATAAGATTTAAATTATCATATTCATTAGAGAAATCCTGTGTTAGGAGTGAAACTCTAACATTGTAGTGAACCAAATTGACACACAGAAATATATTTGCCTTAAAAAGAAGATAGACGCTAATGTGGGATATATTGGCACACAGAAATATTCTTTGTCAGGGCTACTGTATTTTTCTCTAGAGCAAGTTATCATTTAACTTTCCGCCTTTTTCTATTAGAAAGACAATCAATATTTTGAAAGAATAAATTAACAGTAGTTTCAAAACATGACAGGAGCAGGCAGAATAAGACACGGTCATATGTCTTCATTTTCATTCCAAATATAAATGAAAACATGAGTGTTTATTTTTAAGCCCGCAGACCGAAGCATCTAATTGATCCCACTTGGGAGACAGGGTCTGAATAAAGGGCCATTATGTTTTGATGAGATAAGCAATTGCCTTGAACTTGCCAGGAGTTCAGGTGTGGGTGTATCTGTCCCCCCAGCGCTCACAGGAATGTCGGGCTCCGCGCGCTCCTGCCCGGGCATCTGCCTCGTGTGGCCCTTGTAGGGACCGGCTCCATTTCACCAGAATAACTTGGCTATTCATGAACAATGAGGTTCAAATTGTACTTTCCTTTAACACAACATTAACTCTCAAAGAGCTGGAAATTCAGTATTCTGTTCCCTAAGCTTAGATTCCAAATCAGTCACTGAGAACATTATATGAGCAGTAATCCCATTAAATATATCATCTTGCAAATATCTAAATCCAGTTAATTAACTTGTATTGCAAAAGAACTCCAAGATATAGTTTTCAGTGAGCAAACTTACATTTTTGGGTTCTAATTATATCAGAAATAAGTTTCATATCTCTCTTTTTTTAATTTAAAAATTAAAGTAAAATCACCTAAAAATCTATAAGCATCCACAAAATAGGTGTTAGAGACATACAGAAATTAAAAAAACATGAGCGTTCTTTATTAAACTCTTATCTTGTGGAAATATTATATACAACAGGGGCCCCATATATGTTGAATAAGAGGAACATTATCTGAGGAAAGTTGTAAGATATTTTCCACTTACTAACTAAACATGAACAAACGACTGGACAGGTAATAACTGAAGTAATTTTGTGGTTCAAGAAGAATGCAGTATTACAATTCCTGTACTTGGAAATTAGCTTACAAAAGGCTAGCACTGGTGAGAGCATAAGAAAAATATCAGAAAAAAATATTTGCAGCTCTAAGGGATTTTAAAAACTGGATAAAAATGAGATTTTTCAAGAGATATGAACTAAGCCATTTTATTATGCCTGCAGTTAAGGGCGAGGCACTCTTCCAGTGACAATATATTTAAAACAAACTGTGAATTTATGTCTTCATGTGATTTCACTTTATAAACAAATACGAAGGTAAAGCCAACAACAGGCCAGCTCAGGCTGTCTCGGGGTGCTGCTCGTCAGGTTCTTTTCTTAAAGTACTCACCTACAATTTCCACTCCTTTTCCAAGGGCGGCAGCACCTCGTTAAGTCACCAGGACAGTGGTTTTGTTCCAGAGCAGGATCAACATCCATCAGCAGAGAGCGGAGGGGAGCAGAGGTGGCCAAGCAGGATCCTGCACAGGGATCAGATAGGGATAAATGAATTCTGTATTTCCAGGGCTGCCCACAGCCATTTACTTTGCTTTCGAAAGGCAGAGTGGTTGGTAAATGAAAATCTTTTGAAGTACTTTAAAATAATTTGACACCGCTGCAAGATTAGAAGGAAAAAACTGATTCTAAAAGGTCTTCCTCAAGTATTGTCTGATACTGTGCAAAATGTAAGCGATGTGGCCTGAGCATCTCACCGTATGTTCCTTTACAAAGGCATATGTTGAACCATGAAGCTCAGCTGAAAATGTGTATATATCCCCAAGGTTTTGGTGCAGTGGAGGTCAGAAGCTAAGTTAGACCCAGGCTAACTTTCCAATTCAGAGAGTACTCCACATGCTAACCAGTTGTTCTTCTCTCTGTTCCTATCCCAAGGGCTGTGCAATGTAGGGTTGTGCTGGACACTGTCTCTCATGGTGAAAACACAGGGGTTTTTTTTGCTGCACCTAGATATTTTTAATTGCAACGCCTTCTCTTGCAGCTGCACAATCTTCTGCTGCTCAGGGACCTCCTGGTCATCACCACTCCTTTGGTGGTGGCTCAGCTGCTTGTGTGAGTCTAAAGGAGGTGAGCTAGCGGGACTTCTGTAAGCCCTTGGTCTTTACCAATACAGTTGTTTACTCTAAAATGAGCATGGGGATCATTCACACGCATAGCCAGCCTCGCGGGGTGGCAAATGATGTGTGGGAAACCCACCAAGAACATGAGCGTGTTAGCAAGATGAGACACGGGTCCCGTTAGCTCTGCACGCTTGGAAAAGCTTCTCGGCAACAGTGGCGACAAGTCTCGCTGCTGCCTTTGCTAACTGGACGTGGTCTTCGTCATCGCATTAGAGCCTGGAGTAAGTTTCCCAGGCTTTTTTTTCTTTTAATGTCCTGTGAAAATGTGTCTTTTCTGCACATGCCAGGCGGTGTTGCAATGTCACTTAAACCAGCACAACTCTCTGACCAAACACGAAGTCACTTCTGATTTTAGACAGAACTCCTGCCGGTTTCAGGCATAAAGGACGGGGCCCTTTGTTTTCAAATTGTGGATAACAGCAAAAATTTTTAAAAAATAGGGCAGAAGGGATAAACCCTGCCGGCTTTTTTAGAACACTGACCACAACAGACAATACATTTGCCTAATAAAGTAGAAGAGAGGATATTTTAGAAACAAATCAGCCACAGTATGTGGTTTGGTGTTTTATTAATTGAATTCTGCCCATATTAAACAAGTGTTAGTGCTTTTTTCCTTCAAATTATGCCAATTATGATTTCTCTTATGAAAATAACGATTAATGTTTTAGATTGAGTTGTGTGAACATGAAACAAAAGCAGTATGGAGTAAAACTGAAAAGAATTTTGAATTATTTCCCTCCAGTTTATCAGTACTTCAGGTCACAGTCCACTCACCAATTATCCAAATGGCACTGGGTCTCAAAAGAGCTAATAACTACTTAGTCATCAAAGAGAAGCTTCTGGGATTCACAAAACCTCCATAGCCACATCCTCACTTTAAACTGCCATGAGCTGAATTGTGGTACTGCAGTCTGCTGAGCATCAGAAAAACCCATTGCTTCAAAATACAGAGGTATATGAATACCATTATTTTTTCCCCCTTTGTGGAAGTTTATCTCTTTCTTTCTAACTGCCCTTTCTCCTTTTGCCTTTAGGTATTTGGCTGTTGTGGTATCTGTCACTCTGAGCTGCCCGTGACTTTTAGTCCCTTTCGGATCCAGGAGTTGAATGGTCCAGGCCTCCAAACTAAAGAGAACGCCTTGTGGTTATGCTATAGCATCATCTGCAGCTTGTAAGTTATAAAAAAAAGAAGGAAGTATTTTTCACTCCATAGATTAAACAACGCTTCATAAGTTGAAAGGGACCTCAAACAACGCTGTTGTCTGTAGCCCAGTGCGTTATCTGCTCTTGGATCATTTTCAGTGGTTTGGACAACAAGTTAGTGCCAGAAACTTCACCTCACATTTTCCAGTCAGGCAACAATTAGATCAACAATAAAGCACGTTTTCTTTCCCTTTTGGCTATCTTGAGAAACACACAATCGTTTCTCCATCTTTGGCCTCTGGCAAGAACGCACAGTGGCCAGGTCAGTATTGTTTACTACTCAAATTTNTCCCTTTTGGCTATCTTGAGAAACACACAATCATTCCTCCATCTTTGGCCTCTGGCAAGAACGCACAGTGGCCAGGTCAGTATTGTTTACTACTCAAATTTAAAAAAAAAAAAAAGCCCTTCTGAATTTTCCAGAAACCTCAAAAATATCATGACTTTAAAATAAACTGTATTCTTTCAGCTTGCCTAAGTATTCAGCTTTACTTCCCATGAAAGGGTTAATACCTGCATTTTACCCTTTTCGGATTAAGTTGTTGAAAGTGGGAGAGCTTCATGCACCATAGGAATCTCCAGTAGTACCCTAATGACAGTATAATTAGAAGTATCGTTGTGATAATGATTCTTTTCATCTGGCAAAAGGCTTTAACAGAAAAGATCTCTTATTCAGTTAGTTTTACCTACCCATTCTCTTACCTCTGCAATGCTCCTTTTCTAGGTCAGCATCAGAAGTTAATACTGGGTGTTTGACAAGGCTTCAGACTTTGTGCTCACCAAACTAATTAAAGAGAAACACATCCAAAGCCTAGTGAATTATTTTACTTTTTAAAAACGCTGCCCATTCATCTTGTTTAAAGATTTACCTGGCTTGGTGGGTTTGATTAATGAAAAGGACAATGGGGCTCTTGTCAGTGCAACCTACAGTCACTTGGTTCAGGGTCACCAGGTTGAGCGAGAGGCCTCCATGTCTATATTTAGTCTCTCCCTACTTTAAAAATCCAAAGGATTGAAACGTTACTGATTTTATCAGCATGCTGCGGTTTGGAGGAAAAGACAAGAGCTGTCTTGATCTCAAAATTCATTCAACTCTTTTTCAGTTTAAGTTAAATAGCACACAGCAGATCCCCCATGATTGCCTTGGATGTAGATAGGTAGGATGGCTTCATGTTAACAACAAAACTGAGCCTGAGTGTTTCGAAAGTAGAGTACGGACTCTGGGTAAGCGTAAAATACAGATTCCGATAAATTGCTACTGCGAAAAGTTTACAGTAATATACATGTTTGCATAAACTCTGAAAAGACAAAAAAAGGGAGTGGGGGAGATATGACGGGTATTAAATAGCAGTGAGCTTATAAAATAATCGTAAACGCCCTGATCCTGCAAACATTTCTGCATACAATTAGCTATACTATCACAAATGCTCTTATTACTGGATTGGAGCTTTGACTCTGCCATAAACTTGAAACAAGGTGAAAAAGTCACATTAGTATAATTCCAGAAACAGCAATAAACCAGATTCCTACTAGAAGTCAGCGTGGTCCACAGCTCCCCTTCGTTTCAATAGCAGGATGCAACCTCCACGGGACCTGCTGAACTCGAGCTACCTTTCTCTGTCCTCTCTCTCAGCCCTGCTGGTGCCGTGGGAAGGGCTGAGCTCCCCACCTGCCCGCACGACACCGAGAGGTGTTGCCTCCTCGTGACACAGCAGGAAAGTACCCAGCGGGGATTATAATCTGCCCTCTAGTGATTAATACAGTTAACATTTGGCAGCGTCATTAACATGATTTATGCATGACATAATTACATATTCATTACACAATTATTTCATTATGCAACGGTGATAATGCTCATGCTTTACACCTTTCTAAGAGGTTCTTTACTATAACCAATGGACTGAGCATCTAGCAGTTTGCTGATAATTACGGGTTATGATCATTAGTAACTCCTTCTACTCATACGTTTATAGCTATATAAGACACAAATCATGCCTATCATCCTAGGACAGCTACTGTTGCACAAAGCCATCTGCAAGCACATACTGAGATTGTGCAAAACAACCATCCAGTTGCGTCACTTCAGTGCTCAGGGCCAGTGTTCTCAGTTGTGAGAGTTATTGAGCAATAATGCCCAGATCCTCTCCTGTGAGGCTGAATAAGAATTTCTTACTGATTTAAATAATATACAAACAGCGTTGAAACACATATCTTTAGCCAAAGGAGCAGCACAACAAAAAAGGTGCTTGTGATTTGAAGGGAAGGGCACGGTCCCTAATGTTTAGTCTTGTAAGCAGACTTTGACAAGTAAGAGACTTTGTTCTATGTTACTGTACCTTGATTTTAAGACAACCCTTGAGGTTCCTTATCAAGACTTAATTGCATCGCTCCAGAATAACTCAGCAGTGCATGGTGCCCGTGCTCCACTGCCCTGTGACCACTCTGCTTTGGGAATCCAGAAGAACATCCGCAGCTGCGCCAAACGCCAAACCTTCTTTAGGTTTAGGCACCAAAACCCCACTGTTATCCTGCTAACCCAGCTGGGCGAAAAACAGAGAGAAGGTGTCATTAGAGTCTTGGTCCTGAGTTTTATCTGTGATATACACTAGTTCCATTGAAGAAATGGGAGGACGAGCCCTACAGAGATTGACCGTGCCTGCAGGAGTGTTGGGGCGTAACCGAAAGGAACGTGTCCCCCGTTATCTGCACCCAGCTCCTGTGTGCTGGAATATTCGGGCTTCATGTTTCATCCCCCCCAGTCAGGCCTGGCTGCAGCTGCTGGCTAGTACAGCTGTGGAAACCCACCCTCGTTCAACACTCACTTTATTCTTGCAAATAAAACACTTATGGGCTTGATCATTTTATCTGCCCTATCATCTAGGAAATGCATTTCGATAAAGGGACATTTATTGAACAGTCTTTTATCACACAAGTATTTCTACTAAAGAAAGATTTCCAGGATTCAACTCCGCGTATTTAAAATGCAAAATTCAAAGAAGTTTTACTGCTAGACTTTCACTTCTCAATAATTATGTCTTAATTGTTCTATAAGTGTGTGTTACAATTTGTCATATATTCGAGGAACTAGAATAGAGGAAAATCCACCTCCCATCTGCTTAATAAATCATTAAGCTGTATTTTTAATGCTGCTTTTTAAATGCAGCCATGCACTAGCATTCTCCCTAGATTTTTGAATAGGTAAATACTACAGTGGGATGTTTGCAATAAAAAAAAAAAATGAAGAGAGATGAGATCACTGGGGAGAAGAAAAGTGTCGTCTTTTCCACACAGCAAGTTAGATAGCAAATATAGTCAGCTAAGAAAAGCGAGATCAGACACTGAACTCAATTTTTATTGTATTAAATTTGAAATACCACATCTCTTCATTCCCATGAGAAAACTTCATGTAATCTTTCACACCGCCCTTCTGCAAGAGCCATTTGCAACCATGCTGCCTATGGTTTTTCAAGGCCTAAATTTCTAACGTAGGGAGGTGAATTTTTTTAGTGAGCCATCAGTCAGAGCGCACCCACCCACTGAGGGCCTGAACATTTCCTGCAGCACCTTTGAGACAGAGATTTCCTAAGACCTGCAAGCCCTGTAAGAAAAAATATTGTTTACAAATGAGAAATTCTGATGCCTGATATTCCAGGCAGCAGTAGGTGTTAGATCTTCCTTCTTGACAGCACTACATGTTTCCAGGTGTCAGGTATTTTGTTATTTAAGAGCAGGTAGAAAAACCAGACAATAAGTATTCATAAAATGTCAGACATTCTCCGAAGGGCTGTTTGAGTTAATACAGGCTATAAAGCTCTCACTTTTATTGGGCTTGAAAATGATAGTTATTTGAAGGAAATTATGTCACTACTTAAAATATTTTACCAGAAGAAACTGCTTAGCACCATATCTTTAAACCACTAAGAAAGCAACTCCAGAGAGTTTCCACTACATTACAGCTTTCTGATGACTCTTGTTAGGTGCTGCAATATACACGAAAAATAAGAAATCATCTTTCTATCCTGAGTCAAGAACACCAAGGCCATCAACACTAATTTTGCTCAGGACCTGTTCCAAATTGTGTGTCCTGCTCGGAGATTTGCCACACCATTGCCCCTCTAAGTGGAGCCCTTTGCAACCCTTCACCTGCATCTCGAATTCTTTGGGGCACCCGAGCTGACAGAGGGTCAGCTGAAGGCCAGTTCACTGCCAAAACACATATGTGGTTGGGTGCAGACAAAAACTCAGCCTAAGAGCAGAATTAAGAGCTAAAAGGCAATACGAAGCGGGTCCTGACACTACTCTGCAAAGGTGATTTCAGATCAAACAAACAGTGGGGATCACGGAAGCAGAAAACACGTTAAATAGGTTCCTACTATTGGTAAGGTGTGGATATAAAAGCAGAATATTGAAATACCTGGGTTTGGACACAGAATGGGTTCCAGCTCCTGCTAGACTTTTGAGTCTGTGGCAAATACTTGCAGAGTGTATTTGTTGGAAGGCTGCAGATCAAAGTCAGTGCATAAACCATGCTGTTGCTTATACCTTCACAGAACTCCCAAGGTACTGAAAACCCAAACAGCTAATGCAAGAAGAGGAGTAATTCTCTGAGATAGCCGTAAACTAGGGTTGTATTTAAGGATTTCACACTGACATAAATAGATATAATTTACCTGTATGGCTTTATAACACTAGCAAGAGCTGTTCACCTCTTGGTGAAGGAATTAACAAACAGAAAGCACCAAGGTATCCCATTGTTATCCATGTTTCTGACCTCCCAGGATAGGGTCAGAAATCAACTATGCTGCATGGCACATTAGCTAATTAAAAGGGATGAAAAGGGACATTCACACTGTATACTACGTATTTTCTGAACAAGGCAATCTAACAGAACATCTTTATCTGTTATTATAAAATACTCTGAATTAGCAAGTAAATTCTGCAGCAGTGAATCTTTTTGGCATGTCTGTTCAAGTATGCCATCAAAATTGTTGGTGACACACCAGTTGTGATGTAGCTGCCGGTTTGGCTTTGTGACTTTTGCTGGATCCTTCAACAGAGTCATTCTGAAGGTCCCAGATGTTCGGTCTAACAACTCACAAGCATTATTTATGTTACAAGCCACTCACTCTTCAGTACAGCTCTGCTTATTCCTGTAACGATAAAGTAGGTATTTCTTTCAATAACATTCACTTGTCATTAGAAAAATATCCTAATTAGGAATTCAAAAGTGACAGATTGTGAGATTCAGTTTGCAAAGATGATGTCACTGGTGGGGAATTGGTGGGTAACCTGCAATTACCTCTTTGAATAAAGACATCAGTGTTGTATCTTGAGAAATAATGGCTAATGATATGTCTTCCAAAAGGAAATAGCGTTATTAATTACCTTACTGTGAACACACCACTTATTGACAGCTTTGAAGGCCATTCATCCAATTAAGTATAATGACTAAAAGCTTCATTTGGCCTTCATGCTTATACAGATGGGCTAAGAACAGAGAGCAAGATCCTTATTTCATTTATATCCTTCATAAATATTCAGAGAAAGTCACAAACACCCATGGAGCTATCCTGGTTTCTATTGCTGTGATTAGAGTCAGACTGTGGCAGGTAATGATGGTATAGAAAGCACTGCAAATTGATACCTCTAATACCTTGAAGACTTATTGTTGTGCAATAATACAATCTGTCATCTCTTCTGATTGTCACTAAGCACTTTGTTCCAAGCACTTTCCTATCAACATTTAGGGGGTTTTTCATTCCCTGACTATCGTCCAGGTCTGCATACATTTCTGTGACAGATGATTTAGTTGCAACCTCAGCCCCATCTAAGTCATTTCTTACTAACAAAACTGATTTGTGCAACATTTCATAGTTTCCACATTTTTTTCTTCCTCAGATGAATCCAACAATCATTTTAAAAATCATTTGTTCATATTGTGCTTCGTCTCAGTTTTATGGATCTGCTTCTGATTTTTTTCACACACTGCTGTAAGAATAAAGCAACCAAAGCCAACAGGATTTCTTTGGATTTCCCTTTTTTTAAGTGAGAAAAGAATCCGGCCTCAGGCATAAAGGATCATTTTTATGGACCCATCTAGGCATCTCTACATGCCATTAACATGCCATTTTGCTGATTAATTATTTTAATGGATGGCAAGACAAATCCTAGTGCACGGCACAGCTCAGCTAACGCGTCTCAAAGATAACACTGTGGCTATTAACGTCACTTCTGCCATCACTGGCTTTTATCTTTGAGCAGCAACAGGTTGCTAATGATACGTAGTTATCATTTTCGCATTTTGGAACATCAAAAATGCTGACAGACTAAGGTGGCAACAGTTTGTAAGCACTCAGGTAGAACATCAAAGACATTACTAAAGGTTTAGTACACACCAGCAGTAGCAACAGTTTTAGATCTACCTGTACCACCGGTCTAATCATGCAGAAATCTGATACTGATGCTCATATGACATCCAAGAACTGCTTTTTTTTTTGTTAAATGGAAAGCAACATTACAGCCAAATGGCAAAGCAACTGCAAGTGCTTTGTTTCTATGCAACAGTGAGGAGCCAAGAAACTCACAACCTTGTAACAGCTGACATTGGAGAATAACTTAAGGCTGCCAACAGGTCCTGAGAGAATGCAGAATTATGTGTAAATATATCAAGTAAATGTTTTTAAGTGATAGGTCTTCACCCTGTGCAAACAAGTTGCAACAGCAGTATTTATCAAAAGGGTGCCCGATGCAAGGAAGTCAGATTAATTGTTTATGCAGAGGCATTCAGTCTGCATTGCAATGAGTGCAAGCACAGAAAATAAATGTTTCTAGAAACCACCTCCTTCGTGGGAATGACTGTGAATGAACCAAAGACAGTGGCAGCAATTTTAAGCATTATTTTAATACTTTCTGCCACTCCGAATTTGGGTGTTCGTAATGCTTGAGTATATTTTGAGTTGATGTAAAGTAGCTGTTACTGAGCAGGCTAGAAACACAACAGCTTTGTAGATGAGCCTCACACAGAAGGGTGCTGAACTGTGGAAAAACACACACTTGCCTGAGGATCCCTGGAAACCCATCATCCCAGGGACAAAGAGGGGTTTTTTTAACTTGAAGCTAGCAGACATTGATCTCTTCTTGCTGTATTACCACATTTCTATTACTATAATTAAGGTCTGACACTGTGGCAGACGATGCTTCCCGCAAGATGGGGAGAGATCCCAAGGACGGGTCTGCTTTGCTTTGTAGAAAGAAGGGATGAATATCTGAAGTTAACAGAAAATAATGTAAACGCCAATGTGAACGAAGAAAAAAAAAATCATTGATAACAGCACACTTGCCATCCAAAAATCACTCAGTTCAGTGTCTGCACATAAAGACTGTCATAATAAATAAAGTTAGAAGCAAAGCATAGGAGGAAGAATAATATTTTGTGATATACTGTTGCATAGCATATTATACACCTGGGATGCAAACACCTGCCCCACATTCAATTGTATAATACTTTCCTTAACTGGCCACAATAATACCATTAACATCCTGTTAACTTTGGGTACAATTAAGTAATTTGTGGCTGACAACGTTGCAGAAAGACTAATACAATACTTGCACTTCCATAATTTACATCAGCCGCCAGCTTATCTATCTATCATCCATGGCAGGTGTTAAAGCAGGGCTGAAACAATAGCGTAGAAACTATAGCACAATAAATTATCTCTTGCGTATCACAGAAACAGAAATTAAAGTTTAAAAATATATACAAAATTTAAAAAATTATCAGAAGCCAATTAAAAATAAAATAAAATCAAATCAGTGTTCTGTTTAATGTTCTTGCCATGAGAAAATCTAGTGGAGTCAATGAGAGATTATCTCGGGCAGAGAGGACTGAGTTGGCCTTAACACATTAAAAGATAAATCATATATAGCTGATGCAAGTCAAGGGGGGAAAAAATGTTACGGGAAATGTTTATCTTTTCCAAATCTTTCTTGAGGGCAATGTTAAAAAAAGGTTGATGTGATTGAGGTATAATGTCATTACTTGCCAGGGGAAATACAGGATGTTAAGAGGCTGATTAACCTGCCTTCACAGTGCGAGCATGTCGGCCCTAAATTTATATCATATTCACTTTTTGTCTTCTGAAGTTCTCCAACAGCAAATGCGCAGGTAAACTCGAAAGGTACCGTTTACCAGAGTGAAAGTGCAAGATGGGAGCTGTGTGACACCTTTAAAGCCAGAGCTCGTCTGAACTTTTTGCAAATCTGAGGAGAGTCAGCTCTAGGGATTCAGTTTAGATCCATGCTTAGCTAAAGGTAATTTTGGGCAAATTACGATCTCTTCAGTCAGAGGGACTAGAGAGCAATACTGCTTTTGTCAGTGTTGCTTGGGTTTGCACAGGATTTCTTGATGTTAAGAGCAGAATTTGATCTAAACCATGCAAACCTACAATCTACGCTCTTTGTGAGCTGTGTGTATATTTCTTTTACGCTCCAGGATAGACCTTCTGCTAAACAAATATTTTTCCCGTGGCCTCCCCCGGCTTAGTAACAGTTGTCTTTGATTTACAAAGCAAAGTTCTCACCTTTGGCCGTCAGGAGTTTCTGGTTTGGGCTGGGGTAGCGCTCCTGGAATGCAGCAGAGCACGAATGGCCGCTGCACCTTCACCCCACGCCAGGAAGAGCCTTCCAGGAGCAGCACCAGAGATTTGAGGAGACCCCGACAAAGCTCAACACTCCAGCAAAAAAGCCCTGGAGGCAAATACATCCAAGCCAGCTCACGTCTCTTAAAACTGTAAGAACAGGCTGATCCAGAGCATATATCATGAGATCCCCAACCTTGCTGACACCTCGATGTCTGTTGGAACACCAGTGAACAGCATCATTACTCTTAAATTTGTTAATAATGTCACTTGCTCCCAGGTGACTCTCCACAGGTGTAAGCTTATACACCTGCATTAGAGTGAGATCATAATTTCTCCCAGTTCCAGCAGAAAACAGCCTTATGTTTAAATTATATCAAATTATAGAATAAGGAATGTTAGGAATTTAAATTTATAAAGTCAAATGCTCCTAAGCTGAGAAGTAACAGAATTAGGGTTGCATTATTATTCACATCTAATTTTTTCCACAGGATGTACTGCACTCACATTAAGAGCTTAAATTATACCTCTTACTCTCTCCCTGCCCTCTCTCAATTAATGAGAGCAGACAAGCTTTAAAGAGATTTTATAGGCCCTAAATGATCTTGCATCTGATGTTTCATACTCGTTAGCTAATTATTTTACAACATGATGAGCTGGCCCTGATGACACTGAGGTGAAAGCACAGAGCCCACAGTCAGTTCCAATGGACAAACAAAGCAGAGATTTTGCAGAAAAAAAGGAAAAACCCGTGACCTGTCATTGAGGGCTTGTCACACTGGGAGAGCACGACTCTTAGGTAGGTGACTAAGATCATGGAGCATGTCTCTATTATGAATTTTTTTCGACTTCTGTCCTTCTGTGCAGATGTAATCACCCTAGGACAATTGTCAGTGCCCCTACAGGCTCCTCTGCCCTGTTGGACTTGCAGGTTTTTGCCACAGCTGTCTGTAAATAGCTGCTTGGTCACACCAGCAGGTCCTAATTAAGCCTTTTAGCCTTCTCCATTGCAAAGCCCCTAGGATCTGCCATGGAGAGGATGATAACTCACAAACGAACCTGATCCTCTTCATAGGGATCATCCAGAACAGAACAGCAGGGCCAGAGGATGACCTGCTTATTATATCACCAGCCTGAAAGATGGGTGGCTTTGGTTCAGGTTCCTTCTCCATTACAGCTTTCTGAATGATTTGTGGCGAATCGCCAGAGCCATCGCTCGCCAAAGGGCACAGGCACAAAAAGCAAGACAAGAATAAAACACAGGCACTCAGGTATAGATGTGCAACTCCTCAGGTCACGTATGCACCTACATTTTCAACAGCAAAACTTTCTCAATGTTTATAGCCCAGCACCACCGTCGTCCTCTGAGGGTTCAGTGCCCAGCTCTGATATTATGCCTAAACATTGAACATTGTTATTTTATTCTTTTGGCCCAGTCAATCAAAATGCCAGCTTAAATACCTCAGTACTGTCCCTAGATTCACTTGCATCAATGCACGATTGCAGAAAGCTTTTCCACATACGCCAGTGAACATAAGAAAACTATAACCATATACAAAGCGTGTGGTGCCAATCCTATATTTTTAAAATTAACGTAGAGAAGCAGAAGTGGTGTAATCTACATGCTATAGTGAGCATATATGTAACTTGATTATCAAAATCTTTACTCCCTTTGCTGTAACAAAGGTTCCAAAACTGTAGCGCACTCACGGGGCCGCCATTTACAAGATTAATTCAGAGATGTATCAACAGTCCGAGCCCGCTAGGTACAGGAGAACATTGTAGAATATTCACAGTTCATGAGCCCTAACATAACAACTGCCAAACTCTATAATATCTTGCTTTCAGAAGAATAATTCACCCCTTTGTACATCAAACAGCAATTTTCTTAACTGCAGCAATTTTGTGTGTGATGATATTAGGCCAATAGTTTCTCAGGAAAAGTAATGCAAAGAAACTCCCTAAACTTATTGGTGCATCTTTTTCAATATTCATGTGTGATTTAAATACTTAAATATACTTTCATTTCTTTGGAAAAATTGGATACCTGTGCTCTTGACACTTGCACAGGTCTTTCTCTCCCAGGATTAGTCTCACTGTAGTTTGCAGGATTTACCATGACTACTTACAATCACTGGTTGAAAAATTGACAGGCAAGGTATTTTTCTCAAGCAAAAGTACTTTGTGGGGCTTAAGAAATAGGTATCTTGGTAATCGAATTCAGAAAGGGAATGCACATACATGTAAAGAAAGGTCATTGTTAGCTGAAGTGTGACAGATCTAGTCCGTATTAATCTATACTGACTTGATGAAAATCCATGACTTCACTGAATTCTGGACTGACTCCTAACAATTGCAGGTCCCAGCCAAATATAACAAGCTCTTACTACGGTGATTTTCAGATTGACCCATTTGGGATAATACGCTTCATAAAAAGCTAGACTGTATAACTTAGGGGTTCTTTCTGGCTTAAACAGCTCTGAGGAACTAGACCAATAGCAATTTGAACTCTGGTTTGCATAAGCCTTTTTGATATCTTGAAGTATCATTAAAAGTCCCCAATTTTTTAATTATTGTACATTAAGTATCCTAAGTCTCCCTTAGGAAAAAACCATATATCCAGTAAACCCAAATAATAAAGTCTATTTCAAAAGGAAATTCGTTCTTTTCTTTTTGTTTTGCTTTCTCTGTGTGGAAATATTGTGCCTTTCTGAACCAAGAGTTTTGCTTTGGTCCAGTGACTTGGGATTTCAAACATGAATTACAAGTTACAGCCTAAGCCTGTATCAGCTTACTTTAGGGGAGTATGAAGGGCTTAAATAATGATAAATGCATGATAAAATGTGAGGAATAAAAATAATTTCTACTTTATGAGCATCAGTACTGTGGCTGAATTCCACTCTTTTCAAACAAAATGCTTTTTTACTTACTTGCGTTCAGTATTAAGAAAACTGTGATTTTACTTATGTGGAAATCAGACCACAGTTCATGTCCTGCTCAGGCTTGGTTTATATCTCTTCTCATTTAGCTTTTGTTGTGCTCAATCTTCTGGTTTCAGCTTGAGCAGACTTTGCACTGGACTCTAACAACAATTAAGGGAGTCTCCAACAGCTGGATTAGGTATCTTAAGTTTCATATTCTTTCATTTTCCACTTATCCACTGTAAATTTGGGTGACTAACCGAAACAAGTTGTAAAAGTTAAATTTTAAAAATATTTCAAAAATAATTACATTTCGAGAAATTAATATTTTTGTTAGTTCTAATCTGATGATAATCTATTAAACTATTTAAAAATAACAAATATTCATACAACTTTTCTCTAAATTTTGAAAAAGGTCAAACTACTGAGCTAGTTGAATTCCAGGCTAAACATCTGTATCAGTTTGTTGAAGTCTTAAGCCAGGTTTTGATAACGTTATCATTTTCTATTGTATAACAGTATTTTTTTTTGCTTCAGATTATTTCACTAGTTCTGACTAGCAATTAGTTCATCCACAGCTGAAAAAAATCGAACAAGAATTGAAAAATGGAACAGAGATTATTATTCTCTCCTTTCTGCCTGTGTATAACAATACAGTGTAAGAGGAAGAGATCTATCATCTCTAAAATTATGAAGGATAAGAACAAATGTAAGTAAATTGATTCAATTTTCTAATTAAATACAATATTATCTTTGTTTAATAATTAAATTTAGATGAATTTATACTGTTTTCTTATATATCTAGCCTACTTAGGGTAATTTATTTCAGCAGCATCAACAAGATTAATTCCTACATTTTTTTACCCATTGGAATTATAATTTCTACACAAATGAGGATACAATTATTATCCAACCCATATGAAATGCAAATATATATTAAAAAAAAAAACTATACAAGGTGCCTAAATAACATATGCAAGATATAGTGTGCCTGACATATAAACAAGCTTGAGACAAAGTTATAGCATCCTTAAAGGTGTTCTGCTTGCTTATTAATATCAGAATAAACCCATAAATTTTAATATTTCCTGTAATTATAGTCCATATTAGTTTTTATAAAAGGTTGCTCTTGGAGTCCTATGAGTAGTGATCACTTTTAACATCGGCATAGAGACAATACTCACCTTCACACATCTCTGGGGAGTTCTGCAACATCAGTTTGAATTCACTATTATCAATCAGACCATTCCGCTGACTTGAAGATGTTCTAATCCCATACCCATTACTCACAAATGTAGTCCTGTTAACATAAATAGGACAACATAAAATAATAATGGATTATAAGGGTGTTTTTTTGGTTTTACATCTTAGATGATGTTACGCAGTTCAGTTCTGCATTTTGCGATAGAAAAACGTAAGAGTTGGTTCACTCCTGTGAAGAAACTATTTAATTACCACAGGTTTCCTAGAAAGGTGACGTTGCCTGAAGATATGGCAAACTGGACTAGATGATCCAATCTGAGGTCCCTTCTGATCCAAGTTATTTTATGATAAAAATGTCCCTATAGCACTTGGTGAAAGGAGACATCCCCTTCCACTAAGTTGTTAGATATTTTAAAAATTGACTGGGTATCTCTTTCCTGCTAGTGCTTTGCTGAATAAATAATTCAGCCTTCTTGGTTAGACTTGCTAATGGCCTTATGTCACACACTGTTTCTTCTAGAGTGGAAATTAAGTTTTAAATTCAACTTTTCTTCATTTCTAAGGCTGTGTCACTGGCTTCTCGGTGGTGGCTTTTCCTACTGCCTCACCAGACGATCTCCTGACTCCACACGGATACGTGGTAGTACAAGGAAGCACTTCCTATGTGGTATATCCTGGAGGGGAAGGAAAAACTACTGATGGGAGGAACAACATAAACCAGGATTCCACCTGCAAGCCATGGAAGGCAAAAGAGATGTCTTGGGGGCTAAACGACATCAAAAGATGAGAGCAGATCCCAGAGGGTGGCAGAAAGAGCGAGAATTTAGAATTTTCTTCCTTTGTCAAAGACCCAATGTAATTGGAGTAATATTTACAAATTAATATTTATAAATACATACCCTTTCCTTGCATTAGAGAAGGGTGTTTGGCTCAGTAGAACTGTTACAGAGTTAATCGGACCACAAATTCCCATGTACTGGGCTAATTCCGCAGAGAGACGCACAAGATTCTCCCTCCAGGTGCCTGAGCTCTGCCTTGTAGGCAGCGCTATTCTGGCCAAAACGTTCGAACAATTCCTGTAGTAAACTTGTCACTCTTGAAACTCAGTTTCTGGGCTGCTTGGAAGAGAATTGCTTTGCAAAAGAAACACGTGGTTTTTCCCTCATATTTAAAGAAGATATTTACAAGACTTTAACATTTGTTTAAATGGTGAAAATCCCTTTTAATTATATAAAATTTCTGAAAAGCGTCGTACCTACAAGCTTTATGAGTCACTTATTAGAAAAGATTGAGGTTTTTAAGAGGATCCAGCTGCAACTTGCCCTGAGCACTGTACAAATTCTTTAGTAAGTACTGATGGCTTTTTTTTGTGTGCGTGATTGAAAAAAAATACCCAGTAGTTTTGGTTATCAATGCAAAAACTTGTTTAAACATATTCAGAACTGTGTTTCTGTTTTAATTGAACATAATCTGTCTGTTTCTCTTAGGAAGAGTGCTTTCATATAAATGATAAAAATTATGAAACCTTAATACCTCAGATTCACACACAAGTTGAGAATACATAATGGTGTTAAGTTTTGATGTTTTCTGAAGTAGGAAGACTACAAAATATCTCTACATTGTTTTGGCTTGGGGATAAGTATTCTAAAAGCATAGCACATGATGTTCTTTTACCCAGAAATGAGAAGTAAAACAGATTTTTTTTTGGCATATTAATTATCCGAACTTCCACACAAATCAGCCAAGTAAACTGAGTCTGACCTCTCCATTCCAGCCCTTCTGGGAGCCACCATGTGGCACAACTGTGTGCTTGTACCTCCCAATTATCTGAAGAAAAAGACAAACTAAGGATAAGGAAAAGTTAAGATTTTGGAAAAAAGAAACACTTAGCTGCGACAGCATTTGCTTGAAATATTAAGAATATTTAATATCTGCTATGCCTCAGTGGGTCACTTGCTGTCTCTCGGCAGATTTATTTCTAGATTCAGAGGTGTTGCCTAAATATTCTACATATACAAACCAATAAAACACGACAAGGTGCCAAATGCCTCCGAAGTCTTGTGCTGGTTCTGCTTCCTTCACCAAAGTGATGCATCTACTACACATTCCTGGAATAAGAGTTTTCCTTTTGAGTTACTGATCTAAAAATGACAATTACTGCCAGAATTGCATCATTCTCTGCCAAGATTAAGGGAGAAACAAAAGAAAACCCCACAATTCCTCTGATATTTTTACCTAGGCAACCTCACAGATCCCAATGGAGACATGAGGCTGTAACTCAACACACGATTTTGCATAATTGGACGCATCTTAAATTGCAGCCTTCTAATGTTGCTAACCCTGGAGTCTGACCTTGGCTTTAATTTTTAAAGTTTACTTGGCAGAAGCTTTTCCTTCCCAACTTCAGTGATATTCGAAACAATGACAGCACAGCTAATAACTACAAAGCAGGCAAATAACAGAGTGCTCATCAAACTTTTTTGTACTTGGATACCATTTTAAACACAAGTGATATTAGGAACAAGGCATGATTTAAATGTGCTTTGACATGGGGGATGATACCAGGGAAGATAAATGTTTTAAATCAAACTCTATTTAAGATAAGCGCGGAATACAAAGTAGCTACTTGACTCCTGAATTTAAAAGTGCGGTTATTCAGATACATGCTTAAATATACAGAATTGTATCTGGAAAATACGTTCAATGAGCAATTACATCAGTAAAGAAAATACAACGTGCTTGGGCAGTATGCCATTTTATTTATTATTACTCCTCAACTAATTTTCACAACTTGCCAAAGTGCACGCTCTATACTGATCTGAAGCCAAACTGAAAGTACAGGTGCACCAACATGTGAGAAAGTATTTCAATAGCTGAAGAAAAAGCTTATATTTCGAACTGAAGCTGTTTAAATCAATGTCTTCAACTGTGTGGCTGTGTGGCAGAGGAAAAAAAAAGATCTCAGAAAGAAACAGCCCAACACTGCTGCTGTCCTGGGCTACAAAGAGACTATTTTTTGTGTAACTTTACCATAAGACAGGCCAAAATACTTCCTTCCTAGGGACCAGGATTTACACTCAGCCCTAAATTTTCCTCTATGTCAGCAAAGCTAATTGCTGCTTTGAAAACAGGTGTGGTAAGGGTCTGCTGCCCTGGATCTAAGATAGCTATTAAAACCACTACAAAGTGAAAATAGCTGTTAATATTGAAATTAGTGGCCTTTAGAGCTCATTTTGAGCTAGTATAATGCCAAAATTTGGCATTAATGCCAAAGTTTGGGAAAAAAAATATCACTTATTGAGAATTCCATGACTTTCTAAGGCCAAAAAAAAAAAGGAAAAGGTTTTAAACAGAAGTGAGCCTTCTGAGTTTTGCTGCTCATGAGCAGCGGTCTGAGAACAAGAGATCGATGGCTGTCGGCAGATAGGCTGCCAGCTTTTCTCACAGACGGTAAACTCCAGGGACACATCTAGAATAAACACATTTTATACCTGTGGGAAACAGAGGAGGATCAGTTTTCCGATGGTCTAAATAATTAACATCCAGCAGTTGAGGGATACAAGCCGATATGATATACGGTGGTTCCATCGGGTACCATAGCAAAAGGAAAACAATAATCCAAATGTCCTGCTGAGCGTGGCTACTGTGGAAACTGCAGGGGCTACAACCAACTTGCTCCAAGGTTTTTAGACCCTGGCTCAGCTGTGCAAGTGCCCTAGGTCAGCAATGAGGAAACGATGAAATCCTGGAAGTTTTATAATAAGTGGTGATCTTATCCCTCAGTGTCTTTTTAATTTCTCTAAAGAGAGAGCATTGCCTTCTAAAATACTTCCAAAATACATATCGCTTTGCATTGGAGTTGCAGTGAGCGGTTATTTTGACTGGCCAGTAAAACACTTGTATGAGAATGATAGCTACTGGGTTTGGGGATTAATTGAGGGAAGGATGTTCCCCAGGACATCAAGGTCACTGGTCCTGCCAGAAACCCACCATTTCACAAAAAGATTGTTTGTAAAGAACTACCGGCCTAATATGTCTCCTTTATAACTGCATCACTCTGTTCATATGTCAGTCTCTGAACACAGCATTGACTCCATTAGTCGTTTGTCACACTAAAATCTGTATTTTTTCTTTCAAAGCCAAAGGAGGAATCAAATAAAGCAGTGAAAGCAGTGAAGCAGTGAAAGATTTCATGTTTTGTATATCTGCTAATTGTCCTTTGGGACAGCGGGCTTGTAATTCAAGCAATTTGTTTTGGGGGACAATTTGTGTCCAGGTACTAGGAAAATCTAAGAAATCGGTTACTATTTGTGTTCACAGCATCTGGCACACTCTTGAAGCGTGATGCTTACTGCAGCGAGCCAGTTATTGCCTCCTGTAAGGAATCAGTTATTGCTTCTCATGCCTATCACAAGAAAATGCAACGAGCTCACTCATCACCTTTTATACTCTGAGAGAGGCCGTTCCCTTCTACAGCTCCCTCATATATCAGCATTTGGTCGGTCTTCAATACAGCGACTATCTAAAACCTGTCTTCCACTCCTTCTAAAAACAACTTTTCACCTTTTTACCTAAATGCACAACTCCCAGTTACTAAAGACCACCCTTGAGTGAATGCTTTCCTCCTACTATTTCTGAACACCTTAAAAATCTTAGGACTTCGAGAGATATTGTGATTGTGAGGGAGGCTCGGGTTTTTCACAGATCTCCTCTCTTTTCTCCAGTGCCAGCTTTAACCAGACACTCAACCGCAAAGTACAGTTATCCACCCAGTTACAGCAGTTGTCTTTTGCAAGTCTACACATTTCCCAGCGGGATAGAGGGAAAAGAAATTGTTGTCTCCCCTTTATTCAGACGAACCAGCTGCAACTAACGAATTGAAGCTGAATTGTTCTCATATTTTTAAGTTATACGAGAAAGACATCGGATGCATTTAACAGAACCCATCTCCAAAACTGGCAACTTCTCAGACAAGTTAATGTCCCATAGGACATTATTAACAAATGCTACCTTTGATTTTGAACGTTCTCTGGTGAACATCCCGACCATCCCATCCTGACTGACATACGTTTGGAAACTCAGCTGCTGATTTGCTTTTTTTGCCCCAAAACCAGAGCGACTGTTTAGTCACTGGTCTTAGGGGGACAGACACCTTCAACCATACCCAACAGCTCTGTTCCCACCTGGGTATTTATTTCACCCCGTTTTGCTCTATTTAGACTGTGGCTTTGAGTCACCCTCCCAAAGTTCACCAGTTTTCCAACGAGCCCTTCAGAAACTTGCTTTGATCCCAGTTTTGGCAGTCAGCTCTCGTCACGTATTTCATTTGTTACTTTAGACGTGAAGTCCCCATCCAAACCAGTCCAAGAGCAACGAGGAGGAGCAGCCTCCAAATACGGCAGGAGCTGAGCTGGTTTCTGGAGCAGTTTAGGACATCAGCGTGCATAAGAGTGAAGAGAACGGCAACAAGTTTTAAATAGTGCTCTAAATAGGCTGTGGTGAAATGTTCAAGGCTTGAAACTACACAAAAAATCCTGAAAAACATAGAAGAATAGCTAAGAACCCCTTTAGTAAATATAATTGTCATGATAATCTCCAGCCATAAAATGCTGCTTCAACTCTCTGAAATCATGTTTGATGAAGCAAAGGTTAAACACGAGTCCTTAACTTAGCATTTGGTTTATAAAGAGCTACTAAATACTATACCGTCCAACATGAAGGATGTGTTTTTTTCAATAGCAATTATACTGCACAGTTACAATAAAAATACCAGAAAAAATACTCTTCAGTATCCACCAACTGAATCTCAATTCATATCATACTTTTGCTTTTAATTAGGATTATTTTATTTCTCCCCATTGCTGTTGGATATTCCTTTAATTTAGTCTCCCAACTTAAAATTCACACAATTTCACAGCGTTCCGTGTGCGCGAATTATCAGGAGGCCAATTACGAGAGGGTCTCAAACAGCAGTCGCGTTAATCAAGTGAACTGTTACGTGTATTGTAGCCAACAATAGTCTGGCTTTTAACAATATGGGAATAGCTATTTATATAAGCTTTAAAATGCGAAGATACAAGAAATGGGAAGTTTTCTATATCTGATCCTGGAAACACATAAGCCTGGTGTTCACACTCAATGTACTTCACGCACACCAAAAACTCAAGACCACACCTCACAAAAGATCAACATTTTTTCTCTTGGTCCACAAGAGCGGTACCGGGTACCTGTTGTAAACTGATTCCCACCCTCTTGTCCCCAGTTATAAAGAAATAAAGCAAATTTGATGCCAGCCTGTTGGATAAAGCAGTGCCTGGGGCTACATACCCAACTTTAGCTGCACTGCAGTTCAACACAAAGGTTTGTACAACTTTTTACGAAAACCTTTATTCTCCCAGAGCTCATGTTGAACTTCTACAATACACAAAAGAGTATATCAGATACTTTGGCTCTGTACATTTTGGAAGAGAATAATTTGGTTTCTCACAATATTACCTTACAATTTAAAATATGTAGCTGTGGTAGCTTTTGAATCTCACCTATAAAACATTGGAGCACATCTGTATAAAGGAATTAAAACTATAAATTGCATGAACACTTTGTTTCTTTTTATACACATGTAATGATTTAGTTTAAAACAGCACGTAAAACTCCTTAAAAATAGCGTATTGAAAAATGCTTATCCAAATGCAATTGCTATGTACAAGGCAAGAATTTTAAAAAACTCTGACATTTTGTGCTTCACTGTTCCTCCAAAATAAGTACTAAGTAAACTACAATTAGCAAAATGTATTTAAACTATGGATTATAAGTTAATTAAATAAATTGCTTTAATGGGGAAAACACTTTCTTAGGAAATAGGAAATACTCATAGCTGGAGAGTCATAAGTTAATGAAATAAACTGCTTTAATGGGGAAAACACTTTCTTAGGAAATAGGAAATACCCATAGCTGGAAAGTCAGCAGCTGCTTTTAAAAGGTGCCATTAAGTTGCCACTATTTTGACAAAGCTCTGGCCTCCAAGAGGCAGATTTCCTTAATGCATTGTAGAAGTCCTTGGCAAATTACATAATATTCATTAAATTTAAATGGAAACCCTTGACGTCTCCTGTAAAGATGTCCCAGGGAGTCAATTTTCAAGGAATTCATAATGTAAGTAGCAAGTTATCGGAGAAGGAGACATTCATCACCTAAGAAGGCCCCGAATGAATCATTCAGAGAAGGTGGGGAAATGACACATTTTGGGGGTTTATTTGTGAGACCCCGTGCCAGACACCTACTGCAAGTCACAACTGAGGCAACCGACCGCCCGTGTGCTCCAGACACCACATTTCCTCAGATGCTTCCAAACTTCCCTAGGAAAGGGGTTCATTTAATCCCCGAAGTTAACATTACAATGCCGGAGGGACTCAAAAAGCAGAGGTGACACCTGGTTAAAGCCCTCGGGCTTCTGCCCCACACCTGCCGCCCACCCAACACCTTGGGAACCAACCCTGCTCATAAACTCCCACTTTTTGGGGGGGTTTCGGCCTGACCCTCATCCTGCCAGGGAGGGATGGATGCTGTGTTAACTCCTACTACAAAAACAACCTGGCACATCCCGGTCAAATAAATCCCTTAAAATCAGACTCTCAGTCCTATTAACTTTCTGTTGGGTATTTTTTTTTTTTAGATCCCAACAGTGGAATCACCCCAAATGCTGCGTTTACTCACTGTAAATACTATAAAGTCTGAAACAAAACACCATCCCAGGAAGTCTTCCCCCTTGTTAATATTTGGCTTCATTTAAATGCTGCATGTCCCCAAAACCTTTTTAAACTGCTTACTTTTAGTTACAAACAGGTCAGTATTTAGCCACAGATGGTACTTTTCTGTCCCAAATCACCATCCGTTTATCAAAGGCTGATCTATGCTGCTAAATGCTGTAAAAACACATTATAAATATATTGCAATCACCTCCATGTAATAGCCACTGCCTTCCACCATCGAATATACTGATATTTTTATAAACATTACACAGACAACGCCATGTGGTTTGCAAACTGGGCTGTACCTAGTGTGGCAGCCTGCTATCATCATTACTCAACAGTAGCACAGACAAGAGAAAACAGCTTTTTTTAGCAGATAGTCTTATTCCTGTCTCCCATAAAACGGTACTATTGCAAAATAACCCAACAAAATAATCCAACAGTTTATTAATGCAGAATAAGAGACGAGATTTGTTTTTCATCATCATTATTTATAGCTTTACTAATGCGCCCAGCGTTGCACCAAAGGGCAATGTATCCCAAGTGAGCCGCAGCCACAGCTTGCACAACGCTCCCATAAAAACAGAATAAACAACTTAAAATGTGGAAATGAAATCCTGATTTTTACTCTGTATGATTCCATAAAGAATCCACTTTAATGAATGTAACTGGAGAGAGAATTGTCCTTAATGATCCTTCTAGGTTACATCTAAATATTTCAATAGCTCTTTAACTGCTAAACTACATTTTAAATATCCTTGAAAAGCTTGATTAGGGGGTTGAGATGCTAAATAATGAAAAGTCATAAACCAACTCCATGCTGGGGAAACTGGGAGCTATTTCATCAAGCTGGGCTCTTACACTGTCAACAGAATTACAGTTGGTACCAACTAACAAACATTATGCCTCTGAGGTAGGGAAATCGCGCTGGCTCCATTCTCAAACATGCATAGGGACTGAGATTAAAGTTACCAGATGCGAATTACAGATGGAAACTGGTGTTTAATATGCAGCACGCTGCTTTCGGAAACCGGCCTTCCTCCTCTGTCCTCATTCCTCATCTACTCACCCAGTCGCAAAGTGAGAGACGTGGGGTGAAACACCTGATGGAAACCCGCTAGCAAAGCATGTTTAAGTACAGGTACAACTCAAAAATTGACTGATTTCCCATAACCAGCACATTTCATGGTCACTTCAAAGAGAAGAACCCTTTCTAAGCCTCATATCGAGCCCGCAGTGGATGCAGGACCTGGTCAAAGAGCCAGTGAACTGCAGGCAAAGGAATCGCACCCCAGGGAAATTCAAACCTCAAGTAATGGGTGAACTTCTCACAACGTTCTCTTCCTGGACCACCCTTCATATCTCCTCAGCATCCAGAAAATCTGCTATTGTGGTCTGAGAATCTTAACAGCGCGGTTCTTACAAACACTTCAGTGGAGCTGAGGAGTCCCAGGCTTTGCATAACACAGATTAATATCACGGTTCCAGAAATACTGTGGTAGTGCATTGTGGTGCTTTATTAGTGTTAGACATGCAATATCTATTTAATGAACAGAAATTAAAATATTAAGATAACATTTAAATCAAATTAAAGGCGCTGAAGTTGCAATAATGAAACAAAAATAAAGTTCTTCATGCATTCTAAGTTTCTAGTTCTTACATGTGCATATAGTTGTGATTCTGTACAATTATTAAACGTAGACAAACTACCATTGATTGCACGAGACAAAAATCAACCTGTAAGTTATAAGTAATGTTCGTACTTTTACAGACTTCCTATATAACCTGGATCTTCAGCTTTTTATAGCACATTGTAATACAAGACTTCTGGAAGCTTCTAAGGTGAACAAGAATGGCTCTACCACTAGTAACATACAGTGGTTGCTTCAATGTACAAACCATGAAAGATAAAGCAAATGCCCACCATGACTTTTTCAACAGAAACAATTCTCAAAACCCTTCATAAACAGATTAAAGTGCTACCTATTGCATATTAAATACTTCCAGCCACTGTCACTACATTTAAAAGTTATAAATCCCTGAAAATAGGGTTTCATACGAGAAGTGCTGACAGACCTTTAAATCTAGCATCATCAACACAGCAGCGCTATAATCCTTCACCATGTACTTCAAAGAGAAGAAGTTAGCCAACATGCTTTAAAAATCACCATTTTAAAAGCCCACAGCCAATGCCTCCGTCATATCTACAACAGTAATGGATACAGAAAGAGCAAAAGCGTATGAGCTTGCTTTACATACTTGATGTACGACAATAATTCTTCTTGAAAGCTGGAAGTGTAAATAAACCCCCAGTGCAGCAGTAAACATATTAAGACAGCAGTTCTGTTTGTTTTAAGACGCATCTCAGAAAGGACATCCTGTACAGAAAGAAATACAGACTAGTGCCTAATGGGCACGAGATTCATTAGGTCCCCAAATCACAAAACCTTTCTAAATTCAAGGCAACAGTTTGACAGCTGGAAAATTACAAATAATTCTTGATACAGAGCCAACAGCAATAAATGTAGTTATGTATCACCTAGGGAGAAAAGCAAGCTAAATGTAAAATAGAGCAGCAAGAGGTAACATATATAAATATTAAACATCTTTCTTGAATGGCAGAAAGTTTAAATTTGTTACTTACAACATTAAAGTATGGCCTTAATATCTGTTCTTTAAAGTAAAGTACATGGCTATGAACAGAGGATACATTTCAAAGGATAACTTCAAAGTATAGTGCGTGCACGGATGAACTCGTATGCTTATTTTTAAGATTAAAAAAAATAATCAAAATAATGTGGAGACATCCAAAATTTTCATCCCTACATTTTAAAGGGCAAGAAAGACTGATCATTACTGGCAAGTTATAGTTTTAAAATGATCTGCAAGAAAGTTTACAACTCTGTCCTATGGGAGAATCAGAACTTTCTTTGTTTTCAACACATAAATTACTCTGTATGAAATGTTTTCAATCAAAAGCTGCATGTTTCAAAAAATACATGTGGGGTGAAGATGGCTTTCAAAAATAATCTCAAAATACAGAAAAACATTAGAATTTTCTTTATAAGCAGAAAATGCTGTGCATGTAATCTTCCCAGAATTGCTCCAAAACCAGCCTATATCTTTAGCTACAAGAACTCTATAAAAATATCTTTATAGTTGTAAATGTCCCATTCTGCCTCTCTTAGTAACTTTACCTTTTCCTAAATTGCATTTGTCATTCTCCCTTCTTTCTTGATAAACTGTTAGAAACAAAAGGTGCTTTTATTCACTTACAGATCAGATAAAGACTAGATAGCACATTCAAAGCTTCACTAAATTTCTTCATTAATGCACAAAAATTGATCTTTTCGCTACCTTTAATCTGCTTATCATTCTTGGTATGCAAATATGTCAAATGATCTGCTTTTAGTCAATTATGCAGTTTGATACTCTACATTTACATTCTAAAAGAAGTGATTTCAGAGGTGCTAAATATAGTAGAGTTTCATTTTAATAATTATAAGTTGGCTTGCAAGGGAGAAGTCATTGGAGTGTATTCTCTGGTTAGTTTACTTGTTAAACCCCATTGGTGTGTGTGATTTAATCACCGTAGATGCTACAGATGGTCTCATACCAGTTAGTTTGAAAATGACTGTGGAATTCAAAACAATTGCGCAACACTTCCGCATTAACAATATGAGAAAACCACTTGCTTCGGCCAAACATTTGAAAATGTTTAAGAACTTCTATGGAAATACTGAGTAACTAAAATACATCTTGGTGTAATTAGGAAATTAAAATCTAATTGAGTGCAAAACTTCCAACAGTAAACGTACCATAACTTAGGACATAACCTTTGGCACTTTGAATATATTACAACAAATTTACAGTCATTTAGATCTTAAGTGGGTCAAAAGAACATTCATGTGGGTTACGAGGTACAAAACCTGATAAATCCTTAGGTTGTCAGAAGAAGACAACTTGGTGAAGTGGGCCCGTTTCTGGGCTAGGAACATCTAATGCAGGGCACTATGATGAGGAAGGGCTTGAATCACTCAGGCTCCATCCAGGCACAATGATCTATGCTAAGGGATCCCTGTCTTGGGTTGGGAACACTCAAACTGCACCAATTTTAGGGACATCATGCTAGGAGGATTGGAGGTAGCTCCTAAAAAAAGGAGGAAAATATTATAAAAAGGAGAAAGAGAGGAGAGAGGAGAGAAGAGAAGAAAACAGAATGAAGAGAGGGAAGGGAAGGGAAGGGGAGGGAAGGGAAGGGAAGGGGAGGGAAGGGAAGGGAAGGGGACTAAATCTGAGAGCAACTGTGCAAAGAAATATTTTTAACAAGAATAATTCTGTACCGTCACACAATACTAACATTGTCAAAAGCGTTAAGATAGAACTTTTTCAGCTTTTCCAGAACACAATTATTCAAGATATTTCACAGTTTTAAAAAGGAAAACATATTTAGATCTTTTACAACAACAACAAATTGAAATTTAATTTCAAACTTTTTTTCCTCCTCAGCAACAGCCATTTCATGGTGCTGTAAGAAGAAAACCAGACCAGATGTAGAAAAAGAAGAGGAGGAGGAGAAGACAGTTCGGTTTTTTAAATCCAAATCAAAAATCTTCTCTGTACTATTTTTTAGTATCATCTTACTGTTTTGCAGCAACATGCTATCCAAATGAGACTCTTATGAAGGAAATTCAACTTAAAATCTATTTATGTTAACATTGTGAGGATTATTCTTCTACACTATTTGCCTATTATATGTTCATCACTGTATTTTGCCAATTTATTGAATAAGTGATACCTTTTCTCATATGTCATTTTACAAACAATTATTAAGTGATCAGGAAGACATTTACTACATTCTTCTTTCATTTACCTCAATGAAAACTGACTTTTAGAAGTCCTTACAACAAATACAGTTTGGTTTTTTTTTAATGAAAAGCCTTTCTAAGTACTCTATATGTGTTTAAGCAACATAGCCTATCTCTAAAGACATATACTTTGTTGTCATAAGATTTAAAAAACTTAAGACATATATATAATGTAAAACTTAACCTTAAATTGAGTCAGTTCTGCATTTTCTGAATTACCATATCTATTTAAGTCAGTCTGTTCATGCCTCCTACATTTTTGCTGTAGCAGACTGTGACTGAACAAAGTATTTATGTCTTTATTCCACACTTTCCTCCAGTCCTACTTCCCATTCTGTTAACACTGCTCAAAGTACTTCAACATATAAAAAGGCATGCAATAACTTCATACAAAAAGATCCTCAAAACAACCTTGTGTCATGAGCTCAATACCAAAGTTCAGTCATTATTCACAAAATCAGCATTTAAGTGTAAAATAACTGATTCCAGCATGTGCCATTACCGACATGGCAGGGTATTTTTCACATTGTTATACAAAAAGCACATCGTACAGAATACAGCATTTACTCCGCGAAGATTGTGCATCGCTGTTTTCCTCTAATATGTGTAGAACAAACTACATTCCATTGCGACAAAGCACACTTAGGTCTAGTAAAGCGTACTGCACCGGCTCAAAAACAGTGGTCTCGATGGCATGCTGTAATATCAGAATTGATATGTTTGCATAAAACCAGTAATCATTCAAGAAAACATTCATAACGGCACGGGCTTCCCAGCTGAAACTGCCACATGGTGAACACTAAGCTATTATATAAACTGCATGGACATATTTAATGTGTATTATTTACTCTACTGTAAGTATTCTGTACCTAAAGGTGTTTTCAAAAAGAAAAAAAAGAATATTTAGGTAATCTAACAGAATATTACTTTTGGCAGTCTCTGCTAGTGTTTGGAGTAAAAAACAACCAAAAATACCCCCACACCATAGTCCTGTTCTCCCCCGATTCCTGGAATTCCTTAGGAGAAAAGGAATGAAGAGAAGTCAAAATGTTAAAGTGTGAATTCCTTCCATTAACGTATTCAGCAGGAAGTACCATCAAGCATCAGTGTCTTAACTTTTGGAAAATTTGCCAGCTTTTCGAGAAGGTTCATATGGCACTCTGAGAATACTGGGTGTTTCTTCCATCACTCGTACAAGAAGATTATCGATGTAATCCTCAAGCTCCCGAATATGAGTGTCCTTCTTCTTCAGTTGCTCTTTATGCTTCACCAGCTCCTGCAAAACCTCTTCGTACGTAAGGTTACGGTATCCTGCAGCGGCGTCAAAAGGATTTCCATCCTACAGGTAAATTTGAAAAAAAACACCAGATGTTATTAAACAGTTCAGTGCTCTGAGCAAGTTGATGGGTTATCGCTTTTTATGTTTCTCATGTGCGTCTCTTAACAGAAGCAAAGTCTCTTGACAACCGGAGACAGGGTGCTCAGTTTAAAATAAGTTTCCCACACTGTAATCTCAGAAAAAAAATACTGTTCTCAGAGAGATGTATACACAGTTAATGACCATATGAGCAGTAACCACAAGAACAGTTAGCAGGTCCGCTTTGGGAAACTATGTGGTAACTTTAATTATAGCAGAACAAGAGAAAGCCCTGAGAATTCAAGTCCTACTGTAAATTCCCTGAGCTCTCGCCTTTTGAGCACACCACGGCAAAACATTGCCTTAGCTTTAAATGACATCAGCCCTCATCTGTCTTTCATATTCTGGTTTTAGTCATCAGTGGCTCTCTGGGCTTTGGCCTCTGAATCATATAGTAAAATTCGCATTTTTAAATTTCAGGTGAAGTTAAAGGCTGAATCTTATTTGCACCAGAGCACATGGGACAGAAATACGTACTACTAGAAGAACTTGCTTGCTTGCTTTAAAGCAAGAGGGGCCTAGAATGAAGCAGCAGGTAAACCAGAATTGTTTCTGTAATGATTTCTGATGACTCAGTAAGTGGTATTAACAGAGATGGACAAATTAGTCCCCTTAACAAAGGGCAACATGAGATTCAAACCACTATAAACTTGACTATCTTATTCTATGTCAAGAAGAATTAGCTGTGACCTTAACGAACCAGATTACATTTGGAGATGTACAATGGAGAAAAAGATTGTGAGAGTTGGTTTATAAAAGTATTAGCACTGTTAAACGTGCAAAGCAATAAGTTTTAGCTGATTCAGAAGCGGAGACATTTAAAAGATACGGAGCCTCTAAATAAAATAATCTAACCTCTCAAATCCTGCACCTCTACTAGGGCAGAAGAACACAAAATATCTTTTATTTATAGTAGAAACCTGTCATTAAAAACGTTGAAGCTTGCACAGCGAGGAAGCGCATCACAGCACAAAGTCAAACTCATTCCTTCTCCTGCTGCATTCCTTTTCTTTCCGTACAGCTCCCTATTCACACATCGGCATACGTCGAATCATTAAAATACGCAGGTGGCTGAAGTTTTCAAATAAACCTATTTAAAAGTGGTGGGGCACTACAAACAGGCTGACGTACGGCAGATCAATCAGCCTCTCTCCATCAATTATATTCTAACAGTAGATCTTGAAAATATGTGCTTTTAAGGGCTTCTCACTACATTTGAGATATTTAATGTCACGTTCATGTACACGCATCCAGTATTTCAAACTGCAGTATCAAGTTACAATATTGAAAGTGATCAATAATTCCCACTTCATTAAAATGCCTACTGTGGTGAAATTTATAAGTTGGTTAGTAATTGATTTCCAGCAAGTATAGAAGAGAAAATAACTTCACTTTGTGGTCATTATATTGTTGGCACATTTTGTTTTACAAGAAAGAAGTAAAATTTTCTGTTTATGGTACTAAATTTTTGTACATGTTGGGAAAGACAACATTAACAATTCCATGTCTAAAATATAAGGTCTCCCTAATTTTCTGGTATGGCAAAGGAACAGGAATTAAGATCCAATGAATGTATTTAATTATTATATAAAGTTTACTGGAAAACTGTTTGTCGCACATATGCTTTAAAGATTTTTTGCCATACGCATCCTCTATATAGATCTTTGGGGGGGAATAATTACACAAAACTCTACTTAATAAAGGTTGTGAGTACTTAAAAATAAATGTCATTAAAGTTCTGAAGATTTTAAATGTTCGGCTTGAGCAAATAAGTGATACTTAAATGTATAAGGAACAATTATATCTTCACGAAACCAGCTACTAAAATTTTCATACAAAACATTAATCTTATCACGAATTATGAAGAAAAAAAGATTCTAAATAATAAGCTATGCAAAGAATGATTGTCTCAGCTACAAAATCCTATTGGGGTACACGCTGACAGCCAGAGGAAATGCAGTCAGATAAAATGAAGGCCTGGCAATCTCTGATCATCTCTTTATTGTTCTAATGAGGAATTCTGCTCTGGGAATATCATCTAAGCTACTTTCACATCTTTTGTCCTACTTATTCATCTTCCCTTCAGTTCTTAATTAGGCCTTAAAGAGCTCACGCTGCCCTTTCAACTGGCTACTGCTCCCATTTAAACGCTGCTTTCAGAGACAGGTGTTGGCACCAGAGTAGAAGACATACAAACATAATTGCTAAATGTGATGCACAAGGAAGAAATATAATAACTCAGTGAGGGTTATTATTGCAGAACCTAGGAATAAATTACTTCAAATACCTTAGAAAGCAATCTTGAATATTAAAAAATATATATATTCAAATGGTTTCATTCAAAACTATCGCTGAGATGTAGTTTCTCCTTCTCCTAATTTGTATTTTGTATTAAATGAGCACCACCTCATAATCCTACAACTGACATTTAGGATAGCTGGTATTCCAAAAGAAAAATCATCAAGGATTTCTTTTATCACCTTTAAATCCTTTAAACAAAACAATTCACATCTTATTTCTTAAAAGAATTAAACCGATGCTTTTACCAGCAATAAATTACATGATTTGCGGTAGTACATTTGCAAGCACATAGAAACTGTAATTATGGTTACATTACAGACAATAGCTGCTAAGTTAAATCAATTTTTTGATGTCGCGTTTTGTCAGAGATTAAGTAACCGCCTGGTAGAATTCAGTTTACTATCTGATCAAAGGCAGCCTTCATATACTCTGACATCTCCCACCAGTTACTTACATTATAAAAACTTGGGCATTTACAATAACATCAAATGTTCTTACAAGTCATTTACATAAACCAGCAAAAAACAAACAGTACAAAGTCATATTTGCTTGTGAAAATTGTTTTCTATATATTTTAAAGATTGAAAACAACCCCCCTTTTAAAGATTTCATCTATTCACAGAACAAATTCTAGTAAGGCTACATTTTCCTTCAAAGACACTGCATAGGAAATATGTGGGGGTTTTCTGTCTTTTCTTAGTACACAATTTATTCTAGGTATTTTTAGAGTCAAAAAGAATATTTTGAATAATAACTTCTAGTACTTCTATTTGTAGTGTTTTCTGAGAGGCTGCTAATTTATTTATGTTCTTAATCCTGTCATGAACCAGTCCATTACTTTCATTTTGACTATCGCGATAGGTTGGTTAGATCAACCAACACATCCCTGCCCGATGCAAAACTCCTCACCTGACTACCACTTCTCTGGAGTCATCTGAAATACCCCAAAGCAACAGGGTTGTTTTTACTTTCCGTACAAAGATCTCATTTTCCCCTTTTTCTCTACAACATCGCATTGAGCGCAAAGCTCTTCTTTATTTCTAAATTTAGATGAAGCCTGTAGTTTTCCCATTAGACTTTCTGGATATCTCAAAAGAAGAACGAAAAAACCTCAATGTTTCCTTGTAAGAGGTTAAACAAGAATAATAACTAATATTGTGTCAAGCATCACTTAGCTGACATGTACCGATGGCTTTCCATGCCACTGTGTAACTCACCATTGTTTTCCTGAGGTCCTCAAAGCCAGAAGGTTTCATATTAAAACTGCAGGAAAAAAACAAAACCCCAAATATTAAAAGTGCATATTTATCTGACCAAAGCATCTGCTACTAGAAGAGACTAATGAATTAGGTACATGGCTATAAAACGTTTAATATGATTCATTTTCTTGATTTGTTGAATTTATGAAAAATAAGAAAATATTCAAAGTTAACGGAAAGTGTCATTATTCTTTGTTCACAATTTTTTGTATTTTTCATATTCTTTTTTGTCATAAAACTTGAGTCAGTAATTAAGAAATGCAATAAAGGATATTATGGATTAGGCTTCACTAGCTGCTCTCTTATCTCTAGACTTACCTTGAGCTTCTAAGCAAAAAGAGATACTTTAAATGAAATACTCTGGAAAAACGTTCCAGGAATGAGATTGTTAAAGAACAACAAAACCCCACAAACTAACATATATTCCCAGCTTTCACAGCACCTGCTAGAAAAAAAGGTCCCTTACAAATTCCAGTGAGATCACCAGCTTAAGACAGGACTGAAAATCCATTTCTGTCAGCAACATTTGTGTCGTACTTAAACTTGAGTAAATCATCTATTATTTTACAAACCCAGTGATTATCCCACACATCCAGAAAGCAAAGCTACTTCATTATTTCGTTGAGATTCCTTTTCTTCTTCCACTGCAGAAGTGCAGTTGATATTGATGAAAGCAGCCGCTGCCAGAGTGTCAGGCCTAAGAAATGCTCCACTGGTCCCTCAACTTGACGTAATTATTAGCAAATATCCTCAAAAATTAGTGCTGTTACGTTCTTACGTACTTGGTACAGCCAGTTTGGAGGGAAAACGAACTCTCTGAAAATCCATTCAGAATTTCGATACAGCTCAAATAACATTTCCTTGGTAGCACCACAGCAGACATCACCCTTTCGCATCACAGAATCTACTGTTCAGTGAGACTGCATGTACTGGCTGTCAAGGGTGGCGTTTGTTGACCGACAATAATGAAAAAAGTTACAAAAATAGGTTTACTTTTTTTTATTTTTAAAGACAGCTTAAGGTACAAAACATGTATTTTATGACCGTCCATCGCTCTTTTTAATCTGAATTTATAAGCCATGTATCTCATAGTATAAAAGTGTAAGGGACATTATTTACAAACGTACACTACACTAAGTGTAAAAACCTTTTCTTCTGCATCTTTTTCTTTTTCTTTACATTAATATTTTTTATTCTGCACATCATTTTTTATTTCCAAAGCAGGCGGTCTTTTGCTCACACAGAAGTCCCGTGGACCATCTGCTGGGCTGAACACATTAGATAAAGATTGGATTACACTACCAGTCACAACTAGAACTCAAGAGGTGTCTGATGAATCGAGTTCTGGCTAATTCCCATTATACCTGTTTGTAACAGTGATCCGCAGCAGCCTGCCCAGTTTGCCGGAGCCCAGTTTTGAATGAGGGGCCCCTTTCACCGGGTATTGTCTGAAAAGCCAAAGGCAGGAACCCTCCCTCACGGTCGCCTTTGAGTTTCGCACTGATGTGTCAAACACATGATGAACTCGCTTCATTCACGGCCGCCTTTTGTGATCCCAGCACAAAAAAAAAATGAGTTAACTGAACTGGATCGAATTAGCCTGGTGAAAACCAAGAATGTCTCTATTTAACGAAGTGTGGCGTTAATTTGGGATATCTTTCTTTTGGGACTGTTTCCTCATGTTAGACAAGATATAGAATAATACGGCCTGACTGCTCAACTGAGTGACTTTCTGAAAGGTTAAAAAAGCAAGATCTTTCATTGCCTTGAATGACTTCATAGTTTCTGTGAAATAAGTTCTGGGACTCTCTTTCACAGCAGCAGCTTAAAAGAGCAGCAGTTCTGACTACGAAAAGTTGCCTTTGAAAATTAGAAATATAAATCCCTGGAAATACAGACTAATTTTTTTTTTTTAGCTAAAAAACCTGCAATCTTCTCTGTAACATTGCAAACATTGTAGCTGCAATTACAAAAGGGCACATTAGTGTATTTCACATGAAACAATTTGAATATACTTGCAAAAACCCAAAAAGCTATTAAACAATATCCCCCAATAAAAACCCAAGCACCAAGAATCCTCTTATTTTAAAGAGATATGTGGAAAATATACCACTTCTCAAGGAAGAAACAGGTGCTGAGACTGCATATACATTTATTTTAAATCAGGTCATCTGCTAAGTAAGGTGGGAGCTGAGCCCTATGGGGATTCCCGCCAGTGCTCCCGGCCTGAGGTGAGTGTGAGCAGACACGACTTGTAATTCACTGTCCCAGGACCAAGTAATATCTCCATAAAGCATACTGTAAAATTACGAATACATACAGTTGGGGGAGTATGGAAATTCACGAGAGCGTTTATTTTCTAATTTCAATTCCATCCCTAACTTTATACACACCTGAAGTTAATATCTCACCTGATTATTCATAGTAGCTGACAGAAAATACACCTCTAGGATCACAGCCCAGATGCCCACCTCTGTTTTTTCCCCACAGCTTGAGAAATTGGAGGGAATTCTTGCCATGGAAGTGTGAAAAAAACTATGTTCACAGCTTAGGCAAAAATTTTTTTAGCTTTGAGTGCATTTTTCTGTGAGCGGTGATTGAAAAAAAAAAAAAAGGCATTGTGAGATTTTATAATCATTGTTTCTCAATTATGTCCAATCTAAGTTTGCTCAGTTTACAAGTAAAAAGATGTTTCTTTTCTACCAAATGGACTTTCTGCCAACTTGTGCTGAGAACTAAAGTCAAACCAGGTTTCTCTGGTTCATCGTCATTAACCCACAGTGCAAGTCCCAGGTGTTGTTATATCCAAGTCTAACACCACCTCACTGGACGCACCTTCCAACCTAAACAAATGAACTTGTCTGCTCCTCTTTTTACTCACTGAAAAAGAGCTCTTCTACCTTCTTGCTCTTGTGTCCATCATTTCAAGGAATCAAGTCATTTTCTACCTCTTCCACATACCCAGACATGGCAAGAAGCCCCCAGCTCCACCACTATGGAGCCTCATGTGCCTCAAGGTGACGTCTCAGGTCCCATAATGACTTTTGACAGTTTGTCTCTCACAACTAATAAACCTTCATCCGCCATTCACTCCAATCATCTTCAAGAAAGTTAGGAACCAGTAAAAGGAGGTAAATCACACCAGCAGCAGGATGATGCAGGTGACACTGCCCAGGCAAGTCACCCAACTTGTAATTCTCTCCATCCCACCGCAGGTAGAACAGATTTCTTCAGTCTAGCACACCAATTAGTTGTGTCCCCCCATTTTGCTCATCTGGGAATTCAATTAGTTTCCTTATGAATTATTTTACAGCAGATATTTTCAAAATCATATCCAATATTTTATCGCAATTTTTTCTTTACATGGACATTTTTTAAAAATAGTAAAGTTTGAATTTCTGAGGTTTTATTAGCTTGGATTTAAATTCTAGCTCATCTGAGATAAGAACATTTCCATGTTGCTGGGGGTAGAAAAAGAGATGAGAAATGAAAACCAAATACACTAATAATGGAGACAGACATATTATAATGCTGATACTGTTGAGTGTTTTGGATTACTACTTCATAATCATAACAAGCCTACTTTTTACCCTTTGTTGTTTTCCCTATTTAAATACATTTCATTAGAACTACATGAAACTTTTTTTTCATAACACCTACCTTTTATGAGGTATCTAAATAAATTGTGTCCTGATTATTTGCGGTTTGTATAGAAACTTCAGCACAGCCGAGTTGAATTTAGGGTGTATCACAAGCTCAAGTTTATGACTGGAGTTTGTAATTTTGTCTTTTGATGTTTAACGGTAGTTAAAAATTGAAACATTAGGTCTAGTGGCTGCTTAAATATTTAGCTTCTAAATGCCTAGAGATTAAAATAATGTTTAAAAAATCTTTCCTATAACTGATTTAAACATTTTAGTGCCTGAGTCATTTACTCTGACAACATAATGAACGGGAATCAGACTCCTAAATTATGCTGTATGGAAAGCGTATTTTCTTAAGGAGCAAAAGCTTTTTTACTTATTTTTAGCTATTTAAATTAGCTATATGATCATTGTACTGTATACTATTAGAAATTAAAAGTACCATATTTACATTAATCTTTACTATTCAAAGTACTGAAATCTTCTTTGTTAACCTGACATCTTGTAAAATAACCATAATACCTATGTGTTCGGTGTGAGCTTTCAGTTTTTTTCCATTAATACGGAACACCTATGTACAAGTTATTAGCAAAGCTCTACCATGTTCTTTTTCCATTAGAGTTGAAGTATTACTCCTATTCCTACTTCTTGGTCTTTGGACTGATTCTTACTACGCTGCTTACACAGTTTTTCTTCGGATTCTCACAACACGTATCAAAACCTTGAAATATTAGGATGCAGTTTAAGTTATTACCAATGCACTAGAAAAACAAAAGAAATTAATAAAATCAGATCCAGTTAATGAAATTCAGAAACTTTGCTTTCCATAGAACATTAGTAGCCTGCTGTGCCTGGCAATGCAGACATCACTTTATACTCCGAGAAGGAATGACTGTCACATCTGGCAGCTAAACAAGAATGGAGTAAGCATATTACCATTTATTTCCCAATCACATTCTGGGGAACATCACTTAAGACGCTTCACTATATAAATCGTCCTGCTGTCAAGCCATGCTCCAAGGCCTTCTGGAGTCTGTGTAACCCCAGGAGAACACAAAAAGAGTATCAGGTTGTGTTGTTACTACTCCGTTTTGTTAATATTACTATAAAGTCTCATGCCAAGAGTTAAGAAACTGGACCAAAATCCCTGAACTTTGAATGTAAGACACACTTTTCTTGCAAATCATTTGTTCTCAAGCTATATATTCTTTACACAGACTCCTCTGGAAATGGTCTGTTCACGAGTATGCTGGTGCTTTCTGTGCAGCCCTTTAAAGATGGCAGAAGGTTCCACAAGATAAAACACGTTCCGGTCTCAGAATACGGTGCTCAAAAGGGTTCTGAACAATTTGCAGTTGAAGGACACAGCCTCTTCTCTTGTGGCTCACATCTATTTCCAATTTAGTGCAGTAGGAACATGACAAAGCAACTATATGGAAGCACAGAAACTTGCAGTTTAAACAGCTCAAAGAATTTAACAAAATTTGGGCGTTATGTATAAACACCTTCATTTTGAAAACAGATATTAATTTGGATCCCAAACAGGCTGGTGACCTTCTGAGGTGTCTGGTGCTGCTGGAATCCCATCCAGGGAAGCGGAGGCACACAGGGTGCTGGAACACTGGCCTCCTCCTTCCAAAATATAACTATCTGAAAAGACTGGCACTTGTACTTGCACACTGCTGGACACGTTACTCACGCAAATGCATTTATTAGTCAGGATTTACAAGGCATTCTAAAATCAAAAATGATCTCACGCCGGGAACCCGACTGAATTTTAATTTAAGTTTCTGGAGACAAACACCAACCGTTTTGCACAAAAAGTTAATATTTTTAAGCATCTAAATATTCCTTGTTTTCCTAGGCAGTTATGCTATGGTTAAAAAAACAATAAGGTTTTATTCTCAAAAAAACCACGAAAGAACTGTTATACTAGAAGACGGACCGGCACATCCACTAGAAGACCCTACTGGTAGAGATCTATAAGGCAACCAAAAAACTCAACAACCCTAAAGTAAAATTTTATACAGAAACTTCCAGAACCGTTTTTGAATGCTTAAAAAAATAGCATTAATTCTTAGTTCTTTATAATGAAACAGGGGAAAAAAAAAGTTCATCAATTTTACATCGCTTCAGCATTTATTAATAAAGGTGCTATTTAATTATTTTTTTAAAATAGACTAGACCAGGCAGTGCATTCCCCCTTGGGACAGATAATATGCCTCGTGCATCCACTCAGAAGAGGTTTTACATGCCCTAATGTGCACCAACAGACAATGAAAGCTTGAAAAAAATCTTGTCACGCAGCCAGCAGGACGAACTTTCAAAACAATGTTCCTAAACCAGACAACTAATTAGGAATAAGTGATTGCTGGTGAGGAGTCTATTAATACTATGCATTTCTACAACATCTCTCTAAGAGCCGATTGCTCCAACCCACTCTAGTAATGTCCCAAATGCTCCGTGACTCTTGCTTTGTAATAGCTTTGCAAATATTTCATTATTCTCTCATCACATGCAGTTATCTTTCTAAATCGGATGATAACAGTCCTGGCAGGACAGACAACCTTGCGTGACTTCTGCTTGGTCTGTAGCTTCACTTTACCTCTCACGTACCTGTAATGTATGTGTTCTGTTGAAATAATACTCTACTGACACCTTTACCCCACTAAATTAAAACTATTAACAGTCTACAGTATAATTAACGCACAGTCATAGTCTATCAATATTCCACCTAGACTATAGATAATCACAGTCGACTAGAGATAAGTGCAGTTTAATTTCAGTACAGAACTGAAAAAAAGTCTTTCATTTCAAGAAAAGCAATGAAGGAGGATGCTGTTCTTAAAATAACACATGCTAGCACTGACAGAGGAAACAGAATTCTGAAAATAGCGTAGTTCACCTGATGTCATTTTTTGACTAACAGAGAAACACACATTAAAATGTTGGAACAGACTTTATTACTCTAGCAAGCACAGTAATAAACTTGTTAGAGTCCTACATTTCTGAACAAGGTATATGAAAATTAAAAACAGTGAGTTGTATTGTGTACTGGAAAAGGACGACCTGTTTGGTACAGAACTATACAGTCATTTTGCTCTGATCAGGCAACTTTTGGGATCCATTCCAGTGGACCCCGTGGCCAGTAACTATGCCTCTGGCACATCGTATGTAACAGATGAGAGTGAAAACACTTAATAGTCATTTATCTTTGCTTATGTTCAAGTTATTGTGCTAATAACTTACCTTACTGTGGTTAAGTGAACTGATCCTACTTTACAACTGCTTGACTTGAGCCAGGCACCTGCTCTGCTAACAGCTCAACCGACAGGCAGTAACCTAGAAAGTCACTGACTTACACCATGATTTTGCAATCGCTTCTCTAACTAATCGACTAACACACATACAAAATTTTAACATTTCCTGAAATGTAAAAGACATCAGCTGTTCTTTGGATTTAACGCTTCAATATGATCTGAACACATCACGGTTCTCAAGAGCCTCATGTTTTCATCGCACCTCATGCTTTTTTATTTTCCTCCCCAAATCTGGTAATGGTTGTATCAAAATGTAGAGACATTGCTTATTTCAAACATGCCATCCATTGGGAAAGATGAAACTCCAGATATTGATTTGTTTGGAAAAGGCAACACTAGAGAGCAAGGCAGCTCTATCAGCCATATGTGATGAAACTATTGGGGAGATACGCTCAAGAAAATCATGACAGACAAAGTAGAAATACGCAAGAAATGAGTTTAAGGGGTTTTTGGGTGTTGAGGGTTTCTTTTCCTTTGTTTTTGGGTTTTTTTTTGAGTTGCAAGTAAAAGAACACAAAAAAAAGAAATTAATATTCTTGTATTTTATGCTCCTATTGACCAACAACTAATGTTATAAAATATGAGCATTATTCATAATTATTACACTGAATCCTAGTAAGATACACGTTTCTTTCTCCTCCACTATTCCGTCTTCCATAGTGCTTAGAATGTAACATATTTATTGCAAGAACTTGAGGTAAAGTATAACCATTATGCAGGCACAAGCTTTAATCCCTTTATTCTAAGTTCAACAATACTTAGGTTATGGAAGTGCTACTTTAAAAGGTTTTTTTAATGTATCTCTCCATATATGTATAGACAGACACACAGTTATATTGTGTAGATGTACATATATATTATATATTTAATGTTTCTTAGAAGGCTCCCAAACACCCATCAGTTCAGTTTCCCAGATCTGGAATTCGATCAGTAACAACCTGTCAGCTTTAAGTATTGGACTATTTGTTTCCCTGTGTCCAGTGCTGAAGATCCTGTTAATTACCCAAACTCTCTTTCTGTAGGTCTTGTTAATTACCCGTCTCCTGTCTCAGAGGACCTTGTTAATAACTTGTACAATCTCTCTAAAAAGGTCCTAATAACACATTAAAATTAAAGATGCTTTTCTTTTAGCACTTGTCAAGTAGTGTAAATTGAGAAATTTTCACATCAGTTTATTAACCTACTGTAGTGCATTTTCCTAAACCCAAACAATTTCAGAGAAACGATGCACAAGGTTTGCTCGTGGCACAAAATAATCTTTGTTTTCCGGGAGTACCCTCAATTTCTTTAACTGTGTTCAATACGAAATCTACGTGGCTCCTGACAGCAAATTAACCTCGAGAGCCACAACAACAGCACTAATTGTAAGAATAAATGCATTTTATGATGCTAATAAGTAAAAGTTTCAAAGCAGTGGATTAAGAAGTACAGAGACAAAACTATTGGGTTTGCTGGTAAATGCTGGTTACAAATACTAGATATATTGTGCGCTTAAAAATTGTTCATTGGCATTATGATAAATCCTCTGAACTAATGAATTTTGTAATATTTACAAAAGCAGCGTTTCTTGTTTCACTATAAGACTGCAGCATTTTTAAATTGTCAAGAAATGAGCTTATAAGTATCTATATTACACCTGCACCAGATAATAAAAACCCCCGATCCTAACACTTATGTAATACTGTATCTATAAAATCCTTTAAAAATACTAATTTATCCACTCAGCATTTTTAAGAGGCAACAAAATATCATCCCTGTTTTGCAGATCAGGAGCAGGAAGACTAAGCGATTTAGCCAAAGCCATAGAACAACCTTTGCCAGAGCTGAGATGAGTAGAAATTTGGGGTCCTTATTTTGTAATTTCCTGGCAAGTAGTACTATACACAAACCAGGCAAGCTTTGTTTTGCTTCTCCAAAATACTTCTTAAACCTTCTTGAAATAACAATAATAAATAATAGTAATAAAAATAAAGAAGAAATTTCAAATAAACCAGGTGTACTTCTTGCTTTTAGGAAAAAAAAAATCCCGTAGCTATTGCTGAACCACTTCGTTTTCTGTATCAGCAACTGAGAAACACGTGGAAGATGTATTTATCTTCATTCTTTTAATTAGTAAATAAGAGTAGTTAGTGACAGCGTATGCATACAGCCAGTTAGCACTTAACGCCTGGATGAGCGAAGGGCTGTTCAGCCAGCAGCGAGTGATGTGTCACGAGCTGCTGACCTGCGCGAGTCACATTCACCAAACAGGATTAATTAGGACGGACTTGAGCCTGACCCAAAGCTCTAAGTCACTGAACAGACTCCCACTAACTTTACAGACACGGCTTGACCAGTGCTGAGAAGCTGACCTTGACACTCTGCACATGAAGGAATTGGCTTTGGTCATTATTTTTCTGAGGGTGGGGGAAGAGAGTTGCTGTGGGGTTTATATTTTTTAATTCCACTTTGCACAATCTCCAGCCCGGTCCCACAGACTGGAAGCCCTTTTGTGGCTACAGCGCACTCCTGGAATGCATCTTCCAGTTGAGTTTCCTCAGGCAGGAATCCAGTTCACATGCCCCAGACTGTTCCGTCACTCCAACCAAAGCTTAGCTAAGTGGGGCTTAACTGGGAGATCCACCTGCAAAGCAAACTCCTCATCCACAGCAGAACACCGATTTCTGACAACTTAATAAAACGACGCTGCCTGCTTTACTTTCAGAAACATCCAAAAGAGCTTAATAGCATGTTGAGTAAATAAAAAGCAACTCAAAGTCTAAATTCCCTGTGTACAGAATTTGTTACTCAACCTCACACATTCTGTGCCCGCAGTTTTATACAATTCTTTCTTCACAGTGCTACTGGTTCGAAAAATTAAAAATGGATTCTATTCAACAAATCCTCTACAGATAAAAGGTAAACTTAAACTGTAAACTTATTAAATATGCACATTTTGTATTAGTTTCAACTTCAAAAGAAAATCATTGTACAATACACATTTGAAAGAAAGTGAAGTTATTCTAAAAGGTTCTCACAGTACATAACACTGGAGCATATAAAAATCTAGAGCTTCTAATTTAAATTATTGCATGCTAGATATTATTCCATAAACAGCTGTCCTATAGAAAAAAAATCAGAATGTTTACTATTTTTGGCTTTTTGAAAATAACAGAATATCTATTTGCCTTATCAAAAGTTTATGTTCACATAAAAGTCAAGAACTAGTAAAAGAGACTCATACAAAGAGGGGGAACAAATGACTAGAGTCCTTCTGAATGGGCACTGTGATGAGCTTTTTAATTACAAAATAAGAAAAAAAAGTCCATCATGATTACCGTTAAAGATTTATATTTATCAAGATCTGCTGCATTCAAGAACTTCAAAAGATTTCACTACTTGTATCCAGCATCTGCCTGAATACATTTTTTTCATTTTAAAAAAAAATTAAATGCTATGTAATTTTAATTGTTATTTAAATTACTGCTCTTTAAAGGAGCTTATTTAAATGGAAGTTTAACTTCTGACAAACCAAGCCACATCCTAACCTTATGCTAATCTAGAGAAATCCTTTATTAAATAAATAATAATCTAAGGCTCTGTAAATAAAGACACTAGGAACTGAGTTGACTTGTAGAAGACACTAAGAAGATAATTCATTGAAGTCTGTATGAGCTTCTAGCAACCAAATCTTTTCTATAGCGGTTCCATTTCAGTTCATTTATCTAATTCACATCCATGATTAGTTTTTGTTGAGAAAATGATTATAAGTCTAAATCAGGAGTGCATGCATTCTAACCGATGAGTAAAACTGAGCTGGGATACAAGGCAATCAATCGGTTCCAAAATCTTACAGAACAAGATAACAAGAAACAAGTTACCTTTAATTTTTTTTTTTTTTTTTTTAATACTACTCTGTTATTAATTAAGGATTTAATAGACAGGGAAAAGGCAAATTTGTTAGAACCATGTCCTCAATTTAAAACGGTCATTCACTTTACAACTTTAAAATTCCAGTTCGGAGAAGTTTCCAGTTTTTAATTTTAAATTAAATTTCTACCAAATTTAAGTCGTTGAATAGAAATGAATAATTACCTTGCAAAAAAAAAGGGCTGTTAATTTCTGGTACTAATATACAGAAAAAAATAAGAATGCAAATCAATATACGTTAAATAATAAACTGCTTAAATGTTTACGTACTGGGAACAGTATATGGAGAGGATGTATATGTGGAGAGAGAGAGAGAAAGAGCTAGCGTGCATCATGTATCTTCCCCACTGGCAAACAAAAGCCAGAAAGGAAACTAACTGTGGGATACACATTTTTTTTCAAGGAAAACAAGCAAAATGTTGACAGACAAACAAAGATTAAAATGGATTATTAAAATCAAAGTTTACTAGCCCCAGTAACTTAATTCGCTCCGCTTACTACATAAACTGCTGCCTTGTGCAACAACTTAAACATGTAAGAACTGAGCAAAGCTCTAGTGAGCCAAACAAATCCAAGCGTGATAAGTGCCCATGTGTGTGTTCCCATTTAGAAACAGAATGGGTCCTAATTCTTGTGCTCTAATGTACACAATCTAAACCTATTTTCTTCCCAAATGGTGACATCCACAGGATTTGTTTTCACTACTCACATCTTCTTCACCCTTCTATTTACTCCATTTCATCCTCCCCTTAGAGTTGAAACCTTTCTCTCTAAAACCCTGACTTAGGGCAGTGTAACAATTAGCAACGAGTGTTCAGTGAAAGCAGAAGACTTTCAGGAAAAATCCATTCTGAAGCACGAACAATGTCTTCCACAAATTCAAGTACCCAAGAGCATTCACAGTACATATTAGTAATATAAATGTAACTTCAAAATGAAGTAAGAAAAGATGAAACTATATTAAAAGTTCATCGCTTTTACTTAGAAACAGATAAGCAACGATATAAATGTACACAAAGCACAAAGACTGTGTTCCTTGAAACTTCACATTTTCAATTATATAACATGTTCAAGATATCAGATCAAAACACAGCAAAAACCTACCTTGAAGATGGCAACGTGCTTGTAGGCTTGAAGTTCGTCACAAACGGATTAGTCGAATCACAATCAAAACTCTCCTGATGAGTTTCACCAAACGCGCTCGGCGATTTCAAGTCAGTCGAACTCTCTGATCCCCCATTGCTGAGTTTATCTGACCTCTTGCTATCTTTTTTTCCAGTTACTCTTTCAAAAAGACTAACTTTCTCTTTTTTCTCTTTTTTAATTTCTTTTCTGATGTCAACAGGTCTGGAGAACAGACTTATGTTTTGATCCCATGTTGCTGGGCTTTCTTCAAACGGGTTCTTCTGTCTTGGCAGTGTAGCAAATTTTTGGGGTAACGAAGCACTCACATTGGTAAATGGGTCATTTTGGGCTTCAAGTGCTGTTTCATCACCTGTGCTGTCAAGCTGGTTCATTTTGGAAGTATCAACACTTAATGTCCTTCTGTGTGGAGATTTGAGACTCCCTGCAAACGATCTGTCATTAGTATATTATCAACGAGACACTATTTCATAGTTTACGACATGCAGAGAACCCATTTTAGCTCAGGTCTAGAAGCTTTGCAATTAAGTCTCAGTTCAAAACACTGCTGATTAACCAAGGTATTTAAAAAAACCTGAACAGCTGTGGCCTTGACTTCGCAATTCAGAAATGTTTATGGATAGACACTACAGCAAACTGTGTGAAAACTAAGTTCTACAAAGAAAACAGCTGTGACTAGTGTGCCATTCCAGAAAGCAACAGTAGTCTGCTGCTGAACAGTAACTTCAAACAACGCAAAGTATTTTCAGCTTTTTGTATAAATGTGGTTTAAAGCTTTGGTGATAGTTTTCAACTTTTTAAACAGAATTTGATTTTTTACAAGATGTTGTTTTGCCTATAGCTCCTTCTAGAATGCAATGCTTCTATAAGATACTCTCAAATGAGGATATAAGAAAAATGCTAAATTACCACAAATTTTGACGAATATAAGCTATTTCTTACGCTCAGAAACAGCGGTTATGAGTTACCACCAACACATGGAAGTGTAAGAAAGAAACCATGCCTCCAATAATTCTTAACTTTTTTGCCTTTAAATCGCTTCATAACCTAAAGAAACAGACTTTTGAATGCTCCAATGGCAGCAAACTGTAATTATAATGGTCATGAGTTTTACTTACCGCCTTCATCAACTGAACCAAAAGAGTCCAGCTGACGCCTGAAAAGATGAGAGTAGCCAACTGTGCTGGACTTCACCTTTTCTGAGGAGACGTGCGGTCCCGTTAAATCTGACATCGAATGAGCTGAGGATAACCGCTGAGGTCCCAAAAGGAAAGGCTTTTTTGGTTTTGATTTCATCTGTACTTCGCCACTACATACTTCCATGTTTGCATCAGGTATGTGAGTACTTGGGATGATTGCAGAGGATGTATCCGAAAACGTCCCATCATTTTTTCGACCCTTCATTTTGTCTTTTAGTTTAGCAAAAGGGGATTTTGTTTTGTCCTTCATTGACAAATCAAACATACTTGCTGTCATGTTATTCCTCATAAACTGAATATTGACCTTTATTTCTCCTCTATCTTTAGTTCTCTTTCCTTGTCTGGACTCCAGGCGAAACCACCTTAAAGGAGAAAAAAAAAGCAAGTTGTGTTTTCTGGAGGCTAAATTCTGGTTAGTTGGCTAATGTACTTGGCTCATATAATTTAAAATATTCAAATCAAATTCTATACCAAAAGTTAAAACATTCCTGTATTGATAAACTTTTTTGTCTGTATTTGTTTTTCAAGAGAAAATTAACTGAGCAATAAGCTCTATGCACTGTTCACTTGTTTCAAGAAACAAAGTCAATTTCGTGGTGCTTACTAAAACTTCATCAAAGTTAATGGTTCCTATCTGCTAACAAAGGAGAATTTGTATCTAATGTTAACTATAAATATGAATATATTTTATTTTGCTATTTAAAAGAACATTTTTTACTTTTCAAGCAGTGATGTATATTACCTGAATGTATACTACGCGGCAAATAATTCATCTAGTAACCTTTTCTCCTTTGATTATGCTCAGGTCTATACACTAGCAAACATTTTTCCTCTATGTCCTTTCCTTCTAACCACTGGTTAAGATTTGTGTCAACTGCACTACCACAGAAATACCGGAGACCCATGAATAGTCAATTATAATTTTGGTTCTGCAACTGCAACCCCTCCTGACGTTGCGTCCACAAGCAGCGGTGGCAGAATGCATAGATGTATCTAACAGCCATTCCTTCTTCTGCAGCTCACGGGTACGAATAACTTCAGAAATACCTCCACAGCCTTTGGAACCATGACATAAACCCCCACTCCTTGAAAAGAGATCGAAGGTGTGACCATCTGTTTCAAAACACCAAGTGTCCTTCCTTGCCAGGTCCAACAAAGGCTTTATGATTATCCAAGCGTCTTATGCATTCCCTATTTTGCTCTGCTGCCCCATGGACGCATCTGCAGAATTACAGCTCAATCTCCCTTCTACAGCTTCACCTGAATGAATGACCAAGAGACAAATACTTCCCCACACCCATCACCAACAACCTTTTCCCATTTCAAAAAGGGCACAAGGGCACATTTCAGATTCGCCAGCTCCGAAGAATTGCTCTAAACCCACTGTCAGGAGAAATGCGTGCTAGCACAATGTGTTAACACAACAGTGTATTATCACCATGAAGTAACTTTTGAACTGGAGACTAAGAAATGAAATTGCTTATCAGCACAGATGCACATACATTATTCACTACTGCCAAATATAGAAAACAAGGTCAGGAAAGGAGAACAATAACCCTCAATTTCCTTTCAGATTTCATAAATATTTTCAAAGGTGACAGCTGAAATCAAATTTTCGGGCAGAGGTACTAATTTTTGAGCTGAGAAAATACAGGGTGTTTCAAAAAGATGGACCAATTTCAAATTGAAATTACTTCGAAATTGGGTCCACCTTTTTGAAACACCCTGTATTTGTAAAAGTGATCCGCCAAAGAAATAACGAAAGAATAAAGAGTATTATAACTTTTCTGTTGCTTTGTGATGTCCAAAAGGCTTTTTACTAAACCAGAATAATGGAAAAATATCAGACCTTCTCTGTCTTGGACAACATGAATCCAGACCAGCAGATCCAGAAGTTCAAACTGGTAGGAGGACAATTAAGCTTTTAGGAAGACAGTTTTTCTTCTGTTGTGAGGTAATTCCATTTATGTACTTTAAACGAAACACAAAACCTGAAATATGTTATGTGCCTAAAGAAGATGGATCATTTTTCATTGCAGTTAATAATGTTTCACTTCTTGGTAACTGATTCCAGAAACTCTTTAATTCATCTATAGAGTCATTACAGAAAACACAACAGCACCAAGAGTAAATCTTTTTTTGTGATATATCACAAAACCTGGAAGATAAGGTAGCCTCCTTTCTTTAAAAGAAAATGTGTTCATATATTCTCCCCCCAAAATAAGAATATATAGCCATAATGAGCAAGCCCTTGCTTATAAATCTCAACCTGACAGATCTTGCCTGTGCAGAAAACAACTCCAAGCCAAAAAACACCCTGAAACTGAGAAAGTCCTTACAATGATTCCTTAGATACTAAGCACAAACGCAAATATAAATAAGGCTTATGAGTGTTTTAAGAGGGTTAATAGGCAGAGGATCTCTGTTTTTGACAGTGAAATTTAATGGCTCAGCCTGCACTGTAAGAAAACATATTCTTCTTCTCCCTCTTTCCCTCCCCTCACAGGTCTCAAACATTAACACTCTACCTCTGATAAAACTGCTGAATTTTCACGTTTCTATTATACTTAGGAATCAGCAAAAAAATTAATGGATGTATGATGCTTGCAAACTTGTAGAACAATACGACGACATAAATTCTTGAACTTTTGCTGTGTGGAAGAAAGCCTTTTCTTTTAAAGCTTAACTCAATTATTGATATTTTTATCATGAACCAACAATCACCCTGTACCACTACCAGCACGCACCTAATGGCATATCTCCACATACTACTTTGACATTCGCCAGCTCTGGAGGAGAATTCCAGCACATAATTAATACACATTACTTTTGGAGCCTGGACATTTGTTTTCAAGGTAGAGTTTGAAGAACTTCACACTAAAAATAAGTTCAGCTGGGAAAACAAAGAAACTCGCTTTGCACTAGGAAGGTACCACAGCCATGAGGGGACGGGGCCTGCTGGGACCAGGCCCAACCCTACTACTGGTTCCAACAGAATTTAATCATCAACTCTTTACTCCAGCAAAATTCCTCTGGACTTCAGTGGAATTTCTATTTGAATAATGATTGCTGGATCAAATCTTTGTATAAAACACGGATATTTAATTTTCGTAGGCATTTCAAGGAGGTTTCTTTGTTACCTTGGAGAGTTTATCTTGTTTTAGTTATAATGAAGGTTCCATATGCTTCAGCTCATAACAAGACAATATGAGAAGCAGATTCAAATAATGATTTTCTTCAAATTCAAAGGCAAATAATTACCTTTTTTTAAACAGATGAGAACAAATACAGGCAATGCATTTGTGTGGAGCTGCACGTGAATGAGCAACTGAGTCTGTAAATGTTTCTTATTAGAATCTGTTTCTACAACACATGGGCGTGAGCAACAAATAGAAAAAAAACAGCGCTGTATATAATAGAAAAAAGAATTGGAAAATGAAGTCCACTGTTTTCAGATAACAACATTTGGGTCCTAAAATACTAAATTCCACTATACCGCTGCCAATTTAAAAAATTGTAATGTATTATAAAAGCCAATAAAACTTGCTATTTTGGTTTTGTTTACAGTACTTTTAGCCACAATAAATGCACCATTTGTCAGGCTGCCATGAGCTTATTCTATAGAAAGCCTGTACAAAGTAGGAAAATAGCCAATAACATACACGAACAAAACAGGGTGGCTTTTATGAGAGCAGATGCCCTTTTATTTAATAACCAAATATTACATCCAGTCTTGCAGACAGTCCTTATTTAAACAGACCTTGTACAAAGTCTGGCAAATTTCCCCAACTTCAAAGGAAGCCACATTGCCTTCCGAATCACATTCATACTTCTTGCTCTCACCTTCAAATGTTCTGTAGGACAACGTCCTCCGTACACCCTCTAATTTCAAGTTTTCCCCTATGTTTTCCATCAGAACAACCCTTGCTTCTTTTTCTCATCTGTTTTTGAGTGTGCTAATGGGCTTCACCTGTCTTGCACAGGTTTCTGATTGTTTTTATTTTGTAAGTATTATAAGAATTGCCACTCTGTATGCTCACAATTTTTTGGAACACGTAAACAGATCAACATTCAAGGCTGAAAAATCCTGCTGCCCAGTCAGCCCTGAAAAACTAAACCTCTATCTAAAGAAACACGGCTATTGTCTAACCATGAGTAGATTACTCAGCTTTGGCCATACCTACAATCAGCAAACTCCCTTATTTCTCTGAAAGACAGTAACCATCTTCTGCACACTATTAAAGTAAATTGCACAGTAACAGCAATACTGAACCCTTTACCTTAAAAAAGGTAGAGAGGAAGAGTGAAGGAGAAAACTAAATTACTATTAATGAGCAAGTTACAAAATTCCGGCCTGCCTATTCCATCTAAACAGCTAGTGATCTACAAACATATTTTCAACATTGTTCTCCTCCTCTTTTCCTGATTTTCTTCCCATGAATGTGGTTTTCCAACTCACTTCAGCTTATCTACACGATTCTCATCGCACCCTTCATCCTGAATTCAATATTTTGAAAACCATATCTTGTTTCTCTTCTCCTACTTGTAGGAAGATGATGTTATGGTGCCTTATCCTCCAAATCTGCCACGGAATTTGACAGTTCCAAGCCTTAGCATCCCTCTTTGAAGAAGCATCACTCAACCTGTTCTGCTCACCGTGTAACAGTGAGCAGGACAGGTTGACAGTATGGGTGAGAAAAATAGTATGAGTAAGAAAAACCACTACGTAATTTTTATTACATTTTAATCATATATAACTGAAGAAGTTAATGCCCTCCAAAACCACTGGTCTACTAATTTCAACATGAATCAGACGTCTTCTAGTTGGCACATTAAACCTGTGCATGACAGATGACCTTCTGACTCCATCTTCTTGTCAGTGTTGAAGATGGAAATTACTAAAAGAATTTTCTCGCTCCTTTTGCTGCTTCTCAAACACACCGCCCTGCCTTCACTCTACCTGCAAATATCTACTGAGCTGATCGAATTTGGCTTTGGCAAAATCATTAGATTGGACCCAAAGACTTTTGCAAAATCTTGGCTTTCAATTCATGAACTACTGAAGGAATTCTGAAAAAAGCCACAAAATCATCACAGCATCCACAAGGCTTCTAACCTCGATTTTACAAGAAAAAATCAGCTAAGCAACTTCAATCTGCTACATAGGCATGAGGAGAATTTCCTACCTTCTAAAACTACCCAAATCACAATGAGACAACATGTTCATCAGCTGTCAGGGGAAAGCAGTACTTTTCATCTCAGATTACTATGTTCAAGCTGGACACGCTGAAGAAATTTGCTTCATGAAATTCCACTAATACAAATGTCCATAGCTAACGGATAAAAAACAACATCCGAAGCCCATAACTAAAATTTTCATTAGCAGCAAATGCACTCTGAAAAATGCAGAAGCACGTTTTGTGATAAATCACCCAGACACCGTATCAAGAGACTGCCCCGCAAGTCAGTAAGCAGGAAAACTAAGGCAAGGGGCTGAGCACAGTCTACATTGTGTATGAAATGTAGAAGAAAACAGATTATTTATTAAAATAAGCGATGATATTCACAAAGAGGAATACTATTACTTTCTGGAAGCCAACTGCAATGAGATATACAAAGTAGAGTTTAAAAATAAATATTACAGAGTGACATGTACCACCGCAAAACATGTGGGAACTGACACGTCACAACACTCTTACTAAGGGTTTAACTAATATCAACTGGAATCAAAGTAATTAATGTGGTCTTAGGTCACTTATTGTTTTGGCTAAAAACTATGTGTGAAAACTTTTATTTTAGAAATAAAATAACTGAAGGTATGAGAATTAAGGCCAGTTGTTGAGTGTGTGTACAAGCATGTGTGTATACACAGAAAATAGAGAAATATTTCAAACCAGATGGCACTCAGATTGACTCAGAATTATGACTTATTCAGAGGACGTGCTTGCATTTGTCGTCAAAGTGTAAATGCTGGGAATATTACTAGATAATTTGAAAATATTGCTATGTTCCCATAAAGCTACAACTGGACACAACTTTTTGTTTTCCCCATAACCATCTTTCTCTTCTGTTCCTCACTACTAATTTTCTTTCTTTTTTATTACATTTTCTGAGTGGTACCACGAAAGCAGCAACACAAATCCGTATGGACCCTCCAGGCTCATTATTTCTGTGCCTTTAACAAATTTCTGAGTTATTCATCTTCCCACTTTTGACTGGAGCGGAACAAGTTCTTTCTCTTACTTCAGCCACAATATTTTGATAATTTCTGTTACAGCCTGCCGCTTCCACTACTATTTAATCACCTAAAATAATCTAAAATGCATTTTTCTGGTTTAAACGAAATTTAAGACTCAAAAATAGTAAGTAATAGCTATGAAGTGTTGTTTCGTAGAATTATTTTCAAAAAGGCACTGTTCATTAACAAGCACTGAGCCCATGATATATACTACTATTTACTAGTTGTTTGCTTGTTCCTAATTCAAGTTGTATTTGAAGACACCAACTCAAGCGTCCGCCTCTTGCTTGTCCCTACACAAAAGAGAGGTTGCCAGGAAGGAATTCACCTTAATTTGGAGGAAGTCCCACAATTTTCGTATCTTCCAGGAAGCTCAGCAGCACTAAGGAATAAATGCGTACAACACAGGGGTATTGATCGTGGTCAATCATTAATTCTGTTTGTTGCTGAGAAGCCGTTTTAGACTGTTTTATATGATCGATGTAAGCAGAGGAAAAGCATCTTGGATAAGGCCAAGATTCCTTCACTGCACTATGCTCAAATAAACATTTTTTACAACACTGCTGCAATTGGGGGGGTGTCGAGGTATTAAATAAACCAGGGAGAAAGGGAATAAATCACAAATGAAAAAAAATATCTCCTCCAACAAAATTTCCGTAAGAAACAGTAACTCTACAATCACCAACCCTGGTCAAATTTATAACATTCCAGACAAGTGTTGCATCTTAAATCAGCTGAACATATAATAAAATTAACTCTCCAGAAAAGCTAATAAAGGAATGGACAATAAACAGTGTGGAATTAGAGAGCAACGAGGACAAAGTGAATGCCCATGAAATAAGTAACATCATGGCTAAGGCTAACAGAAATTTCTTCTTCTATGGCCATGTTCATTTAGCACACAGAAAAATAAAAGAAAAAAAATAAGCAGTGTCATTAAGAAAAACTACTGAAAAATACTTTCGTAAATTAAGACATGTCAGTAAATGAATATTTTTAATTCCATCATCATTCAAAAATTTGTTTTGACGTTACACATTGTCAGATCATCAGCAGTATTAAGGCAACTATGAATTATAACAGAATTGAAATTATTACAGAAAGGTATATATGCTTTAAAACAACACAACCATTGATCATCATTTACATTTAAACTGCAAGAGCAAAAGAGGCATAATTTTTCTGCAAGAGCAGACAAAAAAATGTCATGTATTTCTCAGGATGAATTAGAAAAAAAACACGGGATTTTACTGCAAAAAATAAAACCACGTCAGAAATCCAAGATCTGAAAACTCATGCTAAATATACTTCCAACAAAGCAGTATCTCCCAAGCTTTCTGAACTGTTAAAAAAAGCTCAGTAAAATCTCTCAGCATCTGGATCCTAGTTTTCAACTCTGGACAAAAGAGCAGGAGAAGTAAAAAAAGCCTGTCCATTTCCAACTACAGCAGAGATGCCAGAGACATAAATCCACAAAGTTAGCAGAGTGTGATGGGCACTTTCGCACCAACAGAGCAAGAAAATGAACTCGGATTCTGCAGATGCTTTGGCTGAGGTCTCTGGAAGAGACCTTGTAAGGGACCATCTGAGCCACATCTGGATCTCACAGTTCCAGGAATTTTCACTTTTAAGAATTCAAAAAATCATCAGTTTCAGAAAAAAAACGAAATAACATTGTGTGATGGCGTGTGCAAAATTTTCACTAATTATTGGACATATACTGTTTTGTTTCATTAAATCCTGTGCTGGAGCAAGTTTATTAGAACACAAGACCCGCAAATCCTATCACGAGGCCTCTGCCTGAAAACTTAACTGCCGAGAGCATTTTCTTAAGATGTGACAAGTAACAAAAAAAAAAACACACAGAGAAAGAAGGGATTGTTTTTCCCTAACATAATGTTTCTGAAGCTGCAGTGATTTTTTAAACTTATTTCTTTCAAAGTATAAAATATTAAATTAAAAAAAAAAAATACAAAAAGCTGAATGTCACACATCCCACAGTCTTCCTAGGAATTCAAAATCAGCTGGTAGCCTTCACTTCTCCTACCTCCTTACTAAAAAAGCACCAGGGAATTGCTGACAGGGTTCAGCATTGTGCAGAATATTAAATATCTTTTTTGCAATACCCTGGTGACTCTTGAGTCTGTCTCTTACAGCACCATATGTACAGCTGTGTTGGAAAGAGGAAGCTATTAAATATATTAAAAAGTAGAAATATTACCAATAGACACTTCATCAAATAACTGGATCTCATTCATCCCCAAACAAAGCAAGAAATGTTAAGGTTACATCAACATGAGAAAATAACTCTGGATTTAATAACACCACAAGCCTGTTGAACATATTTGAAAGTAAAAACATCGCTTAATAAAACAGATTAGTGTTTCTGAAACAATGACTATAGCTTTCAACCATCAGAATGCTTTGGTAATAAAGACATTGGACTTGGTCTTGAAAGGCACTGGGTATCTCAGTTCCCACACCACAGTCACGGCTAAAAGGTCTTCGGGTCCAAATATATTACCCCTAGTTTACTGCCAACACAGGACTAGGAATATTTTGTATCAAAAAGGATTTAATAAAAGGAGAGTAAGAAAGAGCGTTTTGTTTAAAATCGCATTTGCAAATATACTCTCGAAAGTCTGCCCTCCTCCCACATGCACACACAAATATTGCATCCACATCTCCAGCTAACGCTCCACGGAGTCAGCAACAACACACCCGCATTCCACGAAGGCACATGAGCAGATAACCCCCGTAACTTTTCCAAAACATCTAAACACTTAAGGACTTTGAATTGTTTTTTTTTCAGAAGTGACTTTCAAAAGGGGCATTTTCTAGGTTCTAAGCACCGGGCTGCTTTCTGTGGCTCCTATCTCATAAGAATTTAAATTGACATTAAGTATGTGCTGCCAAAAATCCCACCAACCGCCTATCCGCACTTTTACATGTATGTAAGACTTTTACAAGTACGGCTGTTCGGCTTTAGGAGCCTATCACCCATCAACTTTTAATCTTAAATGCTCAAGTAACTTCTGAAAATAGGACGTGGGCTGTTTGGAAAAGCTTCCCCCTGTTCTGCTGCGGCTTTCTTGGGGAGCCCTGGCCATTTCAGCGGTGGCCTTGGGAAGCACATTTACACGGTGCAAGTTCCTCTCTCTCACTTCAGAGAAAGAAATGAAAAAATAAAGAACGCTTAGGAAGCCCTGCTGAGCTCAACTCCACATAAAAATACTGAAGAGATACAAATGTTTATTTAACTAGCACAAGGACTATGTCAGTTACCCCGCTTGCAAATTTTTGCAATAATTTTGTAAGACTTCAGTACTACTTTTGCTAGAATTGGTGCAAAGGCGGATGGTTCCCCAAAAAGTTTTTAGTCACAGTAACACATTAATAATTTACATATTTTCCTCCAGTTTCTGAATACGTAATTCTACCTAGACTTACGAAGTTTTTGCAGTTAGTAGTGTTTCTACTTGATTAATTCACCTTTTTTTCTGTAGAGCAGTTAAGCATTTAAACTAGAGCAGTTGCCTATGACTTGCAAGGTAATTACAACTGATGATTAAAGAATATTTAAGATGCATCTCTAAAGAGCACTGAAACTACTTGAGTAAGTGTAAACAGAAATTAAGAACCTAAGGCTACAGGCATTACCACGTATTGCATCAAGATAACTGGTTTGTCCTGAAAAAGATAACCGATTAAAAAGTATACTGCTTCAAACCATGAATGCACGTAAGATTCTGCATGGACACACAATTTCCTATTATATGGTTGGTGAACATACTGTTTTGCTAAAAATTAATTTACAAAAATACCCAAATACCAGGGCAAGGCCAGCTGCTCCTTCAACCTCAGCCACTGCACATAAGCAGGACCAGGTTTTGAGATGGTTTCTGTAGCAACACACGTGTGATGAACTGCACCTGGTTGGCGTTGCCGTACTGATTTCTGCCTCCAACCGCCCGCCCTGACTTTGCTGGAGGTTCCCGCCTCCCCAGCACAGTCAGCGATGGACAATGACACCAACCTCTCAGTCACTCTGATGCACAGCCCAGCATCTTATCATAGACCTGCCATCATCAACAGAAGAAATACCAGATTCTAACACCTGAGGTTTGGGCACAGGAGCCTTTCTGCTCTACTGAAGGTGGAAAGGCACCTGAGGCAAGAAATTTTTAGTCACTGCAGAAAGATCTGTCAGCGCTCATACATCACTGCCTACATATCCCCTAACTTGGAGGTCTCCATGCTCTCTCAGACCACTTCTGTGGGCCAAGCACTGCTAAAACAAACAGAAATCACATAGTCACAGGCACGCCGGCAATACGCTTACACCTACAGCCCATTCCCATACTCTTTGGAGGATAAATTACACTGGTACCCAACATCTTTGTGCAACCACGTCCTCATGAGAAATTGTAACAGTTTTACTAATTTAGTTGAAAAACACAGTTAGATACGTTTACAGGTCAGCCTAACGAACTGCTGTGATGTCTTTTTTTTCTTTTTTTTCTTGCATTCCAGTGCCAGAATTTGCTGGCAAACAGCAATTTGATTTGACGAAGGCTTATGTAGGTAACCATGGAGGCTACTGCAACAGCAGAAATTTCTCTCCAGTCCTCTCTGGTGAGGCCTCCTGCACAAAGCAGCCTGCAGCATTGAGGCCTAAGCCTGATCGCGACCAGAGAAGCACTGTGCTGCTGTGCTGAACCTTCACCAAGTCACAGTTTGTTGACCACTAAAGCATAAATATAAAATATTTAAAGACTCTTGCAGTAACTGAAGGAAAACATTTTTAAAGCGAACGACACCAAGCTTCAAGGGTGTCTGAGTCTCGTGGGTGGTTCAAAGCAAGGTACATGTTGAAGGATAATATGGCCCCAAGCAGAATTAAGAAAAACCCTTTAGGAAAACAGACCATAACGAGTTCGTAATGCACACAAGTATTTGTCAAAAAACATTAATGTTATTGACAGTCCCTCCCTGTGCAGGGCGACCACTGTGATTACAGCAAACTTCCCTCTGGAAGAGGTCAGGCCGCAATGCCATAACTGTGTAAGTTAGGGGCTTTGAACACACCACAGAAGAAACATACTAATTTAATCTCAAAGTATGCTGATAATAAGGCTACTATTCCCTCCTCCAAGTGCAAGCGTCCAAGTAACACAAATTATAATGGAAAAAAAAACCAAACCCAAACAACTAACCATCACTTACTCTGTTTTCCTTCTTTGCTTGTCCTCAAATATATCATTCAGACTTATCGCCACCTGTCCCAAAAACTTGTCCAGCCCCACCAGCGACCTGTGCATGACGATCAGGTACAAGATGTATTTTTCTGGATTCTCCTGCATGAGTAATCCAGGGAGCTCGAAGGAGGCCTCTTCTTTCCAGATGGGATCCAGGGTCTTCTCGGCCACCGAGGTGGAGTACTTCTCCTTGCCCAGCTGTATGATGGTGTAGGCATCGTTGCTGCCGTTTTTACCTTTTGGCTTCAGACCTTTGGCTTGAAGGACCGTAACTTGCACGTGAGTCGGGAACCACTTCTGGGCTTGCTCTGCCAGCATCATCTTTAAAGATCGCAGCAGCAATAGCAACAAACACCGAGTCTGAAAGTCTCCGAGGTACCGCGACAGGGCACTTTCGGCGGGGACACCTGTCAGGGGCCCAGCCCGCTCCTTCCCCCGTTGCTCGGGGCCGCGGGCGGCACCCACCGCTGCTCACGTTCCCCACGCCGCCCTACCTGCGGCTCCATGCCCGGGGGCCGCGGGGTCCCCCCGCAGCACCCACACGACTCTCCCCCCGCCGCCGGCCTCCCCCCGCCCCTCCCGCGGCTGCCCCAGGCCCGGCTCCCCGCCNCCGCGGCCGGCGCGGCCGTCACGGCGCTGCCCTCTCCCTCTCCCTCCCTCCCGCCTCAGCCTCTCGCCGCGCTCCCCCCGCACCGCCGCCCGGCCTGACGGGCCGGCTCCGCCGCTTCCGCCTTCCCCATGCTGCCGGCGGCGGGCAGAGGGCAGAGGGCAGGGTTCGCCCCCTCCCCTCCCGTCCCGGGGCCGGTCACCGGGCCAGGCGCTGCCGAGGGCACCGATGGGTCCCCCCCGCCCGGTGGGGCTGCCCGAGGGCAGGGCGGGGAGAGGCCGGCGTTCCCCCGGGGGTAACCGGGAGCGGGGCACTGCGAGTCCCCCCCCGCTGAGAGCTCTGTCTCGTTAATTAATTCATCACTTTTTATTTGTGTGAGGGAGAGAGATCTTTACTGGAGCTGAGGAGGGAACTTCTGTAGACATCTATTGTTATTATTATCATAGTAACTATTATTTAATATTAGCTATCGGGGTGCAGGGATGGCCATGGACTCATGCTGCTCTGGGGCAAGCTCTCAATCAGCCCATCCTGCTTGGAGCCACTTCAGGAACTTCTTTATTTCCCACCCCATCCACCTGCCCTGGCAATTCTGTTGGATTTAAATGAGAAAGCGAAAATAATTGTCAGATGTTTTGAAGGCGTGTAATTTTGTTGATGGTACACCTGGAGGCTATGTGTATGTGTATGTGTGTGTGTGTGTGAGTACGCACCTGTGAGCAGAGTCACACGTATTGACTTTGTTTCTACAAAAAAAAAGAAGAGAAGCCCACATGCAATTAGGGTTGCAAGGGTCCATATCCCACCCCCACACACCATAACGAGCAGGGAAATCAGCAGCCAAGTCAGATAATACTTCATCCACCACCCCTCACTCATGAGTCCCCAGCCCGTGGCTCACGGGTTAGTGAGCAACAAAAAGCTTGAGAGACCTTCTCATACTGCTGAGACCTACAGGAAATTAAAAAGTTAAAGCTGAAGGCCATTAGGGATAATAAAGTATGATGCTGCCCACAACACTTAATGCTGAGCGAGTTATTGTCCAGGGTCAGAAAAGGTTGGGGATCACTGGTCTACAGAGTCATTAGTCTGAGTCCCAGCTCACATTATCTCTGTACACAATTTAAGTAACTACAATACTTAAATAACCCATAAGTTTTGACTAGGAATGATATTTGTCTGCATGCTGTGATAATTAACACAGTCCTGGCACTGCTTTCCTCTTCCACACTGTATCTGATTTTTGTTGATGCTGGAAAATAGATGGTCCAGTTGGAAATGCTAACTTTAGAACGTGTCTTGGGATCATATTTAGACAAAAGCATGTAGATAGATTATCCAGGGTAATAATTTATTAAAGAGTTACAAGTGCTATGCTTTGTATTGGTGAGATACTAATGGTCAAATGAAGGCTGCATTCAACTCTTTGGGATAAATCACCATCCCCCTCACCTGAAGATTGCTTTCCCTCCTCAAGGTATCTTTCCCAAATGTTCTGCAATGAGTTGTCAATTAAGCTGCCAGGGCAAACTGCTGTTCTTGGGGAAAGAGTAGCAGTTATTTCAGGCTGGAAAAGCCTGGAAGGATTCTGGTGACAGCATTCTGCAGGAGACTTAGGCCATGGGGAAAGCCACGGGGTTCTTGTTGGAAACCAGGGAGACAGCTGTACATCACATTATTTCTTAAATGAATTTTACCACAAACAAATTCTGTTTTAATAGAATATTCTTCCTTGCACTAGATCGAAATCAATCATGATGCACTCGTCAAATCAAAACAAGATATGAATTTCCAGTAGGCAGAATGTATTTATTTAATCAGAAATTTAAGTCAAACATCATGTCTTGCATGCTGTGTCTTAGGAACTAAGTTTTATGGGTTCTTACAACAGGCAGGATTTTGCTTTTTCCTTGTCGTTTATTGGTATTCTATCATTTCTCATTATTGTCTCTTTCTAAATGGGATCTGACTGGAATACATATGCATGCAGCTGAACAGGGGAAGAACTTTAGTACCTCTGCGTACAATATATCAATACAATACCCAATCTGCCTTTCCTGCTTTCAAAAATAAGCACATTATTAGGCCTCTACTCCTCGTGTGCGATCTGGCGTGTGAGGAGAGCAGAGCCTTTCTCATGACTGCACAGCTGGTGGAGCAGGCGATGGAGAAATGTGCCCTCAACTCCCTGTGCTGCAAGTGAATTCTGTTCAAAGGTGCACCAGATATATTTTATTCCCTCTTAGACCCCTCTAGGGTCAAGTTGCAATCCAGCCTTTTGATTTCGCTCTCTTTGGAATAGGGACATTGTTGCCTTATTGAATGTAACGTGCGATATAAATGACAAAACATCTCAGAGAAATAATGATATCTCCAGCAACACAGTGTCCCCTGGCACTATGTTAGAGCATAATCCAGAAACGACTCAGATTCCCGCTTGCGAAACCACCGCCACCACTCAGTGGCTGTATGCACTGTCGGTTTTGCTTATCGCTCTCCATGATTTAGTGAATATTATATTAGAAAATCCATTTTGTTTCCTGTGCACCATTTTGGTTACGAGACCATACTGTTGCTTCGCTTTTCCTCCCCATGTTGAGACCAAACAATGCAGATGCAGGACAAACAGTGCGGGAATATAAGTGGTCATTAATATTAAATACTTTGCCTTAGCAGTACAGTGGGAATGCTAATGAGGATGACTAATCTTTGAGAAACCATTTTTTTCTGCCTGAATTTGAAGTGGGCGCTAACCAAACAGCAGTTCACATGGGGAATGATACTGCGAAGCTGACAGAAGTGATGGACAAATTCTGTTTTCACTGTCCCTTGGCTGATTAGGATGAGCAGACAAAAATAGGTACAAGAGAAGGAAAGTCTAGGGACTCTGAAAGAGATAATTAAAACTCAGATGTCTCCTGGGTAAAGGATGGTCTGTAATTCATGCTTTCTCTGTGAAAAGGGCTTACAGTTTTTTATGTATCAAGGTCATCATATTCCTTCTTCTAGGTAGCTCACATCATCAAAATGCTCCTTAATCCCAAAAGTTTTGTTATTTTGAGAGTTTTATTTAGGAAGGAACAGCTAAGCGGACTAACAGCGCGAGAGAAGAGAGGGACATCATCTACAGGAAGAGGGGCTGTTGGAGCAGCCACCAGGATCATGGTACAGACAGCGCAAATCAGAAATGCAGGAACAGTTTTCTGAGGCCAGATGTTCCAGCTTTGACGGCTTTTTCTTCAGCAGTGAGAATTCTGGGCTTGCTTTTCTCAGCTGTCTTTCTCAAACTCAACACAGGTGGTGGGAGGACAGGGAAAAGGACAAGGCAGAGGACGATACAGGAGCTACCGTCGTCGGAGAGAAATACTTTTTACTACAGTATAGCACTCAAAGGAGCTACTTTTGAGTTTAAGGTCCGAACGTAACGTTTTGAGCTGAAAACCCTCTAAAAGAAACAAACCCAAGGACTGGAAAATTTGTGATAGAACATCCTCAGAGTGTGTGGACTTGGATAGAAAACGTGGTACGGTGATGAGGGAGAGTTTAAAAAAGTGTTTATCGCAGAACAACAGTGGATATCTATGGTATATTTAATACAGAACCTTAATCCTCATGTGTGCCATCTATCTCTATTACACATTATTCCAGGCATTTCTGGCCCAAGAGATCTACATTGTTTTTTGAAGAGGGAATTCCAAGAATTATGGTGGATTATTTTCAACTTCAGCAATTTGAAATAGCCTCTCAATTCTCCCTCCTGAGCCAACGGTACATCTGATTAAACATCAGGCTTGATATTCTGGCTGCCCTTGCAAAAGAAAATGCAAGAAAATCTCTTTGCCTGTGCTGCTGAGACAGTTCCATCTTCTGCTTCTCATTTCCACTTGTGTACTTGCTAAAGAGGATCAGAGCAGTTGTGCTTACAGTGGGAAACCGTAGCAGATAATCGGGTGAATTAATTTCTCCTTGATTTCTGTTTATGATGTAGGAAGCATTTTGTTATTTTTTATGAAAATGCTATCGCTTCTTTGAAATTACTTGCTGAATAATTCTTTGTTGGCAGATCTCGGGCACTGCGTTTGTTTAGAACATTATGCAGTTGTGAGGCACAGGCTGGTTTTGTACGAAAATGTAATGAATTTCTCCTTTCTGCCCAGCTGACTCTGACTTTCAGTAGCTGTTGCAACTGTCCAGATTGCACATTTTCTGGAGACACTATGCAAATCTTGAGACTGAACATTGTTGTCTGTTAACTTTATCTTAGCTGTTGTTATTTTTTCAATTAGAGACTTCTTCAGGAATTCACTAGGATTAAATTGATTGCAGAAATGAAATAGCTGGGCTCAAACCCACCACTGTGCATTGGAAAGATTTTCTCAAGCTACTGTTTTTGTCTGCTCAGTTGGCTTGAGAAGAATCCATTAACGGGAAGTATTTTGACGTAAATATTAAAAAACTAGATAAATATTCATTATGTTTATGTCCCGAAACCAAATTTCGCATCCCCAGGCATTCATGGTTTTCTAAGGCTGGGCGAGTTAGGCACTGTCCTGCTCTCTTTTACTTTTCACATTCATTCCTATGGAACATCTCCTCAGAAGTAGGATCTCATCCTCCAGCTCCTGGGTACAGCCACTGTCATCACGTCTGTGCCAGTTATCTCTCCACCCAGGTATGGGTTTATCCTCCTCTCTGCTTAGGATGCAATTTGTGTCTCCCTTGCCTCACTCATTACTGGCTTCTTTTACATTACAGCAATAAAGAGGATCATACAACAGATAACAACGGAAATGTGTCTTTAAAGAGCAGGGTGGGGGCTTGAAATCAGGCAGATGCCCATGGAATTGTCTGTTGTTTTGATAGAAATGTGGTACTTTTCAACCAAAAACCTGGAGCCACTGATACACTAGAATGTTGTGCAATGTCAAACTTTGAATAAACACCAGGTACCACTAAGAGTGTTGGAATCATCGTCTTTTTTGTTCATTTTTAGCTGAACTTGTTTCGCAGCCTTTCAACACTGTCATCCATTGTGAAGTTCAAAGAGGCCTAAACGCTGTAAAACAGTCATCAAATGCTGTAATTAAACTTGCCAATCATCCAGATTTGACCCAAACTGCCTGTGTCTCAAGATGTTAGTCAGGTGCCTGGGTTAGATTTCAGTCTTTTAAAGACATGAAGACACCCAGCTCTCAGCAGCTGTGGCACAAACGGTTAAGTAGGCAAAAGATTTTGCTCTTCTGTCAAAGCATCCCCATCACACAAACTCCTTGAGCACTTCTAACACGAAATAGCTATGGGATACATACAGGCACCCTGAAAGGCCATAGACCTGCCCAGATTCAGACTGTCCTCAGCAATACATAGGACAGGACCAGTCACATGCAACTCGTCTAAAACTGAACACTAAAGGCTAAACTCAAATTTGCCTTTAGCTCTCCTAAAGCTGACTCTTAGAGAAGTACCCATTCAAAATCATAGAAACACAAACGGCAGATCAAAACTAGAGAGTTGTATTGGAAATTGAAATTGGCTATGTGACATCTGTTTTCAGACTTAAATATGCACATTGTTTTCCTGTTTTCAACACGTGTCCCATGCTTGAAGGTCACAACTTCTATGCATTGGAAATGGACATGAATAATAAAAGGAGAGTCAAGGATAACTTGGCCACCTCTGCAGAGAATAGTCTTTTCCATGCTTGACAGAACCTAAGAAACACTAGCAAAAGAAACAAACAACTTGAAAATTATGGCCTTTTTTCTCTGGTTTCCTAATGAACTAGCTAGAAAAAAAGTTTTTTATCATCGTCTGAGTATGAGATTTCTTCAGAGTTTTTTTTTCCTGGGTTTAAATAACTCATGCATTTACTCTATTTTTATAGGTCTCTGAGGATCTCAGAGACCATTACCTCAGAAACTATCCAAAGTTATCAACTCTCTTAAGGAGAACCTCAGAAAATACCAGAAAATTATACCCTAAAAAAAAAAAAAAAGTTCTAATAATGGAAGTTCTGAAATTTTCTACTTCTTTTTCCTCCCTAGGACTTCAAAATGCATTATAGGACCTACACATTCAACATCAGCAGGCTGCCATATGGGGGCAGACAAAAGGGAATTATTTGTGAGAAGATTAAATTGTTATACTTCCATCATTGCTTTGCATACTAAAGTAGCAGCTGCAGTAAGCTGGTAAAATACCCACCTTAAAACATAGTGTGCTCCTTGAAAGGAGTCAAAAGTCCTCCTTGAAGTTTGGTCTTCTTAACTAAAACAACACATTTAAACTTCCTGCTCGTTCTCAAGACTTTTTCCCAGGCTTAGCTGCCCCCAAAATTTCTTCCCAGGGATTTTTCTCCTATCAGAGGACTACCCCATGTCTTTTCTCTTGTTGAAGGGTCTAATGGAATCCACCTGCAGCACTGAGTCAGCCGTGATTAATCTGCAGTTAACTGCAGGGTCTCAACACCTCCCGCATGTTGGTAACAGGAGAACCCTTCTTCCCTGATGATACAAAAAAAAAGAGTAAAATAAATAATATAACATAAAATATTTTAGGAAGGAAGGAGGGTAGATGTGTTTGTTAGACTCGGACTTAACATGTCTCCTTACAAGTGCTGGTAAACCATGACATGGATTTTCTAAATCTTCACCCCACATTGCAGCGCTGGTATAAAGCCCAGAACAATATTTGGTAGTTTGGGAGAATTTTTTTCTCTCGCCGAGTTGATGAATAATTCAGATTTTATATCATCTTTGCCTCCTAGCAATATAAATTTCAATTTGGCTTCAGCGAGGTCTTAATATAAATATGTGATTAGAGAAGGAATCTAAATTAAATTGCTGTAGTTAAGTTTTATGTGCATTAAATGTATGTACTCCAAGCACTCTTCTCCAGTGTTGCTTACAACCCTCCTTTCTCTGAAGCTTGGTTTATTCTTAGAAAACTCAAGCTGCTCCTAAAATTCTGCTCCCAGTAAGAGACAAATTAGATAAGAACAACTTATTGAGAGGAGAGAGCTTGCAGAGCTCATGGAAGTAGATGTGGAGTTCTGCTTGACAGCCTTCTATGTCTCTTTTGTAAGGATTATCCAATACCTAGTCACACAACAGATAAAATTTCACTTTTCCAAAATATCTGTAGTGCATCTTCTTCCCAACACCAAAAGCTGGAAGTATTGTAAGGGCTATGGGAATACTGCAAATTTATTTTGGCATTGCTTAGTGCTTCAGGCGTCCTGGAAATCAGCACTGGATATGTTCTCATAGTCTCAATGTAAATTAGCCATATGTGCATTAGTGGCATTATTTACAGATTGAATTGTGCAACTACACTTAGGGCCTTAGATAAATTATTTCTATATTGGGTCCAATTTTTGCTGTCATCTACAGTAATATAAATCTAGGATCACTCCACTGAAGTCAATGGGGTAATTACTTTGAATTTTCTCCAGTGTGACAGAGAGTAAAATTTAGCCTCTGATTATTATTTGCAGCTCTGAAGCCCTTTCGCCTGCACTGGAAATCTGCTGAGTCTCTTCTGTCAGCTTGTCTGCTATCGCTTTAGAATTGTGCTTGGAAAATGTACCTGTGCATGAAAGCAAAGCCATGCAGTCAAATTTAGGTCTTTTTGGAGTCTGAGTAAATAAAAATTAAAACAGTTACCTGAGGTTACAAGCTTTTGTTGGCTATATATAGCTTTGCACTTCACAATCCTTTGTCTTTGCTTCTGAAAGAGGAATTGCTGTGGAAGTTTGACACCGGAGCTTTCTCTGGTTGAGCCTCATTAAGAAAGTCAATACTAATAGTGTCACCCTCTGAGCCTCTTCATCCACCACTTTGGATGGACCTACTCTTGGCAAAAATAATTTGTTTTCTTACTTCGGTCGTTACCTTGGGGTTTTCACTGCATCTTCATGGCTTAAGCCAATGATGTTCCCTCTTTTTTCCATTGATGTTTGAGAGCATTGGCTATCTAACAGTGAAAGAGCAGTGAATAACAATAAAACCTCTTTATAACAGCTCTTTTGAAACTCCCATCTGCTAGAAAAATATGAAATCAAAGATGAAGCATACCAGTCTCAACAGAAAAATAGAAACCATACTAACACATCAGCAATTGTTCTCTAGAAACACTCTCACTGATGTTGGAGTAAATATGATTGTCCATGTAAGAAGACAGATGTCTCATCATCCAGCGACATATGATGTTAAGGCATACCAATGTTGGATGCGACTTCGTAGCTGTGGTTCAAAAGCTCATGTAAGAGGAACACACTGGGATACTGGTTATATCTTTTTCTACTCAGTATTTCTAATGAGAAGAAGATGTCTGAATGTATTTTATGTAAGTCATAATCATTTGAAAAAATGCATTAGCAGGCACAGGTCTCGTAAGTGATTTTAAATCATCTCCATATTTCGTTTTCCTTCAGCTTTGCCTTTGTTTCTTTGCTGCTGCTCAATCTCCTTTTTTCTCTCCCCCCTAGTACTGCAACAGCATGTCCACCTTCATTTCCAGTGATAGAAAAGGCTCTGCAATTAAATGCTCCACCTTGGCAATCAGATGTTCTAGCTGATCATTTTATCTCAGGATCTTTTGTAGAGTGTCCTGCCGCTGCCTGGGTCCTTCCATCCCTAGAGACAACATCAAGATCACAGAAACAGAGATTCACTTCAGCATTTAAGTATCCGGCATATGTTCCCAAATAAGACAGTTTTCCAGACTTTTCTCTCCAGTGGCAAGCCTGAGATTTAGGAGTCAGTGAAAGAAAGGAGGGAGAGAGGTAGAAGGAAGATTAGAGCAGCTGGATTGTGCTTGGCATCAGTAGGATTGGACAAAGCAGATTACCCGGCTCCATTTTTGTATTTTCTGCAGAAAAGCCCAGGCACGGAGGGTATTGGGAAGGAAAGAGGGAGCTGCACACTAAGCCAAGCGCAGCTGACAGGGCTTCCCAGAGCACCAGCGACCCTATGAACATCATTCAGGATGTAGGTTTTACCGTGGTTCATATACCAACATTGATTTTTGCCAGCTAGTTCAACTGAATACGATTGACCTGCCCCAGCACGTCCTTGGTCATAGGAACCATCATGAGTAACAAATTTTCCCTGGCCAGAATTCCTGTCCTGGGAACCCCAGTCTCCTGATGTCAGAGCCATCCAGTCTTGACTGAAAAGCTTCTGGGTTGAACAACCCACAATCCCTTTGTAGAAATTTTCCTGATGACTGATGAACCTCACTCTTAACCCAATCTGCTTTACCCAAAAATCAGAATTTGACCATTTTCATCTTCTCGGTCTTGATTCATTTTTATATGCTAAATTACACAGCCTTTACAAATCTTCCCCACATGTTGGTATTAATATATCACGATCGAGTCTCTTAACCTTTCTTTTGATAAAGTAAACAGATTAGGCTGCATACATCTATCCCTACAAGGCAGATATTCCAGATCTTGAGATCATTCTTTTCTGATCTATTTTCAATTTTCCATGGCTTCTTTGAAGTGTGAACACCAAGACTAGTCATGATATTCCAGTAGTTTTCCCACCAGCTCACACACAGCTGTACTTCTTGTGCCAGAATCCCTGGCCCAGTAATTCTGCTGCTAGCTTAGGTTTAGGAAATTCGATCTAGGGTATTAAAACACTTGCTATATATTTTCCCTGAATGATTGGAAAGCAGTGAAGGATCAAGGAAAGGATCAAATCTGGGGGGTGGGGGGCAGAAACTTTCCAATTCTCGAGTTAATTGTCCTGAAAAGTTTGGAGAATTTTACTACAGAGATACTCTCCCATAGAGCAACCGAGTGCTGACTGTAAGTCTGTTTATGCTTTGGACACATCTGTATGGCAGCAGCATAAAGAGTGTGGCATGCTGTTTAATATCTGTCAGGCTTCTTTTTTAAACCACTTAATAAGCATGTATGTAAATTCTACGCAATAAAAAAGTTCTAACAACTAGAACAAGAATAACCTTTTATGTGGTGGCTCCCACCCTTAATCCCAGCTTCTACATGCCAGTTCCTCCCCCCACTTTCACAGCCCCGTTTCTTGACAGGTGCCAGAAGGTTTCAGAATTTTCTTGCGGCTTCACCATGGGAACTGCCATTTCACCAGGAATGAATTTGACCCGCTGAGCAATAAAGCTGAGGCAGAACACTTACGCTCCAGCCCGAATAGGGGAATTGCTTGTCTTTCTGTTGGCATGGTCTCCTATGGCTTCTTTTTTTTTTTTTTTTAACCCAAGGAAAGCTCCATATTCATTGAACCTCCCTCTAACTTCACCTTGAGAAAGAAACGGGGCTTTGAAAGTGTCGTTTTCCCAGCAACAGCTGCTGCTTTTAGCATCCAACAGTCTTTAAATCCATAGAAAGCTAGTTTATATGGACAGGGAAGCATTAAATGCTAGGAAATGAGGGTCTTTAGGTAACTATTCCAGATCTGCTATATCTGCAGTTACAGCAATTGGTGGTGTAGGTGGTGTTCTTTTACTGGCTTTTAATGAGACACATTTATTACTGCCTTGCGATAAACCAAAGCAAAGCCATAAAAGTGACTTTCATTGAACATTTGTTTGAGTCCTGCCTGGGTCTTACAAAGCTTCGTTTGTTCAAGACTTTAGTTTTTGTTTTACGTGCCTGCCACCCTTTTGGTAACAGCTGTTATCTCCTTCGATAGTCACATAAAATGGGCTTACCTTCCGCGATACCGCAGAAACGTGTTCCGTGGCTTGTGTGAGATCGAGTTCTGCGTCCTTACTCGTGGGAGCTGCTCCTTCGTAATCTGCTAAATCACTTGAGTAACCCAACTGTTCTGTACGACTGGGCAGAACTTGGGTTTGAAACTGCTTATGTTTATTTGCTAAAATTTCACAATAACTGGATACAGTAACTGTGCACGTTGATAACGGAACTGAAATTTTAAGAATAGCATCTAATCCGGCAGGATTTGTTCAGAGGAGTGAAGTCCTGGTGGCCTGAGAGATTCCCTGATAGAGCTGAACCTTCAGCCATAGCATGGTGATAAAAATAAATATTTTTTTACCTCCAGCAGTGAATCCACTATTTAAGCCTTATGCGTTTTCTTCATCTACTGGAGTAGTTTGCATTTCACTAAATGCGAGTTCCAATATTGCAGCTAAACTCTCTGGAAATATTCTTCAAGAAATGCTCTTAACAATTCACCTCCGTAAGTTAATACCTATTAAAACGTAAAAACGAATTAGATTTGGAATTTCCTGGATTCTTGTGTTTGTCATGCAAATTTTCAGTGCTGTTCTTTTTATGATAATATGAAATAAAGTAGTTTCTTATAGTAACATTGTAAATCATTTGCTTTCTATTACATGCAGCTGGTTTTGTTACAGTAATGATTTTGTATGGGTGCACACTGCAGTGCATATTAAAGGCAATGAGACATTATTTTTCAGGCCTCACATGCAATTGATGTTTGTGCAAATATAACCAGATAATGACAAAACAGTGATTTATTATAATATATTAGCGAGGCTGATTTTTCCCTCTTCTTCCAAAATGCACCTTCTCATAAGCTGCCTTTCCCCCGCCCCAAAAATCCTTATTTTTCCTGTTTACAGAGATGGCTCCCACCCTTGCAGATGCAGATTACAGTTTTTCAGAACACTGGAGATCCAGAATCAAAATCTAAACCAGCTGGTGTTTTCAGGCGGGTGTCTTACTTTAGCTTACTCAAAAGAACACAAGACGAACGGTAAGAATTAAATAAACCACAAATTATTTTGGGGACCGTCTGGTTTATATTAGATGTAAACTTTTCACTGCTGGCTGTTGTTTCAAAACTATTGCCTCTATTTTTGATATTCATCCTTGGGATCTAACACAAACTATGTCTTACCAGTTTAATCCATTGTTAGGCCATGTTTAAATATCTTTTATTATAGTCATGTGCTATAAAATAATTCTCACTGGAGTTTGCTGGCTCAAAGCCAAAGGGTAATACTGCTTCAAGTGGCACAGCGCAGTATTAAAATAGTTTTTTTTCCTTTGGTGTTGGTTCTTACCAATTTCACACCTTGAAAAGAGCCTAATCACATCAAAATGCAATGTAACTACTTTGAGTGCAGGGACTAGAAATATATTATAGCACAAAACCAGAGCAAAGAAAATATTTCAACTGTATCAACAGTTTATTCAGTTTTGTGCACGATGATTAACAATTTGTGTCATTCCTTGCTGTAAAGCCTATGAATTACATACAAATATTTTTCAAGCTTGTGCTTTCAAAATTAATTTTGTTTTTAACTTGCTGCAGCAGGCCTACTTACAGGATTACAATGACCGTGATTTAGCTCATAATTAACATTAAATTAAGTCATCTGTATTTAGAAAGATTATTTTCCTGCACTGAAATGACGCTTGAGTGAATGGTGTAACATCTCCAGTTCAGCTTCTGACAGTGTTCGTTTTTGTCACGCGTAGCCACAATCACACAAACGCTACCAATAAAACGAATAAAGAATGATAATGGTGCTTCATAATGTGGAGTTTCAATTCTCCAAGCATTCTGGCAGGTGCAGATTCCTTCCCTGGCACATTTCAAAATATTTCCAAGTATGGGCAAATTTCCATTGGGATGGTCAGAGATTAAGGCCAAAAAAATTGCTACTATTACTTCATCACTGTCATTTGTACCGGCAGCTTCATTCTAGGGTATTGTGGTATTCAGTCCTGTTGTTTCTACTATTAATGGTGAAAACATGCCCAGAAAGGAAGGAAAGAGACTGTTTAGAGCAGTTAACCTCTGCAGCTTCCACAGAGAGCGCTAACATTCAATATATGCCAAACGCAGGCCCATTAGGTTGAATAATGAGTGAGTATATCTGAGACTTTGTATGAGACAAGATGAAAACAGATTGGGCAGGCGGTTGTACCACACTTTATTACCTAGTGAAATGTAATTTGATCCATTCGCGGGAGGAAGAACTAGAGATGCTTGTTTCAGAATTCAATTGTTCCAGAAAGATGTAAGTACCCTGGTGTTGTTATTTTTATATCGATTTTTATGAAACACGTGTAGTTACATTTTTACAAGGCAGTAGGTTCTCTTAACGACGGCAGCAAGACAGGCAGTGCAAATGTCAGGGCTCTGCGTACGTTCTTCTGTGAAATGACAGAGGGCAGGAACATACAGTTTAACTTCAGCCTTGCAGAAATAAAACCAGAACCAGCCATCCAGCTCTGGACGGGTTGCAGTCGGTTCAGTTCCTGGGCAGGTGACTCTGCTTTCGCTTCCTTCTCCCAGTCCCAGCATCGGGGTGTTTGATAAAGTGCATCTACGGACAAAATCCTGGGCTAGATTCACCACACGGCATCTTTAGTGGTGGAATTTCAGGATTATATTTGAGCTGGACTGTTGATTTCAAGGTGTGTTACTCTCTGCTGTGATTTAAATTGGTGTCCTAGAGATTTTTATGTATTTGTTTCATTTTTGAGAGTGAGAATAATTTTGAATTGCGATCCTGCATGCTTAAATTTACAATAAGCATGTTACTGAAAGATTATGCTAGTGTCTTTAAATGGGAAACACAGAATTTCATTACCATGACTTCCACTTTCGTCCCCAAGTCCGTTTTGAGTAGTAGAAATGCTGTTGAAGCTGGGCATTATTGTGTTTGGGAAAGTAGCCATTAAGCCAATATCAAATGAGGCACATGTACTTGGATACAAAACAGCTTGCTGCATAGCTTCAGGAGCGGAGAAGAAAAAAAATTATCCATTATCACCAACTTGGAAATATTTAACATGAAAAATAGACTATAAACATTCTAACCCATGCAGTCAGACAGTAACCCAGACCTTTCAGACCGTTGCTTCCTAGGGAAGCTGCATGTGCAAGTTTATCTTTAAGTTTTCTGCAGATACAGTTGTAGCTATTGGTGCTTTTCTTACCTGTTTCTCTTTTGGTATCAGAAGACGCTTTATTTTTTAGGCAGCTGTGACTGAGCGAGTGGGAACTATCATCACCATCACAGATCTTGAGGCTGACTCATTCACTCATTCACTTCTCTGTCCTGCTTTATTTTTCATTTTTTTCAATATCATTGGCCTTTTTTTTTTCTTCTGGGCTGACTCTAACTCCCGAAGTGTCTAAAATCACAGGAATTGACATTCCTCTTTTTTCTTTCATTTCTTTTCCGTCAGTGTGGTACATGTACAGCAGCTCTTTCAAACACTGCTGTATCTCAGCATCTTCCTCCTCATCATGCAAACAGCAGCTCCTTACTTCTGGCAGGCTTAACCTCTTCTCACTATTTATATAATTACATAATTGGCAATCCTGGACATAACAGGGAGGGACCTCAGCTGCAGAATTTGGGTTATGATGCACAGCCACAGACTGGACAGAGGTGTCTAGAGTAGGGCTTTGGTTCACGCCATTCCCAACGTGCAGCATCTATACAAAGAAAGACTCTTTAAAGCTCTTTAAAATACGTCTGAATGCAAGAAGAGGTTCCAATGGCTTAAACATGTTTGCAAATCCCAAATGTAAAGCAATTGTAGTTCATTATACCTCATTGCTTCCTCACTTCCTTATTTTTCAGTCTGATTTTAAACTTAGAAGCATCTGAAATCCATTTTTATTTCTTTACACTACTTTAAACAGTACTGTAGATGCCATTAAAATATCCATACATTGGAAATCTCAAGAAACATAGCTATATAATATGTTTAAAGATTTATCATGGTGGAATACAAGATAGAGGCAGAATAGCCTGAAAAATGTATTTTAGAAGCCTGTAGTTATAATAAAGAAACTTAGCTGTGGTGTAGCAGTAGTACACAAGTATGCAAGCTAAAGATGTAAATTAAGTAAATTTTGGCTTGAACCAGCAAACCTGTCCTATTTTTTTAAAAACTTTTTATTTAGAAGAAGATATCAACTGTCTTTACACAATAATTGTTTTTCTTTCCCTGTCCCCAGAAGCTGAGTGTTCTTGTGAACTGACCTTTCCACAATATTTGTGTATGTGGACCCTTCCTCATAGCTACTGAAGTCAGTCATAAAAACACTATTAACCTAAGAGGGATCACGATTAGGTCAAAGTCTGCCAGCTTCTGTTGTGTAAGGAGAAAAATATCTGAGGGTGTCTTTTCCCCCATATTTTCTGAGTTATTATACTTCAGAGACAACAGAAAGGTTATATTATACCCCAAAGCCAGATATGGGGACACTTGCTCAAGCTAAACTAATCAGTCCTTAGCTCACACAATCTCAGTTTTTTCTGTCCTGAGGGAGAAAGAATTCAAAGAAATACTACTGGGATCTTTATTCAATAATCTTTCTTCTACAGTGATACCAACGCAATTTGTAGGGCAAGTGATTAGTAACAAGGAAACACAATTATTTAGAGTTTCTGTAGTATTTGACACTGCTGGAGCTGGTGAGGCCCCCTGGGCCAGAGCACAGCAGAAGACTATTGGGAACAGAGGTTGTACCTGTAGCACAGAGGCTGAGGTTTATCTGAAGAACACGTAGCTTTAAAACTCACCTGCCAAAGGCATTGTTGAGGGTCAGATAAGCTCATAGTTCACAGGGGGAAAAAAAGCAGCCTGCCCAAGCCAGCACAAGATGAACACATCTGATAGACATATGGACGGGAGGGTGATCTGGAAGTTAGCGCTTCACAGCAGGAAGATAAAAAACCAGCTTCCACATGAAAACACAGGTGTTCCCCAAATTCTTTTGAAAAGCATCCTGAAATCTTAAAAAAAAACAAAAAACAAACAAACAAAAAAACCCACACACAAACCGCCATCAAACAAACACACAGAAAAAAAACCACAACACAAAACAAAAAACCCACAAACAAATAAAAAAGGTAGATTCTTAGCCCTGTCAAAACAAGGAAAAACATCTAGTGGTGTCAGAACAATGGGGCGCAGAAAGGAAAGGAACTGTGAAGTGAGCAAGACTAATGGGTTAATTAACGATTATCCCAGCTATCTGGAGTGGAGAGCATCTCTCTTTACTGAAGCTGTGCTGGAGATTAATTGAATGACAACAGAGCTTAAACTGATACATCTTCGGAGACAGCGTTGGAGGCTGCCAAAAACACTGCCCTCCAGCCTCTGCTAAGACACTGTTGTGTGACTGTTCTGCTTACAGATAGATTTTCCCCCGACCACAAACTCTGCCTGGTTATACCAGTAGCAGCCCCTCTGCAGATTTAGTTTCACTGGTAGAGGATGTCAAGGTGCTTCAGACCAGAAGGTTTCCCCAGCTGGGGCAAATCAGATGGATATGACGATTTGCTGGAGCAGACCTGCGTTAATGCATGAGACAGACAACGTGGTTGAGCTTGCAGTTTAGATGACCCATTTTACCCATTCACATGTGGGCCTGTAAATGTCTTGAGCATATCTCCAGTTTTCCTGCCTAGCAGTAGGTTTTCCCTGCTGTCTCTGACCAGCAGAATTAGGCAGCCTGAGGGCAATGATGCCTTTCCCTGTGCCTTCTTCCAGCTTCCCGTTTGGTCCAACAAGTTGCCCCGTGCAATTGCCTCACCTAAATTTTCTTTCCCAAATTGGTAGTTTTTGAGGTGATTTACCAATGGCAGCTCGATGATAAGAGAACAGATGGTGATGTGATCAAGTAATTGCTACCGTACAATCCCTTTCCCAACCACTATTAATTGATAACTGTGTGTAATGACTATATCTGTTTTGCTATTCACCGTCCCATCAGTGTGCTTGTCCCTCTACAAATGGCAGAGATCCCGCTCGCTGACCCTTGCCGCAGATATTTGCAGTAGATCAAAAAGATTAATGGTGCGAGTTGGTAGTTTCAAGACCCAGCTCTCCAAATAAAAGATATTTTTTAATTACTGTCCAACCCCATTAGGAGTAGGGCTGGATAACATGTGTTTCCTTTTAGAGATGAACTGCCCCGACGGCAGTCGCGGAGCACTTTGGCGTAACTCTTTCCCCCTCCCACTTGCCTTATCTTTGTGCTGATGTGTTAATGTGCAGACATCGTGCTAATGGCCTGGATATGCCTCATCTTAAAAAGTAATTTTGGCCATTTTCTGGAGTCTGTGTTACATCCATAGGAGGCTGTTTCCCATGAGTGGGCAGGTGGTGCCAAGTGGCTTTGGGACCTTAACTCCTTACCGCCAGGTCTGATTTGCGTTCAAAGACAAATCTCTCTTGTTTTACCCCACCAAATACCACCCCTGTTTTGACCCAAAGGTTTGGTTTCTCTTCTGGTCAGATTCTCATCAGCTTTATCCATATTTTTGTGTTTCGATGGGGTTTAACCCCACAAGAATGCTAGCAAAAGGGTTCGCAGGTGTCTGCGGTAGGTACATTGTCTTATTTCAGCATTTATCCAAAATGTTTTAGGGCAATTTCCAGTGTTACCCGAGGCTATGGTGTTAGGACAGTGAAATCTGCTTCATTTCCACAGTGTGTTATTTCCTGGATTCAAGCAATAGTTTTGACGTGGATAGAAACATTTGAAAAGGTCTCAGCCATGTGCTTCATGCACCGTCTTTAGCCATCAGTTAAACTGGGATGAATCCTGCAGCCTTTACCTGTCTGGGTAATTCAGAGCCCTGCGAGTAGGCTTAGATTACCTGGATAATTACAGATTTTTCAAATGCAAGATGGTTAAGGACCAGACCTGTCATTTTCAGTCCGACTGGAGCAGGGGTGACACACTGAGTAAGGTTTGCAGGATAAAATTTTCATTTGTACTTCTGAAATGATCTAGTCTTCTGTTACTTTTTTGCTGTCTACCCCTGCTGCTGGTTAAGCCAAAATATTCCACTGTTCAAATACCTGGCAACAACTATTTAATTTGACAATTTGTAGATGGTATTCCTGTATTACCCTTTAGGACCCTAATAATAGGTTTTTCTTTACTGAAGCATTAAAACATTAAAGGCCATAAATTCCACAGTCACCTGTATCCATTTATTGCTAATTTATTATGGAACATATCATAAAACTTTGCCTGACATATAGGCCTCTTCATAACTATAAATCTTTTTTCAACTGTTTAGATAACTTATGCTTAAGTTCAAGGAAAGACCTCTGCGAACAAATATTTAGAACATCTATTTATTATGCAGTACTAATTTGTACAAACTATATGGCAAATACTGAGAAATATTACTCTATATTCAGATTACTTAGCGCTTCAAACTTTTGGAAGATACATCTATTATAAAAACAAAATAAAAACTATGTGTCAAGTATCTGCTTAATTAAAAGCTTTAAGAGGTTCAACTGAATAGAGCTGCTATTACAGTTAACATCAAAGATATGTTTCTTTTCAGATTAGGTTTATCGTTCATAACCTGGAGTTACTGAAAGGTTTGTAAGTTTGCTTTGCACTGGAGAGCTCACCAGAGCGAAAACAAAAGTTTTCAGACTTTTTATTTCTAGATCAAAACATAATCTGTGGTACCATTGTTGCTACAGAGCCTGATCTTGCTCTCATGAAATCCGTTCTAAAATCCTGGTGATGCTGAATCAGAAACATTTACAAAATAATGTGGGCGTTTCATTTACTTTATCTCAAAAGAGTTGTTTGGGGTTGGTATTGTTTATATTCGTTGCTTTTAAATTACTTGACATTATTTCCTATGAGAAAAAGTGTTCTTTGTCTCAGTGTATAGATTCAAATATTTCTTGGATATATCAAACCAGCCTTCTACAGAATGCTGTTTTTCCCCTTTAATATTTTTGCCTTGACTGAAATTATTAGCATATGTAGTAGCTAATAATACACATGTATTATTAGCATATGTAGTAAAACATGTTTTTTTAGCAGTAATGCATGTGCATATGCCTAGCCAGCTTCTTTAGCAAGAACTTGTTTGGTTGTTTTTTTTTTTTAAAAAAGGGTTGGATGGCTCATTTAAAAATTCTGTTTTACCAGTTCTTTTTCTGCAAATCAGTTTGTTTGCACATGGAAGGTAATTTTCATTTTTGAAATAAATTTCCCTCTTGGGGCTGTCTCCAGTTCAGCTTGATATGTGCTTGCATATGATCTGTGGCCTCAGGATTTTCTTATAAATTGTTAATCTATATGACTAAAGCCATGGTGAAAGGCCAGAATAGTACACTATGCACAACTCACATATCGGTATATTAAAGTCAGAAACAAGGGATGGAAATCTTCTACAAATCTACACAAAATGCTACTTTTAAAAGTGAGCTTATTGCTTCCCTTTCACAGTAAAATAATTATGACTGTCCAGAACTTTATGTAGTTGAGAAAACCAAAACCCAGCTTACCTCAACTCCATCACGTTATTAGTATCCAAATGAAAACAAAGCAACGGATTCTTCCTAAACATACACAAGTTATTCACCAGTTTTCTATTGACTTCATCATAAGTTCTTGGGATAGACGGGGGAGGATTCATACAATAAACTGGCATATCCACTCAGCCATGCAGGGAAGAGGGTTGTTGTCCACTGATTCTTTGGCCCTGTCTCTACCTCCCAATCTCACTTGCTGATTTCTACTTCTCAAAACATCTCAGTCTTTCCCCCTTCTTAATTTTCTCCGTGCTTTCTGCTTTGTCTCTTTTCCTTATCCTTTTTGCCAACCCTTTCCCCCAATGTTCTTCCACTCTCCCCATGCCCCTGCTCCGTATACAACATACAGAGAGAGCTCTGAAAGCCAGATTTGTGCTGTATATTTATGGAAGTATCACATGGAAAGTGGCAGCAACCAATTTTGAAGGGACTTTTTGTGCCCCAGGCTCTTTTTCTGGGGTTTCTGTGTTCACAAGAGTATTCACGGTTTGGGACTGTCCTGGTTTCATCTGGGACACAGTTAATTTTCTTCCTCGTGGCTGGTATAGTGCTGTGTTTTGGATTTTCAGAGGGATGGCATTTGTCTTCCTAAGAAACCGTTACGCATGGTGGAGCCCGGCTTTCCCGTAGATGGCTGAACACCCACCTGACAATGGGAATTAGTGAATGAATTCCTTGTTTTGCTTTGCTTGTGTGCACAGTTTTTACTTTGCCTATTAAACTGTCTTTATCTCAACCTACAAGTTTTCTCACTTTTACCCTTCTGATTCTCTTCCCCATCTCGCTGAGAGGGGGATGAGCGAGCGGCTGCGTGGGCCTCAGTTGCCATCTGGGGTTAAACCACAACAGGGACTCAGTGAATCAACATATACCTGACCAAGAGAAGAATGTCAGCAATTTTTAAGCTTAAAAAAGCCAATTATCTTCTGATTAAACTATCTGTACCAGACATCATTTTAATATTACTTATTGAGTCTGTGTGCCTTTGCAACAGGCTCCCTGCAGATCTCTAAAGTGTGCAGTGCTACAATGAATAACTTTCTATATTGCTTCCCAAAATTTGACCCTGATGAATTGTTTAATGAATTATATTGCTGATATCTGACAGAATAAGCAACTTTTCTGGTTATTTACAGTCTTAGATTTCACTAAACTACATAATACAATGTCTCTTTAAATGTTGTCAGGTGCTGCGAAAATTATCTGCCTCAAGCAGCATAGCCTGGGGAATGAGACAAGGTTTAAAGCTAATACTGTGAGTTTCAGACACTGATACAATCTTACCAAAATAAAAGAATTACCTTTAATAAATATATTGCAGGACAGTCTGTGGTGGGACTCAACAAGCCAATTAAGTGTTGTATTCAAATGTTTTGTTTTTCTCTGCAGAGAAACTCCTGGGCCAGGCTCCCTTCTGGCACAGGCTGCTTAAGTCAACAAATGGAGTTACACCCGAGATGAATTTGCCATGCTATGTTTTTCTAAATAGATTAGGGGTCATTTGAAAAGCTGTAAATAAACCTTTCAAATTCTTTAAGGCAAAAAGAAACAAATCTCCAAGAGGAAGAGAAAGGGGCGGGGGGGGGGAAGAAAGATTTATTCTGCTTTCCCAGAACTGCAAGTTTCCAGGTGTTCACCTTTTGATCTGGCTACAGGCAATGATTTTCTGAAGTGGTTTCTGATGGTGCCTGACATCATTTATGGCACTCTTGAACAATCTTGTAATGTGCTAAACTACACAAAATTAAGTGAGTTAGTGGCTAGCCAAGAGCAGCAAAAGGGCCGTGGGTATCACAAGCACTTTGCTACTTGCAACAGCATGTGTAGCTTCGAAGCAGCGTTATTTCTTTGATTTGATAATGAGAATAAAATAATGACTCTTCTTAATTATTAATAGTACAGTATGGTGAGAGGCCCTTGGAGTCTCACTGTGCTTGATGCTGTACAAACACAGAGGGGAAAAAAAAGCTTTTCCTAATAATTTACAGTCTAACTGAAGGCAAAAGACAGCAATGGAGGCAGCAAACCATAGGAAGGAAAAGGACAAGCAGTGAGAACGTACATTAAGCCAGCAGAGCTGTGTGCATGGTTGGACAGCCCATGTTACTTGTGTTTGATTAAGTTTTTTTAATACATCTTATTCGTAGCTTGTAAATAGTAGATAGAATGGTCCTTCCCATGAGCTAAAGGCACAGCAAAGCTCGGCTTAGCTGGTCAATGCTGCACTGCTGACCCAGGGGGAACTTTGTTGTTTATTTGCATGGATGAAAGCACTAATGATGTTGTTATCTCTGCAGTACTTTTGAACAAGATCAAACTCAAAATAGCTCAAAAGTCAAAACTGGCAACTCAACGGCATTAACCAAGTTTCACTTCTTCTTACATGCGCTGCACTTCATTAGCTTTTTCTCCAACAAACCACTTGCAGAGAATAAATTTTCCCTTGTGCCCAAGGAGGGGAACTGTTGGTGACAGTCTGCATCTCAATATTTCATTAATGGGTTGAGCTGTGCCAGGTTCCACTTAGGGAGCAATTCAGAGAAGGGAACTGAACACCGGAGTGGTTGTTTGTGGTGGAAGCAAAGGGAAGATCTGATATGGAAAACCTGAGGATATAACCTAGAACTTCTGTTACCTAGAATTTCCTTAAACTTTAAAGGCTTCTTGTGCAGATTCATTGTTGTCCAGGCACAGTGTGATAAAGAAATGCGATTATCTCATTGTCTTCCAGTGCGGTTGCCAACACATGGGAGGTGTTCCTTGTGAATGCATCTGTGAGATGCAGAAATCTGTGCAATGCTTCAATACCCAGCATGGAAATGAGAGTGAAATGCTGCAGTTTTGTCCTTCGCAAAATATTTAATCTATAAATAACTAATTAGGAGCCTTGCAGAATTTGTCAATACCAACGTTGATTCTAAAGGTTGAATTTGTTAATGACATTTTAAATTCTTATTTTATACCAACAAAGACTGTGAATGCTTAGCCAAATTAATAGAATTTGCATTGTCAATGAAATCTCTTCTGCCACTAAAAAAAATTCTAAGAAGAGAAATATATCTTTGAGATCCTAATGTGATTTTGGTAAATCTTTTCCAAGTGCTTATTCTGCAAATCACTAGATTAATACCATTTAGAAAGATCAGGCAAATGAAGCTGCAATTAAGAGAATTAGTTAAATCCATTATAGGCTGCTGGCCTTACTCTCCATCTCAGGAAGGATTAAGCACCACACCCAAAGTCAGTTTGATCCTATCTTCAGGGCACTATTTATTAATTGCACTTAATTATTCATGGCAAACCCCAAAATGAAGCACTTGAACATTAATCCAGCTGTTACCTTTCCCTCAATTTAGGGGCTTCTTTGGGATGCTTTTCTCTTCTTCTTGTCTTTTACACCCTTAGTTTTATGGAACATTAGCCCAAGAGTCCCTTGCTGCAGGAGCAGGCTCATTTCTAGAAGATGACAGGTCACTCTTTGTCACTTGTCAGTGATAAACCCAGAAAGCACCTTACAGCCAAAGTCAAGCATTATAGAAAGAGAATATTGGTGCTGACTAATGGGCTCAGTGCCCTGTGCTGCTCCTGGGTTTTGTGGAGAGGCAGCATCTTGACAAGAGGGTTCACAGCAGCCAAACCAGCTAAAACAGACATTCAGAAACACAACCGGTAGGAAAGTCAGTTCCACACGATTAATTTCTCACCCAAATCTGTGTTTCAAAGAGCAAATCTTCCCCTAGTCCCTCTCTTCCGCAGTCCAATGGCTGGAACATGGGTGGACCGTGACTGAAATCTCATTTGCAGCAGGACTGTGAAACCACTGACACTTGCAAGAAGTAAATCCAGGGTGCCCCAAAGGTCATCTCTCACCTTTTCCTCCGCAAGGTTTGCATTGCTCTGGGTCAAAGCAAAGCACAGGGTAGGTGACCAAAGGCAGCCTGGCCCTTCAGGAGACACAGCACCCCATCGCAACCCTTAACTAGTTACCAATAATAAATTTACTGGAGTTACAGAGTAACTGTAGTCAGACTCCATAAATAGAGTTATAGATTATATGTTATTGCTGGTGTAAAGTTATGTCTCAGATCCCATTCATTGCTTTAAGGACAAGGAGGTCACTTAATAATTTTAATCACCCGGGTTTTGTAGCTTGTCAAAAACAACAGCAGTTTTCTGGTTGTTTTTTGCAGTGAGGGTCCTTCTGTATGAAGAAGTGAACCAAGATGGTCAAAACATCTTATGTAGAAAGTGTAAACAAAAAAAATCACCAAACAATTACTTTGAATTTCAGTCTTCCTGGACTGAGGGAAAAACAATAAAGGCAAACACAACACACTTATCTGCTTCCTATTTCCACTACATGATCAAAGCTTTTAACTTCAGTTTGTTTGATTCTTCATGCTTTTCAAGCTCTTTTTTTTACTGTGGAATACCCATAGAGAAGTGGTAGAAAGTATCTGAAATACGGGTCCTTCCCATGTTGTTGAAAACCAAATCTCTCTTTTGAAATCAAGCTCTTCTGCAATCAGATTTAGAGCTGATTTAGAAACAAGAATTATAATGTTCCTCCACCTAAAACCATAATAATCTCTATTCCTGCCTCTGGATTTGCTGATGTACCATGGCTTTTAAGTATTTACCTTCTAGATATGAAGCTCATTAGGACTACGTAATGCTTTATTATTATTACCAGTGCCCGAAGTCATAATGAACTCTGGATTATAGCATATTCTGTATTTTAAGGTTCCAGGACCAACAATTACCATATGTTGCTNAAAAAAAAAAAAAAAAAAAAAAAAAAAAAAAAAAAAAAAAAAAAAAAAAAGTCACGTAATTAGTTCTTTTCTGCTTACGAGACAATCAGAGTTGATGAGCAAGCTCATTACTGCAAATGCTTGGGAAAGCCCCCCCTCCTTTTTTAATTTATTTTCTTGGTGGTGGGAAGATATTTCACAATTTTGTTATTCTGATTTACTAATCCAGAGAGCTGGCACAAGCTACAGCTCTTGAATGATGCAATCATGAATTTTAGAATGAGGATGTGTTACTACTTTGGAAAAATAATTTTAAAAAAAAAAGGACTAATACCCACCTAGGTTTCCTACAACACAATATGGTTTTTTTCTGCTTGGAAATGTTATCTGAATAGAAAGATTTTGGTCATTTTTCTGGGATTCTGGGTCAGTGGTGTGTGGTTGGACAAAATATGCCAGCCTGATTCAGAACTGCCTAAACAGGAGTTTAACGGCTTTGGTTTTACCCCAAGAGCTCAAAAAAAGGAACCTCTGAGGTTGGCTGCTATAAGAAGAAAGCTGATTTATGTCAGAGGGTCATTTGTTCTTTCCTTAGCGCACACAGACTCCTGCTCTTAGTCCCTCTGTTTTGCCTAACAAGTCACGCTGACTCAACTAGGCCAAGACTGGAAAGAGACCTATCTTATATACTTAAATTGGCACTACTGCACTAGGCCAGAGATGCTGAAATTACCTTTCGCACAGAGTTTTGATTCATTCTTGATAGGAATTTGCTCGCAGACATTTTCTTTATAGTCTCATAGAGCCCGTGTATCAAGCCTGGTCAGCTCCCAAAGCTTTAACGATGTGAATGGCTTATGCTCGTTTTGCTGTTATGGGCACCTAGAAAAATATGTATGATAATAACTACAACAGGGTATTTTTTACTTATGAGCTGTTTCATAAGAAACAAATTCAAATTATACCTTTTTATGCACCTGTGCAGTCTGAGTGATATGAAAAAGTTCTGAGCTGATGAATCAGATTTTGGAATCAGATGATGTGATATTTGGTAACAATCTTTAATTAGATTTCTAAACTGGAAGGTTTTCCTTTAGATAAATAACACCTATGGGCTGTATTGTCCTATGTCTCGCTGACTTTGCTTTTGCTAATTTCCCTTTTTCTACTTCCTGACTTCTTAAGATGCATTCTTCTAGAGACTGAATCTTCTGTAGTACATCTTTTCTTAATAATAAAGTAGATTTCTGTAAGAATACGAGGCTTTTGGCCAAGTTGTTGAATTAATATTTGGGTGGGTGGAGGTTGTTGGTATTTTTTTTAAATATTCAACAAGCTTCCTGTTAGGTTTCTGCAGCACAACTTATTTTACTGGCAGGCAGTAACACTTGTTCACCAGTCCTTTGTCTTTCAGGAGCTCTGCATTTAGCACATAATGTCAAGGCTGGGAGTTATAAGTGGACATAAGACAACATTTAGTTTGAAAGTTGTAGTTCTAGCATAAATAAATTATATGGAAGGACTAAGAATGTGTGCTATGTGCAAGTAAAAGGCATGGTTTTTCTCTTGAAAACAAGAAATGAGAATATGCTTGTGTGTGTATATTTAAGAGCAGCTATCTTGCCAACCTAACTTCCAGTAGGGTTTAAATCTACCCAACAGGAGCTGGAGTAAATGAAGACCTCGTATGTCAAATGCAGTGGAATATCTGGGGAATGTGCAATGAATTGAAATCTGTATCTCCTGTCCTCTTATTTTCTTGCTCATTTTCACAAAGACCCGTGGGTTTGCACAATACGAAGCACAGTACATCATATTTTCCCCTCTCACCTGTGGAGCTGGGAGCCTGCTGCTCTGCTCATGTCAAACCCAAGAACCTTCTTCCATTTGCTGAAGCAAATTCAGATCAGGGAGTGGAGTACAGGCACCAGTCTGGTCAGTGGAAAGCGATTCCCTGGCACTGGGGTGTACAAAAGATGGAGTGAAAGGGGTGTTGAGGAGTAAGGATGCTGGAGCTTGGCTGCTGTGCAGCACCGTTCTGTCTGCAAGCACTGTGTGGGTGTTCACATAATAGCGTTCAGTCATCAGATCTGAACTACACACCTACACTAAGGGCTGTGTGATAGAACAGATTATGTGGGGGTGGATTAGAGGATTGAGTATATAGAGAATTCAGAGCCAGGTTTTTTAGACTTGCTTTGTGTTACAGCTAATCGTTGTCCAAAATCCCACAATGGAACCACAAAGAAACTCAGCCTGAAATCACCCCGTCTAGGTTTGCTGGATTTTAGATGTTGAAAGCCAGGATCTGGGATGTAATTGTGTAACATTACATGACATGTCAGGTGTCCTAAATCCCCCTGAATTATAGGCACATAATTCAGGAGGTGACTCAGGTGCCCTGGAATAAACCAGATAGGTATGTCTAGAGAGCAGTTCAGATCTCATTGAGGGGGCTGTGGGAAAAGGCATCGCAGCCAAGTGCCTGAAAATGGGAGGAAACTGGCCCTGAGGTGTTTCAAACCAACAGAAGGTGTGAACCAAGTAATTGATCCACACCAGAAACAAACACTTTTTACAGGGCTCGCACTTAGAACTTGTGTCCATGAGAGCTTGTCCATTTTTTCCAGTGATATCAGTTTTCCTCATAAATCACATCACCTTTCCCTACAAACCTTGCCTCTCTTGCTCATTTGAGCTCTCAAATAGGTGAGTAATCCTATTGACTTCCAAGCCCTTGACTTGGAAATACTCACGAGCTTTGTCTGGTCAGGGTCCAAATGTCCTTCTAACCTGCAAGCAATTATGGGAAAAAGAAAAAAAAAAAAGTGCTGTATGAATAGGAAAAATTATGGTGCTAAAATATATGTAAACCCTCCCCTCTCCAAACCTCAACTGGCAAATGCAGTGAGGCGAATGGTCTATTCTGAATCACAGCTGTTTAGTCTCCCCAGTTTATAGCCCTCATCATATGCCAGTTCTGAAGAAGGCAGGCGATCACTTGTTTGCCACAGAGCAAAGCTGTACTCCAGAGCTAACAATGCTCTGGAAATCAGAGGGCTCTGAAGAAGAAAAGGGTATTTTTTCATATGCAGCTATGGTTTAGTTGGATTATGGCAGGTCATACCTGTCATCTCTGCCTGATATTCTCTTGTTCTAATAAGCTCTGTCTTCAAAGAAATGGATTCTCTGACCCCTATTCAGGTAATTACTTTTTAATTTTGGTTTTCAAGGATTTGTATTCAGTCTTCTTGGGCAGATGCAGAGTCTGGCCTGTCTATATTCCCTGGAGTACACGTGCTTTGTCCCAGCCAGGTATATTCAGGGCCACTAATTTTACCTCTGGGAAGTCTTCATTTCACTGTGGCAGGTTAAAACACTTTAGGTGCTTCTCAATAGACAAGTACATACAATATCTCTTGTTTCATAGACAGCAAAGCACTTTTTGTAGCAAATAAACAGCCTTTGGGAATCCAAAGACCTTGACCTGTTATAGTACCTGCTCATTTCTTTTTCCTTCCCTGCTTTCATTGTATGTTCTAGACCCCGCCTAAATAACATTCTCTATTTCAAAGTTCCTCTTCACAAAGGTAGGAGAGATATTGCTCTATTTTTCAGCTGCAGTACTTTGTACCTCCATCAAAAGAAAGGTTCTTGTTTTCACGTAGTCCTCTGGAGTTACCACTTAGTGTTATTATGGTCTTTGCTCAGGGTAACACCAGTTTGACAGCTTCCCGTTTATTAATGTTGTTAAATATGTTAATAAACATGACATTTATTATTAACATAACATTCTTCAATTACATTGGTACAGTCTTATCCAGCAAAAGCAAACCTGGGCCAAATATATCTTTAAAACATCTGCACGCATGCCTATGCCAGCTAAGGGTGCGACATTTTTTGTTTTTCTATTTTTACGGTTTTTAAGAACACTTCACACTGGCAAAAGCTTTCAGGGAAACACAGCTTACACTGGCATCAAATGATTTTTGCTCATACAGCTTGCCTTGTTTGCAGGACTGTTTCGGGCTAGACCAGAAAAGTGCTCTTTGGCCTGCAGAAGCTGAACTTGTGCCAGGGCACAGGCAGCCCAGCCTCGCCGGGCAGCTGCAGCTGTATCATATCAACCCGCAAACAAGGACTTCGTCAGGCAGTGCTAATGAGGAGCTATAGCCCCTTACGTGACCCTTATTTACCCCTAGTAAACCCTGTCTTGCTCCTCATTAGGAGGGTTCGCCATCATAGCTAGGTACTCGCACACCTTTCCTGCCTTCAGTTTTTAAAACTTTTCTTAAAGTTTGGGTTCTTAGCACCCAGGTCCTCAAAATATGGGGCTAGTTCTTTCCTTATAGAGGGAATGCTGCATAAAACTAAACAATTGTTTCTATGCCTGTTTGGCTTGCATGATCTGATTGTAACTGCATAAATAAGGAAATTCCCCGCTGGTTTTTCTTGGTATCCCCTTGGTACCATCAAGAGGAGCACAAAGGAAAGAGAGAGGACCAAAGGCTTTAGATCAAAATAAATGTCTGGTCTACGAGGAGAGCAAAATGTCAGAAAGAAGAGTTTGCATTTCCTGTGGAACATTGCAGAAATCCTTTGCTCTGGAGGTGTAGGGAGACTTTGTGTAATAGCTCTACCTGTTGTGCTCGAGAAGGACAACTATGTTCTCTGTCTTTTGTGTAGCTGCAAATACTGTTTTCCATTTTCCGTGCTGTTTTGGGGTGAGAGTGGACTGTCCTTCCTCTAAGGTTAGATGATAAGAACAGAAGAATCCATTTCCTGAAATGCTTTTGAAATGGGTTAGCACTCTAAGTTAGCACTCTAAGTGCACAAATACCTTGCACTGAAGTACGCCTGGGACATTTTTTATCTCTGAGAATGTTGGTTTAAGTCTCCAAGCAGCTACTGGACTATGAGGTTGTGAGATCTTGCCAAGGGTAAGAGCTGCACCTCTCAAAAATTATGTAAATCTGTAACTCCATTGCTGGGGTAGGCTTCTACAATACTCACCACATACTTCTATGGGAACATACAAACCTCATGTAACAGACCCCGCAGATTTTTCAACTTTGAGAACAGCAAGAATTCGCATAAACTTTCTTGCATTTCACATACACATCTTTCATTGCGAGATGCTCAATCGTGACATCAAAGAGTTAATGTGGGCAGAAGTGTTTGATCTCATTCTACTTGAACTGATTACATTTTGAATTCTGATACTGTTACAGTGAAGCTGTAAATTTATCTTGAGGTAAGCCAAAAGAAAGGCACTATTTTCCAGTTACTAGCAGCCATTCTGTTCCTTAAAAGAAATTTGGGACAGATGTGTCTGTCTTTTTATTTCAATGAATGCAGGGAGAAAATGTATTTTATTTCTTATTAAATAAATTTGCCTGTTCATCTCAGTATGTGGGACTGTCAAAGTTTATAAATTTGGCAGTATTTTAACATGATCATTCTGTTTTTCTTTAAACCAAGTTATTAAATTGATATATTTTTATAAAAAACAGAGGCTGATGGATTTCTTTTTTTCATCTTTTGACATTTAGTTGACTGTTAGGGGGTTTTAAGTAACACTATATCTTAAATCAGAGTGGCAAAGGCTTCTGAAGTTTTCCAAAGACTGCAGAAAACCAACCGAAGGACAGAAATGCACTGGGTAGTTTGATGCAATATTGGTAAAGCAGTGTTTGTTTGGGGTTTGCTATTGGTTTTTATATCCTAATGCATCTTTAACTGGCTCTTGCTTTTCTCTGAACTTCTCTCACCTGGCTGCAGGGTAACCAGAGACAAGCTGTTCTGCTTAGGGACTTACAAAACCCACTCTTGCTTCTGCTAAGGTGGCTTTAAATTTACAGTCACCCTAAAGACCCTTTACACCTGGTGTAAATGCAAATCCAGTGTAGTCCTGACTTGGGAAAGTTCCACTTTCTTCAAAAAAAGCCCCAGTTTGAGCTGCGGAGTCAGAGCTCACGTGCTGGAGCGGACGTGCTCAGGCACAAAGTTGCACAATTTCAACCTGAAACTCTTGAAGAAAACAAATGGGTTTGAGTTGTATAGTGACAAGCCGCTATGGCTGAGTGAGGAGTATTAAACAAATCTGCAAACCAAAGGGCTTAAGAAGGGATAGACTTTTTTTCCCCTAGACTTCGCAATTACTATGAGAACCATTTAATTTTCTAACAAAAAACCCCAGGCATTTCTGTGTGGAAAGGGGAAAAATGACAGAAAAAAAAAAGTTATTAATTTGTGGAAAGGAAGATGCAGACATGGAAATGATGAAATCAGCTTGCAGTGAGTAGCAGGCCAACCCTTCTGCAAGGAAAAGTGATAGCTGCTCTGTGCAGCACTGCCCACACCTTCTGAAGAGGAAGGAACACAAAATCAAAACATTAAACCAATGCCTCAAGATTTCCATTTGTTCCATTGCTTCTGACAGACAAATCTGTCTAGTTATAACCTTAACTGCTCTGTGTGCTCAATTCTCTTCTGGCCTATCGTGGTTCTACACATAGGAAAGACCATTCCTATTGAGGGAATTACTTAATGCCTCCATCTGCGTGACTGGGAGTGGAGTCAGACCCACAATCTGAACATTTTCTTTTTAATCACATGTTGCTAAGAGTTTGCCCAAAAGAGGTCTCTCTTCCCATTTCTCAGGGCTAAACAAATTTGAGCTTAGATAAAATTTTAAAAGGTATTTCAATCCGATGGGCAAGATAAATATTTCAGCATTTGCTATAATCCCAAAACAGGACGATGTTTGCAAATGCTGAAATTTTCCACAGTCAAAACATGTTAAATATTGTTGATCCAGGGATTTGGAAACGTTTCTTTGGACATTTCTAATGAAAATAAGTTGTTTCACATGGAGAGAAAGAAGGTCTTCAGTGCACTATAGGAAATGTAGTCTGGGCAAATAGCAGGCCCTTTAACTACAGGTGGGCGTATGGGGGCTGAAAGCATTGCTTCCCATTCCAAATCCACCACTGGTTTGTCATGTGGCTGGATGCGGCTTTGGACCAAGCACAAATTGCAGTAGTGGGATGAAGAGCAAGACAGTAATAGGGACAAGTTCTGGGGCCATGGTAAATCACTTCTGCCTGCAAAACTCAGTGTGTGTCAGGAGCAAACCTCTGATCAGGTTTTACCCTGAACTGGTTGTCTGTACACTGCCATTAAGTGCCCTCTCCTCTGCTACTTTGTGATAGAGCAACATCTTCCAGTGGCCACCGGACAAAGTTTATCCCAGCACAAGCACTGCTTAAATACTTTTTAATATTTATCTCGTACCAATCCTCTGTAAAATGGTACTGATGCCATTTACCCACCTTTGTGATATTTATTGACATCCTAAGGCAAAAGATGTTGTGGAAAGTGCTCCTTTTTTTTTTTTTTTCTTCCTAGCAAATGAGATTTCTCATCTGTTTTCTCCTTCTCATGCCAGGACCTGCTGCAGGATAGGAAGCAAACTACCAAAAGGAGATACATACATCTTCTTCAACTGGTGGCTTGTGATTTCCCACGCCAGTGAAGGTGAAGCTGGAGTATCAGGCCTATAAAACATGAAAAGGAGCCGTTACAAACTTTCTCATGCCACATTCAGTAATGAGTACTAACTGCTCTTCTGAGCAGGAAAACAGTGAAAAAGCATAGTCTAGGCAGGGTTAGATGTGTCATAGCACTCTGTGGAGTAGAAGGGTCATGCAGGGAGGTGGGACAGTGAGGCTGGGGCTCCCTGTCCGTGATCACTTCATGCAACACATATCTACAGCCAGCATTTGTTTAGTCAACAAAAGCAAACAGCATTTCTGTGAAGAAGAGACCCAACTGCTATAGATGCACTTCATTTTTAAGTGGCTGGCCATGCCACGCTGGCAAATTAAATAGAGAAAGTGTGATAATAGTTTAGCGGTGAGAGCAAGAGTCTTTCCTCCTCTTATCTGAAGATAATGGTGGAACATTGCCGGATTTTTCTACACCCTCTTCCCAGCACCTGTCCTTATTTGCTGAACAATTTATAGCTCCATCTGAAGTATTATCCTGCTAACAGTAGGAGGTATTTGCAGTGCAGCACAACATAATCCTCCCCTTGGAGATTAAGACTATTACCTCATTGATGCTCCTAGTCTCTGCCAGCCTTGGCATACCAATGTACAGCGTGAATGCAGGTTTGCAGCATAATAGCTCACTATGCTACCAGCTAAGCCACTGAATGCTTCTACAGTCATTCCTTTTATTAGGAGAATGACATGACAGTAATAATGGATAATGAATTCTGTTAATGAGATGACTTATTTCAAAAGTAAATAAAGCTCAGGTGTCACGTGAATGAAAAACTTGAAATATCTGCAAATGTGATTTAGTCAAATGTTCCAGGGAAGAAAAAAAAAAACCAAAACCACAACAAAACAACACACAAACCCTCCTTTGAGGCAGCTGTGATTGTGTGGGTAAGGCTCCAGAAGCAAGAAAGGAGAACAGTAAAGTTGTACATGCAGCTTAACTTCAGCCCTGGTGTGGGTGATTGATTGCACACTCACTCACACTGCAGTATAGATGAACACAGCCACATTAAGGGTATGTATTAATAAAAGCCTGCACAGCGAGGCTGCGTCCCGGTCCCATGGGCAGCAGGGAGGGAGCATCTCCCAGAGCAAACCATCCAGCGATGGCTTTCACTAAATTTATTCACAAGAGGCTCTTAGCTTGGTTGAACCAATGCCAAGGGAAATAAAAATATCCACTGACATTTCTACTAAATATTTACTTCTCTATCAAGTTACAATGTTTTTCTCTCAATCGCTTCCTATGAAGAAACAATTTCTACATCTCTTCATTTATCATAGAAATGTTGGTGCCGTCTTCCTCTCCTCACATTCTCAGATGACTGAACTGTGTTTTGCTTCATTTTTGCAAACCATTTCACTGTCAGGCACAATCCAGGTTTGTAGTTTGGGTTATCGTACGTGAAGATGTTATCAACAACATCAGCACCACACAGAGATGTAAACAGGCATCGCCAACAAGAAGTAGCTGGTGTGAGGATGCTAATATTAGAACTGCTAGACAGCCTTTGTAAAGCTCAAGGTTTCTTTATTGACCATAAAAGCATTAAAGCATCAAAGAAAGAGACTACTTGGTGTCTACAGGCGTATTTATCTTCCCTTTTTTTACCCTGATGTGGACTCTTGACTACCGCGCATCTTTAATACATTTATCCTCACAGTATGCCTGTGAGACACAGAAGAGCTACTATTTGCATTTTACAAACAGAAAACTGAAACACCGAGGGAGAAAGCAGGCAGGCCGATCTCCTGCAGACACGACAGCAGAAATCGTCTCCGCAAGCCCAGCCGCCTAGAGAACTGCGACCTGGTCCTGCCTTGGCCTCCTCCTGCAGCTTGTTCCAGCACCACGGTGTAAAGCACGAGCCTCTGCGAGATGCGGTTTCACGTTATCACACATCAACAGTGCCAGTGGGCTTCTTTGCCCACCCAGCATGTTTTCTTGATGGAGGAAATGTTTTAAAAACAAAAGGATGGATGAAGAGTCCAATGACAGATCCCATGGCTTTGGGACTTCTTCAATTGTCTTTAGAGAATGATGTGGATTTTCACCACCTGACAGCTCATCGATGCTCGGTGCCTGACGGTTGAAGCAAAACCATTTTTGAGGATCCTGGAGAAAAAAACAGTCTGTGACAGACCCTGTGGCCAGTAGAGACAAGACAACCATTTCATCCTGGAGGATATTGTCCACCACACCAGGTAAGTGTCCATGCAGCAGCTGGCCCACACCAGCCTCCCACCCAGCACAGCTGCTCTGCCTTCGGTACCCAAGGCAGATGCTTTGATCAGGTTTGGGATTGATCTGTGGGGACTGGGGGGCACTGTGGGCTCTCACCCCACAAGAGACAGGAGCAGAGTAAAAGCCAATGCTGATATGGGAGAGAGGGAAGGTGCAAGAGAGATCTGGAGGTGGAGGAAGACCATAGAATCATAGAATAGTTTGGGCTGGAAGGGACTTTCAGAGCTCATCCAGTGCCCCCCCTGCCATGACAGGGACATCTTCACCAGCTCAGGTTGCTCAGATCCCATCCAGCCTGGCCTGGGATGTCCCCAGGGATGGTTCATCCACCACCTCTCTGGCCAACCTGGGCCAGTATTTTACCACCCTCATTGCAAAAAATTTCTTCCTCATGTCCAGCCTGAATCTCCCCTCCTTCGGTTTAAAGCCATCACCCCTTTTCCTATTGCAACAGGCCTTTCTAAAAAGTCTGTCCTTTCTTATAGGCCTGTTTTTAGTACGGAAAGGCCACAATAAGGTCTCCCCAAAGCCTTCTCTTCTCTGGAAGATTTGGGTACACCACCTAATACATTTCTCCACCAAGCCCTGTGGAGCTGCTAAACTGGAGTAAGAGTTTCACCCCAAATAACCACAAAATCTGGGCCACCCTTCAACATTTAGCACCGCTCCTTTTTAAACCAAGGAGGGAAAGGTCCCAAGAAAACAGCAACAGGGAATTTGCCTCCTGGGGAGGCCCTGTGGGCCCCCTAACCCGGAGGGTGTGTTGTGAGACAGCTCCATCACAGCAAATCTCGGGGTCCCTCCTGCCAGCGCCGGCACACGCTGCCCGGCACCAGCCTTCCCAGAGCTCTCGGTGTGGATTGGGGCTGCTGAGATGCTGCCCCGCTGTTTGGTTGTTTAAGCTGCGGCTGCACAAGAAAAGAAAAGCAAAACCATGGGGTTGATTTATATCTCTCGGTTATTGTAAGTCGTTCCCAAAAGAAACAAACAAACAACCCCAGACGTTTTTAAACTTAGCCATTTTAAAGATGGCAAAGGGCTTCTATCATTTTCAGTAATTAAAGCATGAACAAAAATTAAAAACTCTGCTGGCTCTTTTCATTTCATGATTTTCAAGCCTATTTTTTTTTCCCTCTCACATACTCCTTGCATATTTCATTCCTCGCAATCCTGTCCCCATTAGTGGTGATGACAAAGCTCCCATTGCTCCCCATGTGTGGGAGAATCACACTGTAAGTATGGATTTAATCACCAACCTTCAAAGTGACTAAAAAGGCAGATAGATGGGATTCCTGGGGAGATTTTCAAAAGTGAAGTTTTGACATCCTGCCTCTTTTGATAACGTTGCTGCTCTTTTCTAAAACGTTTCGGAATGCCCTTATGGGGCTGATTTCAGGTATCCCAAGGTACAGCTACATAACTGGTTCCAGTGCCGAGCTGGCAGCGCTCTATGCTGCTATACTGGGGAGCTTGGGCACGATGATGCTGCTGCCAAGCTCTGGCACTGGTTTCCCGGCTGCTGCCTTCCCGGGCATTGCACAAGGCAGGCGGGAAAATTTCACCCTCCTGCTATTTCCCACGTATGCAGAAACTGCACAAACAGCCCTCTGGAAATGCTGACTTGTGATTTCTATGGGGGAGAAAAAAGTAAGACCCCTTTGGATGCCGCTACTGGGTTAGAGCAGATCAAAACTCAGACATAATTCTCTTAAGCATCTCTAATTAAAACCAGTAATGGGGTTAATTAAAACACATGAAAACAGGACGTTCAGCACTGAGGCATCTCAGGCTGTGCTTGGTATGTGCAGGTGAGTCCCTTCGTTAGCCCGTGGCTGAGACCTTCCAGACAAATGACCACAGAACACTTTGCAAGGAGAATTGCTCTGTGCTCATAGCAACAAAATTAGCACCACAGCTATTACTTTTCTTGATATTGGGCTGTTTCTTTAAAACAATGGCAGGTATTTTCAATCTTCTTTTATTTCTATGCATAGGAAGGGAAAGTTGTGAATAATATCAGCACAAAAAACCCCAGCTCCCTTATACTCACCAAAATTTTATTTTTATTTTAATTTACACATTTAAGAAGCTTATCTCTGAATACTAAATGAACCCACCTACTTTAGTTTGCTCATTAACTATAATTTTATATGCATGAAGTAGTATTTTTGAGGCAATATTAGTACTGGCAGTTGGGTTCTGGATCCATATCTTTTCCTAACGAAGACGATAGGGAAACGCTCTTTTATTTCAGTAAAGTTGGACCTTAGTGAATAGTTATGTATCTGCACATGAAAATAGAGCAACTCCTATAAGGAGATGTACAGATAGAGGTCTGCTCACACTTCCAGGCAATCTGAAGCAGCACAGTATACTTCCAACCAAAATATAGGAACAGCTTACACTACACCAAGTAACTTTCCAGAACAAATACAATAAAAATATTAAGGCATGAATGTATCTACTTATTAAGCAAAACAGTGTTGCATTAAAACAATCATTGCATGTTGAAAGGTATATTTTGTTGCACAGACCATATGCAGCCTTAGGGTTTGAAAACTAAGGACTTGTGCTGGTTTCTGTGTTGTCGAGGCTGGAAAAAGGAGAGATCCTTGTTACAGCTCAGTGGTGCTGGCAGAAGGCCTGACCACCGATGCAAGTTTAGTGGTCAGGCTGTGCTTTTATCAGCATACCTTTTATTCCACTTGGTGGTAGCTTTACCCTGTTGGTCAAAAGTAAACTAGGGCCTTTGTGTATATTAGCAGGGCTAATTATCAGGGCTAGACTGAAGGAAGTACCAGAAAGTTAATATCCAAATACAGAAGGGATTATGTATTTCTTGTACAGATTCCAAGGCACCAGTTCAGCCTGTACCAGCAGAAGATGGGAGCTGCACACAGACTCCCAGTACATCAGGCAGTGGCTTCCAGTACAAATTCAGCCAGAGTTCGCTTTGCAGCATTCGCACTCCTAATAAGCCCTTGAATTACAGACAACTGCAAATTCCTTTGTTATTATGCATTATCTTAATTTATTAGCTGCTTACATGTGCTATGGTAGTAACTGTATATGCAAAGGAACTGAGTCTGCATTTGTGAAGACAACTGCGTGTCCCCTCTCGTTGACAGGGTAGTGTTTTTCATAAACAGTTTGGAAGTTGCTTTTCTTTTTTGTAATGGCTCAATGTTGATTGTATCAGCAAAGCTATTATGCTGAGCCCCTGCAGTAATTTGTCAAATAATCATCTCCTGGCACATATTTTTTTCTCTACAAAGGCGCTAATGATTACAAGTATGATTAATAACTGAACTAAAATGTTATTGCTGGGAAGTTCTTAGTACATTCAAGGAATCGTGACCTGTGTAAAAAACAATGTTAAGAACAACAGAAGTTGGTCATACTTCACGGAAGGAATGTACGACCTGTAGTCATGTTTCCTTTTACCCTGCCATGCTTTTTTATTAGATCTCTTGATAGTAACCTTACGTGGGTCATTTACCGGTCAACTGCTCATCTCTACTGTTGTTCCAAGCCACTACAGGAAGGACCGGATGATTTCTTTAAGGAATAGCGCTCTTTATAAAATAAATATAAAATCAGATCTCTACTTTGCACAAGCGGCAAGTCATGAGAACTCCAGCAGCTGTATATTTGTTGAACACCCGCCTCCTGTGAGTATAAATTGCACCTTACTGCGTAGAAATAAAATACAGTCCACCAGAGACTTTGCTGCAAGGTGTAGCTGCTTGTCTATGGGCAAGTAATGACTTGCGTTTTCAGCTGCTCCTTAGTAAGAGCCTTAATAATTGGAATCAGTTATTCAAAACATCTCTAAATGTGATTTAAATGGCAAGGATTTAATAACATAGAAAGAAGTCATTACAGAGGTTCAAGCAGGGGAGAAGGGAATTCCGTTTTTCAGAGCAGAGGGAGAAAAATAAAGCAATTACTTGATGTAAAGGCCAGAAACAGGACTCCTGCTGTCACAGAGAAATCAAATCTGTCAGCAATTAGTGGGATCTTAGGAGGCAAAGAACCCTTCAGTGTTGAACAGTGAATAAGGGGTTAGCAATTATATGAACTGATAAAAGTGTTCTGGTTTCCAAACAGCAGGTTAACAAGGCTTACTTTTTTCATAACTTCATGCAGATGTGATGAGTCACACTTCGTGACATTTTTCAGGAGGACTGTACAGACAGGTAAGAAAATAATAAAGTGCATTACAGTGCTGCTGCATCTAAGATGCTTCTGATTTACTTATTGCAGAATGACCCACAGCACAATGACGGGACCAGCCCACTGGGAGCAGGCAATATCTTCCTCAACTCTGTAAAGGCTCTGTCTTTTCAAAGTACTGTTTGTCTTCCATATGTGAGTACTTGTGTGACCAAAAAAAAAATCATAATCAGGTCTCATTCTGTTTGACATCAGAAATACTCAGAAATCCCAGCAGAAGGTACTTATACCCTACAAGATTGATTCTTGAATAGAGGAGTTCATACAGGGAAACGGAAACGGACGTGATTATGCCTTTTTAGTCTTGACTCTGGATAATTCTTTACACACATGAATAATTCGCACAATAAAAAGAATATTTGTAGGAAACTGAAAGATGTCGGGGCTTTCTCTGCATGTCAGAGCAGCTGAGGTAGAACTAGAACTGGATTGCAGGCTTTTATTGACTTTAATATGGAACATGAAGCAGAAAGAGACTAGGAACTCCATGTTTATAGCCTGTACCTTGGAAAACATAGAGGGAAACAGTGAGCTTTGAAGAATTCACCTTCATCCTAGCCTATCCTGTTTTGTTCACAGGCACCAAAGCCCTTCAGAGCAGGAAAACAAAGGAGCTGTGGCAGTTTCAAAAGGCTTTCTCTCTCAAAACAGAGGGATGAAGTGTGTCTAGACTAGAGACGCAAAATCCTTCTGGAATGTCTGAAGAAATTAGGGCTATTGAGATTAGCAGAGAAGGCCTTTCAGTGGGATCAACATACACAGAGAGCATTGCTTTACAATCATTTTTCTCTAAGTGCTGACTTCATACACTGAAGGAAAAACCTCATTGGCTTTATGTTGGCTGCTTGGTATATGGTATATCAGACTCCTGTAGGCAAAGACAGTGGGTTTCTGAGCCTGGAGAAGATACAAGAGTAGTCTGTGCCTGGTCAGTGAGTCATACTGGGGCTTTTCCCAGTCTAAACCAGAAAGTGACCTGAGTGCTGGCCAAAGAAAAACCACGGTCTGAAGCTCCAAGGTGGAAAGTTGTAGCAGGGTCTGCAACCATATCGAGTATCACCTCATTCCTTACACCGCAGAGTAAGGCATTGTGCCCACTTTCTCATGTTTTTTAAAAAACTGATGTAATGTAGAGCTATGGTAGCGTGGCATTGGGTATTAGCGTATTGTTGGGTGTTGTTGTGAAGGTAAATCAGAAGTTGTTAAAGAAAACAAACCACCCCCAAACCCCAGTCCAGACCAAGGTTTCTCTCACCTAAAAATATTACAAAGGCATCCTCTGCAGAATGGGTAATGGGAGTGATAACAGAAAATACAGCATTTCAATTGAGATGATAATAGCTCCCAAACGCCATGCAAATCATGTATCAAGTCTCCATGGGAGGAATGTCTGAAGGAAGCATTAGATCACTCTTGCAGCCTAGGCACCTTGGAAAAAGCGACATTTTAATGCAAATTCAGATGTAATTTTTATTTTAATCTAAAAATTCCTTGAACGTCATTCATTTCCCAAGTGATTTTTAATGTAGATTTTTTTTCATTAATATGTATTTTAGGTCCTAGGAAGATTTGGAAACCACCTAATACTAAAAGATGTCAAAATAAAACCACAAAAATGTGTGCATTGGAAGATGAACCTGCATCATCTTGTGAATATATATTTATCTTTAAAAAATAATTCAAATTCTTTTAAAGAAAATACAATTTTCAGGAGTTTGTGTCCTGTGCACTGTTGTAAATAAAACCCTCTTTTTCAAATTGCGTTGTGGGCGAATTTATATGAGAATGTTTGTGTGTGGATACATGGTGGATGCACAGGGGACATTATTCCCTAACCCTTAGTCCATCAACCTCTTTTTTCTCTCCTGTAGCATTAAAACATTGCTTGAGCTGAGTATCACATTACCTGTGGAGAACTCCTTTTCTGATCCCTCCTGCTTTCCCTAGGATGAAGGAAAGCTTCCAAGGAGATTCCCTTTCAAGTGAATTCATCAGGTTGTTCTGACCTGGGTAAATCCTTTGGATGTCATATCAAAACGCTTGAGATAGCTTCCCATTGCATCACCTTTTGAACCCCATCCTGAATTGCTTTCTCATTACGTGGTTTTGGTTCGCAATGCGTGTGTTAACACACAATCACCACTGATCTCAATAGCCATTCACATTATCTTGCCAGATCAGGCCTTGATTTAGATAATTCACAATCTCACATTAAGGAAGCACTAAATAGTGAGTACCTATTGAAAATCAGAAGCAAAAAACCCATGGACGTGATTTTTACACAATTTTTTTTACTGCAAAAACATTGAGATGTGAGGAAAGAGTGATTATCAAAAAGAGAGGGGGGAAAAAAAAGGCAAAATATTGGCCTATGTGATGAACCTAGATGGGGTATAGTGATGAGGGTTACAAATTTGACCCCTCCTGTTTTGCTTCCAGGGACTGGCAATGAAATGTCTTTTCAAAATCCAAGTGTGTAGCAATCGCCCGCTCCCAAAAGAAGTTCACGTGGTGCTGAGAGCTGCTCTCTGGTGTGTGGGTAGAAGGAGGGTTCTCCACGGGCCATTGCCATAGGGCAGGAGCTGACGGCCACAGTTTTGGCAGAATTTCCTCAGTTGCTGGTCCACATTTGAGAATTTCTAGGAGGCCTCCCGTCTTATTTTGGGAGTCACGTACCCAAATCCAAACCCCAAAATGACAAGTTTCCAGTTTTAGTTTGAAGTTTTGAGTTTCCTGCTTCTCTCACAGTGGAGATCCACAGGATTTATTCAAGAAGAAGGTGCCAGAAGCAAGTGATCTTCCTGGCAATCCAGTTATCTCTGCTTTCTTGTCTGCAGAAAACTAGTAGATTTTAGGAAAAAGCTTTGATGGAAACCAGCATGACTTCACATTTCTTTGAACTTCTTTAGTTTGGCTTCAGGACTGAACGTGGCACAAAGACCACACTTGTAACATCGCTTGCTGGTTGTGGGCATGATTTTTATGGTGAAATAACAGTAACTCCTCTACAGGACATGTAATGCTCCTTCCATGGATCAGAGAGTGCCCATGGACCAGCTGGGCCATCCCTAGAGCAATTTACCCAAATGCCTTTCCAAAAGCAGCTCCCTGAAAACGCAGCTCACTGATTTTTACAGCACAAGGCAGTGCCCATCTATTGTTTCCAATGAAAATTCATGTAGGTCGAGAGAGAATAATATTTGGGAAGATATTCTCTTCCTTTGCTCCTTGAAAGAGCAGTGAAATGGGTGTACTTACACCAAAAGATTTTATGCCAGGTTCCATAGCTGCAATTTAAGATGAATAAACTAAAGTCAGTGCCTTGGGACTTGCAAGGAGAAGACTTGGGGGCTGCCATCGAAGCAGGGCTGTGCTGGGAATGGGCTGTTCGATAAATAGTTTCCTGGGGGTCGTGGTGGTGCTGAATGTCTGCAGGAGATGCTTGGGCTTCCTCCAGGAAACCTGCCCCGACATCCTCGTGGGGCCGTTTTCCCAATCGCTCTCCAGATTTCAGTGATTAAGATTTTATCTTTGGCAACTTTCATCCTAGAATATCCGCAAACACTTTGCAAAGCAGCGCGGGAGATAGCCATAGCTATTTACCACTTGGTAAACTGATTGCATCAGGCCGGAGGAGGAAATTTACTTCCTCGTGAAATATGATCTCATAAGAAATCCCTTGGACAGCAGGCATTGCAATGAACTGTGCGTGGCATTGCTACCTCCAACGGAGGCTGGAGATTGAGCTCAATTATACCGCAGTTTGCCTTTAATAAAAAGGATTTTTCACAGATGAAAGCTTAAGTGTAGGAAACTGGGGGAGCGCCACGTTGTCCTCCCCGGCTCGCTGCACTGTGTGGGGAATTTGAAGGGGTGAGTTCCTTATCAGGAACCGGGGGAGAGGAATTCTTTTCAGGTAAGTCAGAAGCAAAGTTGCAAAATAACCTGTACCGTACAGATAGAGGCCTCTACGTTTCCAGAATTACTGTTTGCTTTTTTGCAAACCTTAACCAGATTGCAGATTTGCGGGATGATTTTTATAAAAAATAACCTTCCCCTGCACTTTCTGAAAACGCAATTTGTTGAATTTTACTGTCTTTGCCAGCGCCCCCCCTCCCTTGACTGTATTGAAGTTGCCAACAAAGAGCATTGCGGTCCTACTGACCCCAACATATTTGGCCAGTTTGCATCCCAAAGCGCCGGCAGAAACAGCGGCTTTTATGCCTTTCTCAGCATTATTGTTGGGCAAAAGAGTCACTGGGAGGCTGGAGCTGGGAGCAGCGGCGTTCAGCATCCAGCCAGTTCGGGCTCTTGAGACGTGAAAGGCGGCCACTTGGCGTTCATTACCCGGCGCGGCGCGGCGCTGGCGCCCGGCATTGTGCGGCTCAGGAATCCCGGCCACCTCCTGGCTCTGCTACAAGGATGGGTTTTCTGCCTGGATGCTCAGGGCTTGCTTTCTTTCCATTGTGTCACCCGGTGTCCAGAAATAAAGGATAATCGGCTCGTAGGGAGAGGAACGGGAGGAAGAAAGGGGTGTAGGTTGTAAAGGAAGTATTTCCACTAGCTAATGTTTAACTTGACCGAATTGGTATCGAGTCCACTGCTTCACTTTAGGAGTTTTATTTGTTATGTTATAAAATATTTTAAATAACGCTAGTTCCTTCCTTCCTCAGCTTTTTACCTATTTTCATCATTTATTGTTGAAATGACTGCCTTATTCAAAAAAAGGTTACAATTTTCTACATAAATATGATCAAAACTAGAAATATATTACTTTTTAAAAATGAAAGAAAAGGTGTTGTCATAATCATTTTGAGCTTGCTAGGTTTAAAAGGGTCAGCTGTTTCTGTGTTTAAATGAGTGATGAACAATGGTTTTAATCTAAATTGTTTTAAAGTGATACTGAGAAAGCCCTTGTTCATACGAAAAACAAGACCAAAATAGTTTCTAAAAGTATTTCAGAAATTCTTTTTTTTTTTTTTCTTTAGTGCAGAGGAAAAAACAGGGTATTTTTAAAGAACATTAACTTGTCGAAGAGTATGAATACCTGCTAAAATTTCAGCAGCCATGCTCAAGTCACAACCGTCTTTGCTTCCAGGCAGCGAGTGCATCGATCCTGGTGCAGCCGCGGGGGGAAGGACCCACATACCGGACAGGGACAGACACACAAACACCTGCAGAGCAAAGGCAGACAGTCCTTACAGAAAGAACCTTTATAATATATACCACTCATTAACAAGTCAAGTATTTTAAATTAATACTTTGCCAGCTCATTTGTTTTCATTCGGGAAGAAAACCTTCGATGGCTGTATTCACGTAAATCACCTTTTTTTGATGGGCTTCTGATGCCACGGGGCTTGTTCCCGTGCAAAAGAATCCCCCTTGGCTCTAGTGATCTCTGGTCAGGTCTCTGTTTTTTGGTGTTTTTTTTCTTTTTTTAGTTTAAAAACCAGAGCTATCCATCATAATAAGACTTTGTTCTGAGGCTGAGGGTACATGCTGTGGACACATCAGCAGCCACAACTGAGATAATAGCTAAGCAGGCAGTAATTATTGTGATTAACTGCTGTTGCTTACCTTCCAATTTCATGCAGTTTCTGTATTTTAGCACACCTCTTTATTATTGCGGTGCCTTCCCTGGGCATGCAGTGCGAACCCATCAATTTGTTAGGGGGTCTTTGCAGTTCGTAAACTCTCTCTGTGCATTAGATGCTATTACTTGTGTATTTATACAGCACCTGGTTGAAGCCCTGTCATATATCTGCTAAATAACACCAGGCACAACAGTTATAATTTGGTGTTTTCTAAGCTGTATCCGCAGTTACATTTTTCAGCAGTTCAGTCACTTGTTGCACAGACAGAAGGAAAATTAACCGCAAGCGCTGATCTTTCTCTCTATTAACCTCAGGGCTTCCAGCTTCACTCCTCCCTCCTTCTAAATCACTGTTTATTGCTATTTTTACCACAGAAGATTAATGGACTTAAACGGGCACAGGTAATTCTGCATTGTTCGAAGTCTCTTCAAATAGCACCTGCTGTAAATTCTTTAGTGCTCGTTATCTCTGCGGCACATCTCGGTCTTTACACAGTTTGTTCAGTGGAGGAGGGGTGTGAAGGGTCACAGCGCCCCGGGAGCGTTGCAAAAGCATCTCTTTGGCTTTATGGATGCTGTGCCCTAGGTTGGGAGGGTTTTGCTTTGGCAGGTTCTCAGCCAGACTGGACTTTGAACATCTCTCCGAGCCAGCGTGCCTCTCAGAGTGAACTTAGGTTACCGCTCCAGGGTTCACGAAGGCTGTGGGAGAAGTGCCCACACTAATGGTTTTAGACATTAACTTTTCCTTTGTAATTTCCTCTCGTTCGGTACATTCAGCTCTCAGCTGAGCTTTGTTCCAATAGCCTGGGGGGGATGTGACTTCACCGAGATATAAAACACACACGCACAAAAAGAAAATGCTTGAAAAATCACAATGACATGGTTGTGTTGGTAGCTTGTGATTTACTGAAATGAAGTGTGCCTAGACAATGAAAATTGAGCCAAGATACTATATTTTCCAAGCAACCTTTTTAGCCTTCAAAGAGGCTCCTTGGAAAAGCCGCACACCAGTAAGCTACTTTGCTGATGCGATCAGGCTTTGCAGTCCTAAGAGGAAAATTGCACAATATAACGGCTAACATTGCATGAAGTCGATGGGCTCATGCTACGAGAACACGCAGCAAGTCAAAACGGAGGGATGGCAAGAAACAGGAGGTGGAAAAGGCGAGCGGCAGAAGGTGCAGCCCTCCATGGAGCAGGGGGTGCTGCCTCTCCTGCATCCTCCAGCACAGCACACATCGGGGGTCTGGCCGAGGAACCCTGACCCACAGCAGCACTAACGCCTCCAGGAGTGAGCCGGGTATTCGGGGATGCAAATTAGCTGTGCCAGTGCAGAAAATACAGGACTTCCGTGTCTAACTAGTTGCAGGTGGGAAACCACGGGCAACGTTTCAAGAAGTGGCTTTGAAAAGTTGGCCCGTTGCGACCATAAACAAGAAACTAAAGAGCTTTACAGTATGTACTTACAGCTTTTAATTTTCTCTCCCTGTTCACAGATATCCGAGTATCTCGCACACTTGCGGACAAGCATTTTGATTGTTCAGCCCTGGTTTTACATTTAATAGCCTTGCTACCTTCTCCCCACAGTGATCGCGTTCTGCTCCCACATGTGGAACAGCTTACGCTTCTCTTTCGCATCGAGGTGGAAGGCGGCCGGGCTCGGTTTTCAGGGGGAGCAGAACGGGCTCACCGGCTTTGAAGCCCATCAGGAGCCCAGTCTCACCACCACCAGTATTGCACAACTGCGGAGGCATCGCAGGGAAAGGGCTGGGATCCAGTTGTGCTGCCTGAAAATGAGATTTTTTCCTCTTCCACAGCCATTCTCCAGCTTGGTGGCACCAAACAGTCATTAACAACCAGTGCAATTTTAGAGCGACTTGTATTTACACATAAGGACAAGGACTCATTATCGTCGTCATCTACATATTGTTGTTTTACATAACAGCTGCAGTAGAGCAAGTGCACTTTGGTCAATAGTTTCATTTATAGTAAAGTAATAAATTAGGAATATTTTTCCCTTGACAATAAGTTTTATGCCAAGATTTTATGTAGCTTAAAGCAAGTTGTCAATTAGGCTACTTAAATTAATTTTTGGCAGCAGTTAATTGGAGCCTAGAGTCTTTTGTCTTTAAACAGCTAATCCTAAACAAGAAAATACAATGATTAAATGTTTCTTAAACAATATTATTCACAGAATTTAAAATATACCATTTAATTAAGATTTGGACTTGTTAATCTTTTTTTGTTGTTTGTTTTTTTTTTTGGTTTGGTTTTTTTTAGAGAGGGAGAGATTAATTTAAATTTCTTCAAATAGAATTGCTACCATGACTCTGATTCAACTGGCTTACTGCAAGGCTACAGACAGAGACCTTCCAGCAATCCTACAGCTCTTATACCCAAAGGCAAATTATTTTGGATTCCTCTCTAAAGAGACATATTTTGTCCTTTCAGAGATGCAGGACATTCCCCTTTGGAGCTCCGGAAGTTTAAGAGTTGTATTCACAGGGTAAAAATGCTGTATTATTACATTCAGGTACTGGTAAATATGCTAAATAAACGAAAGACTTCGGTGAACCCTCCCAGCATGGCTGGCTTCTGGGCAGGAAACCAGGACTTCAACAAACCAGAAATCACAGAGCTTTACTTCAAAAAGGCCAGTCACCAAACATTCAGTCCAAGGTCATGATTAGACTAATGTGCTTTGTGCCAATGAAAGCAGAGCAGCTAGAAAGAGATCTACCAGTCTTGACTTAAAATTTTTCCAATTCTGGAAATCTGCTGTATTCCTGGTTAAATGTACCATACGTTATAATGATTAGCAGAGAAATGAGCCTCATAGAGTGAGATTCCTGAGCGAATCTCATCTTTGTATCCACCATCAGTCACAGAAAGGAGAGTGAATTAAGGCACAGTTCTTTGGTACGTTACACAGGAGTTAAGATTAGATCATTATAAAGCTTCCTATTATGAAGCCCTGGAAGCTAATTTGTAATTAATGAATTAATTAAAGAGAAAAAAAAATTATGCATTTTAAATGATAAGTGTATCTAGTCACCTCCTCTCATACTTCTGGTCTTCAGTGCCTCCTTCTTTACTCACAGGGAATATACTTTTTACATTTAATAACTGGAGGGAGAGCTTGTTAGTTTATGTACCCTGTGCATATATAATCACAGAAAACCAGCTGTTTACAATGAAGAAGGCATGGACAAGTACAGGGAGCGTCCCCAGCTTGGGGGTGACAGGAGACTTCACACCATATCACCTTGTCTCCACTAGAGAAGCAGCATTTGGGGCTCCAGACACAAAACACACCGTTTGAACTACCTTTCCACCCATCTCTCATTACCACTGCCACCAGCCATGCGAAGGGAAAGCCCATTGCTACTGGTTTGTGGTGGGAAAGCCCATTGCTACAGAACTCATGGACGTGAACAGCAGGTGACAGCAGCTAGGAGTCATCCAAGATGAACTACTTCAGTTTGAAACCAAGAAATTGCTATTAGGGAATGATCTGAGAGGTCTGCAGTACTGCCAGTCCCACGTACTCAGAAAGTTCCTCCTCATTTACAGAGTTTTCAGACAAAGAAATGTTGGGTCCCTTAATTAATGTCTTTGTGGGTATGAGCCTTTGAGCTTTGCATTTTTGACCACTTCTTTGCAGCCAAGTAGCTAGAAAACTCTCCACTTTAAAATAAAATGAAATTCAAATGCGTTTATAGGACTTTAGCAACTGGGTCTTCAAGAAAACCATCAAAATTCATGAGTCATCCTAAAACCACAAAGGAAGCTAAGAATGCTGCTCAAGGCCATGTGTCTCACAAAGAGAGAGCATTGCTTTTTAACTGGAAGCACTGAGCCTGGTGGTTATTTGAAAATTAAGAGAAGAGCTTCTCTGTTACAGTGGTGTTTTCTTATGTCTCAATATCATCCAGCACAGGAGCACTGAATCAGTCTACAAAAAAAAAACCATGAAGGTGAGAATGACCAAAATCAAATGTGAAATGAACAGCACTGTATTCTTTGTCCAAGCTGATTGAAACGCAAAACAGTCTTTTCGGTTATTTAAAAACAATTTCACTTCACTTGTGAAAAGCTGATTTTTGGTTTGAGACAAAATTATTTAACTTTTAATGAACTTTCCAACTTTTAATTGGAAAGATGGTCATCAAATATAGACTCAAAATATAGTATTAAGATCAAATGCTTACTCATGGGCAACTGCTGAAAATACCTTGAACTACATAAATTTAAAACAGATGCTTTAAATTAAAACACATAAATTACTGATGCTGATATTACCATAAATTTCAGTGATGAAAATACATCACTCAAGACTTTAAGGGAGATCCTAAAGGTTACACATAGGAGTATTTTGCATTATTAAACAGTGTCACCTGAAGAAGTTCCCTGGAAGAATATAGGAGGTAAAGTATCTCAGATTATTGTGACACAATTCAACTACATTACTGCTTTTATTCTGAGTCAACGTTGTATATCTTAGGCATTTCTTTGTTTAGTTTCTGGTGTGTATTCAGGGTCTGAACATAGAGCCCAGTGTAGCTCATTCTATTTCCAGCTGGACATACACTTTCTCCCTATCCCCTATACAGAGGACACAGCTGGAATCAGTAACGTCTCTGCAAATGAAATGAACTTTCAAGTTCAACCATTGTATCATGCTTCAGGCTGCTTAGTGTCTTTCAAATCCTAGTGTAATTTGGTATTATTTCCACTAAATAATCATCACATCTTGTATATATAGGTATGGAAGGCTTCCATGTCCTCAGGACAGCACACTAGTCAGAAATATCATTTATCTGGAGTAAACAGTAAAAACAAAAGCTATATTTACAGCTCATTAATTTAGAAGGGTGACATTAACATCCAGCTGGAGTATTAGAATTTTGCATTAAGCCGTTTTGGTTTTGAACAGTTTGAAACAACACAACAGTGTTGAAAACCATATATCAGTATAATAAACAGATGTTATAAATATATAAAATATATGTATACTTGTATAGCTGAACAAATATATATATTCTCACACATACATGCATGCAAATATAGACATTTTCTTAACTACACACATATGAAGTACATTTTATTGAGAGAATCCAAATTTTCATATATTTATTCTAACTGTTTATATCAAAGCTGCCTTGGTTTCTTTTAAAACCATTTTCAGACTTTTCTATTATGACCACCCAATATTTATATTTAATATTCTATATCTAGTAAACTGGTTCTCCTCTATGACTTCACTAGACACAGATGAAGCATTGCTTAAAGAGAAGAAAAATCAACTCATAAAAAATGCACCTTGTAAATACCATAAAGTATTTGTTCATGAGTTTCTTTGAAATCTCTGTTTGTATTAGTATTTTTAAAGATGATTCAAGACGATTCAAACAGTGGGAATGGACTATCAACAACTCGTGTAACCAGAGGTGGAAGAGGGAAAAATGACAGAGATCCCCTGATATCTTTCGATGCTGTAATGTTTGAAGAACATTTGAGGTACTCACAGTCCTTGATTTATAAACTGACTGCACAATATTTTTCTGACTTCCCCCCTTCCCCCACACACACCAATTTCTATTTCTGCATGAAGGAAGATATTTTTTAATGTAAATTGACATTTTCTTCTTGATGACTGAACTGCCTGAAGAAAATTTGTTGGTTTTGGACATCCAGCTACCATTAATTTATCATAGATTTGGGTGTCAAACCCTTCAGGTATCTTTGGAAATACTGAAAAATGGTGCTACAGAAACTGGAATTCATACTTTGTTGTTGTTGTTCATTTAAAACACTGCTTGTAAACAGGAAGATTAATTTATTTGGCAGTGAAAAGAATTCATTCACTGTCTGCCTCCGTTCTCTGTGTCTAAAGGCACAACTAAAGTGAACTAGCATGGTTTGCAAAGCCCAGATGATTGCCTATGATGCTTTTCTTTATATATAAAGGAGAGCTTAAAAATAGCTTCCTCTGTCAGGAAGCTCTACCAGACTATCTCCAATAACTCAATGATAGGATTTTACCCACCTGCCATATATTATGCCCAATGACTTCTGTAATTAAATCATAGCTTCCAGAAAACGACCAGGCTAGGGAGTGCCCAATTTTCCAGAAAGTTTTTGCCCATGGACAACCGCAAGCGCTGTTAAAACATGTACTTCACTTGTAACTGAAGTTCACCCAGCTGTAAAATCTTTCTTGTCATTACAAACTTTTTCAAAACATGTAGAAAAATGTTCAAGCTACAAAATTTCGAGCATTGCTCCCACCCTGCTTGCACTTCGCCCTCCTGCTGACCACCATCACCCAACATTTCAGTAGAACAACCTTTTAAAAATAAGACCATGTATTTTCCTAATCCATGTTTTGTCATTCTTCCTTTCGAGCTTATGCAGCAATTTGAAGCTGCGCTAACCTTCCTATGACCTTGAAAAGGTAAGGGAAAACCCTATGTTAACAATTCTTCTCTCTCCTTATTTGGGTAAACTAGAAGCCATGAGAGCCTTTTATTGACTTTCACTATAGTTTTCACCCTTGGCAGTACAACTGAACCTGCCCTGACCTCTTTTGACCAAGCGCCTTTGTCCAACAAACTGTTCAAAGCATCTTGCAGCCAGATGTGAGCCCCCACACCCTGCGTGTACACGCTCAACTGTACAGATCTCCTGCTACCTCCCCTGACTCCTCGTACCGCCAGCGATCGCCTTCAGCTTGCTGCCAGCTGGCCTGATCCTGAGATAAGAACCCCTGGCCGGGTTAAGAAAATGACACCTGATCATGGGGCTGGTCTTGTTCCCATGAGCTTCACCCTCTCTAAAGGCTCAGTTGTGCCTTGAAAAAGCACTCCGTGCTGAAGGAAATAAAAGCAGCACCTTCCACCGGCCATGGGAGGCATGCACATGGTCCCTCTCTCCTCCCCTCCTAGCAGGGCTTGCTCTGCACGTTCCTCAAAGGAGCAGAAGGCTGTATTTGTGACCACCCCAGTGACAATGGGGACCACTGAGGATGGGAAGAGACTCCTGAAAGCATGGACCTGTGTAATGCAATCTGTCCATCCGCTTAACACTGAATAAAATCATTTTGTCATCCTACAAGGGCCGTCATCTCTCAGCCTGCCTGGCAACAGCTCATGAAGGTCTCACCCATCATCCAATATTTCCCTATCTCAAAGCCTGTCCATACAAGCTCCTGGTATCTCGTGATTTATGCAGCACCAATGTGCCTAGAGTTTGGCTGCTTGGTTAGGCAGCTAATTTTCATCTCATGGCTGTCAGGACGCAGACAAACCCAAAAGAAGAGTCACACAGAAAGAAACAACAGTCCCCCAGACTTGACACTGGAACAGAGTTTACACTGACTTCTATAGGCTTTGGATTAGGTATTATATTCTTCAGGATTGCCACCAGCTCTTATCATACCTAGAGTTATTTGAACGCACTCTTCTTGTGTTCATTGTATTAATTTGCCCTAGATTTCTATGACCAAGTACGGTTGGTTTTCTTTCCTGTTCACCGGCCATTTTGACCACTTTCCAGTCTTTTGCACTCTATGGACATTTTCAGATTCTGAACTCTAACAAAGTACTGATTTCGGTCCTATTTTGACCCTATTTCAATCTGGTTTTGACTAATTTCTTAGTACACTTAGACATCCCTGGGTCTGTCAGCAACAAATATTTGTTTATCATCTTTTTCCATGACACACACAGAGCTGAAAACCTCAACAGTACCCACTGCAAACAGCACTTCTGACTTTGTATTTACTCCAAGGTTCTCCTTTTACTTAGCTGCCACCTCCGTCTCCCCTGCTCCACTTGACTATATCCAACATCTGGAAAGCAGATCTACCCCTGAAGTCAATCTGACTCACATTATCTGGAAATAGCCTGGTTCCATTATAACAAGACCTTCACTGCCCCATTGCCTTCATGGCTGAAAGACATCTCAGCCAATGGGGCCATGGATTAATGTCCTGAAGGGAAAATGTGCAAACCTTCTAATGAGCTTTTTCTTCTCTGTATGAAAGAACCATCAGCAACATGAACTTCCTTGTATTTCTTCAGTTAGGTATTAAAAATTAATTTATATTTCTCCCCCCCAAAAAATGAGACTCAAGCAATAATGAACCCACTCTAAAAATACTTGTTCAGTAACAAATCCACTGAAAGAGAAATGGTTGTGACCAGGTTTGATCTACAAGCCAACCAAACTCCTGCCAGTAAATACTGACATATTCTCACCTGGCAAAAATAAAAGTGGGTATTTTTAAGTTTAAATATTCATATACCTATGAGATTTTCAGCCAGCTCTACAGGATGTAATATTGCTGATAGTCCTTGGAAAAAAAAAAAACAACCAAAATATGAAACCTTCTTTCTCACCCCTTCGACCCCCGTCAACACTGTTCATTTGGATCAGGTGTTTTTGAAGTTTGCACATGGCAGTCTCATTTGCATTTAATGTCCTTCAGATTACTTCCTTTTTGTTGTGCTAAACACCTCTCTCAGTTGAGTCTAATTTGATGAGGTCATGCTGTGACCCCTGACCCTTTGGGTTCTAAATGAAACCATCTGACAAAAAAAAAGTAAGTAGAGTGAGTCTTTTGCCTATTTGTGGACATTTGATATTTGCAGATGTGCAGCAAGTTTTACAGATAACTCTTTTGCCAGGCAAACACTTGATTGGAGAGGTGGAAATAAGTGAATTCCTAGAGAGAATAAAATATTCAAAAAATAAATATGTCATGGTAATCCAGTCTCCACAGCTCCATTGGCTAAAATAAAAATAAATCAGGAGTAAATACAGTCTATTATCTAAGTCAAGGGAATCCCAAATTCCAGCAAAGCTTTTCTGCCCTCAAAATGGCTTAATATCTTGGTGTTTTCTTCACATGTTTGAGAATGGAAGCACCTGCATGTCTTGGCACAGCAACCCTGGGGTTTGGTGGCTCAGAGGTGCCCATTGAGCACACGGGAACCCTCCACCTGCCCTGCGCTGATGTGCAGCATTTATTGAGAGGCTGAAGAGCTGCAGGGTTATTTCTAGCTGTCTACAGCCCGTGTTATGGAGGAGGTCAGCCTAGATGATACCACAGTTCTCATCTGGCCTTAAAGGTCTGGATCTGTTACTCTGGCTTTGAAATGCTCTCAAGCACGGATCACCTCATTTCATGCTAATCTTACACTGAGGGAGTCACTGGAACATTAACACATGTGGTCAGATAAAGAGCCAAAATGCTACTCCAGACTTTTCTGGCCCCAAAATAGATCCGAGTTTCACTAGAATATTATAATATATAACTCAAAAAGGAAATAAGTAAGCTCAGAAATTTCTTCAGAATATTATTTCAATGTTCCTCTGCTCATCACCTGCTACTTTGAGAGGCTGGAAGTGGGACCGTGCTTAAATAATATTTGGGTTTTAGCCAAAATACACTGAAACTGTCAGAAAGACCTCATCAGTGAACACTGGATGAGGCCACATATTCCTTTGTTATTTGTAAGTCTTCCTGTGCCAACCCTCCCCACTTCCACAACACACATAATTTCCTCTATGAACTCTATGGCTAATTGTACAGCTGCCTGTGGTATGCATGCCCTCCGTAGCAAGACTATTTCAGAATTATCTGACTGTAGTAAATCATCTTGAGATATACTGTAATTAAGTAGGAATATGCAAAGCATCAGACAGATTATCTTCGAAATGCATCAAAGTACATTATATTATAAAAAAATTAGGAAAATCTGTAGGTCATATATTCACTAAACTCCTCTACCTTATATGAAAATCAGTCATTTTCCATCATACCCTGGGGGCAAGTAGGCTGTCAGAAGAAGAAATAAAAGACACTGCTAGTTAAGAAGAGCAGACCATGCCAAATCATTAATTAAAATTTAGATTTTTTTTGTGTAGAGAGCAGGTGCATATGCTAAAAGCTATTCCAGAACTGGACTAACTTTTACTTCATAATATATTTTTTTTAATACTATTTTACAGACCTGAGTAAGGGCCTCAAAAACTGACTATTATTGAACTAAAGTCTTAGATGTACGCATAGAGAAATGGAGCACTCAGCATTGCCTCTTAATTTTCAAATAACCTATTTTCAATTAATCTGGCAGCTTCTGAAAGAAGAGGTTATAAAATCAATTCAATAATTTTTTTTTTAATGGTATCATTGATCGAATTACATTTGCAATAGTCAGGATTGAGATGCATATATATAAATATATTTAGTTACATCTTAACACAGCCTTGATTTTTTGCAGTTTCAAGACCCCTTGTCTTTACAGTTATCCACTAAATTAACTGTGCACCTAATAATGGATCAGAACGAATTTATTATTGTTTCTGTGTTCACTATGATAGTTCTATGAAACGTTGCCTACCTGAACCTGAGCTATGTTTTTACTTTATATATTAATTGTACAGACCAGTAGTCAAAATGGTACTTTAGAAATAAAGCTGTTGTGATTGGAAAGGAGCAGTGTTAGGAATTATAGGCAAGCAGCCGCAGCAGTCCTAGTAATTACAAACCCCATCAGCATTTACAGAAATGTAGACTGTTTTGACACATCCATTTTTGTCCAAGTATCCCCAAATTCTCAAAATTATTTGGAAGAGCTTTACCCCTGCTGCCCTCAGCAGGAATCATGAGACAAATCACGGGAGGAACCGTAACAGGTTTTGTGCGAGAGATGCTGCAAACTCCAAACTCCATAGCAATACCAAAAGAATCTATAAGACTCACCAGCTACAGCATCCATCCCTTGGATATCCACAACTGCACAGCTGAAACTGAGGAGCTGAGATTTGAGCAGCAGCTCAGTCCTGGGGATGTCTTGGAAAGGGGAGGTTCAAATAGCGAGGAGATCACATACGTATAAACAGGAGACGACAATTTAATGTCTATGTTTCAACTTAGAAATATAGGAATCTAAACTCGCATCTGAGCGCATTCTGGAATTACATGTAAAATGCATATTCATCAGGATTACAGCACATTTAGGCCTAAAGAAACAGTGGGATTTTCCTTGTGTTTTGTGCACTGTGAGAGAGGTGGGCCAGGAACACATGCATGCCTGCTAGCAAGAGAAAGCCTGCTGATACCTAAACCATTGGGGGCTTTTTCCAAAAATGATTTATCCTTATATTACTTGAAGATTACTCATGTAATCCTGTTTGTAAAGCTGAAAAAACTGTATATTCATCTGAATCCTTAAAAGATTTTTTTTTTTTACTATATTCACATGCCTTTGGTGTTTACTTTTCCAAGGGATTCCTGCAAATGCATTGATAGGCTCTGAAAGAACACTTTTTCACCAAACGTGCTGGAATACTACTCTTTGTCTGAGCTTTTATAATTATTATTCCTATTACAGAGGTCTTCAGAGATGTCAATCAGGCTACGAGCCCTATCGTGGCAGATCAAATTATAATGACGAGAACTGTACCAGAAATCTGATCCCATGTATAACACTCTCAATTACATGCATGGCCCTTCCTCATGGAGGCAGAAATCAGCTGTTTCTGTAACACTCTGATTTCTGGGTTGAGAGAGACATAAGACAACAAAATTATAAGTGAAAGAACAATATGAACTTTAATATTCCTTTAGCTTTTAAAGTTTAAATAATGAATTAAACTATGAAATAATGTCAGCTAGAATGGTCTCAATAGGTCTACTGTGAATATCCCCTTGNAACGACAACAACAAAAAACCCCACAAGGAGTGGAAAGCTGAGGAATTCAATAAAACCTGTACAAATGAAGGCTTGCATTAGGTGGACAAGACCTGACATCATTTTGTTAAAGTCAGGCTCTACTCAGTTAATAAACTGGGGGGAACTGTAACACAGAAGCCCACAAAGGCACTCCTCACTGCACCTCCTGCCCTGGAAGGAGGTTGCCTGGCAAAGCAAATAAAATTGTGTCACATGACATGTATTTTCCTCATAAAAAAATTCAAATAAAGATAAAATTTCAAACAGCAAAGCTGAAGTCCTAAGGAGAATAAATTTGGAAGCCATATCCATTTCAAAAATCCACCTCAAAATTCAATATAGTAGGCAGCTAGGAACAATAAAATAAGACCATATGGGCCTGGATCAACCTATTAAAAGTATTCTGTGCTGAAGGGCTGAGGCCAGTTATTCAGCTATTATCTGCCTTTAGTGACCTTGAGATGTGATCATTTGATTGTACCAAAGTCAAATTTTCCAGGCTCACTTCTTCACATATGTGAAATTGTAATCTTTGAGTATCCCAACATGTATCAGTTTCCTCCAGGATATCAACTCACAAACCCTGTTGGTACACAGCCCCACAATGGCAGAGACTGTGGCAAATTCTGACACGAAATCTCCAGCACAAGCGAGGCAGAGGCTACACTGAGGAAGGGTGAAGCTTTAGTGGTTCATATTGCAAGTCTGGCTTAAGCTGCCCATTTTTATCAGCATAGCTGAACTTTTTATTGACTTCTGACAGCATTTTAGAAGTGATTTCACTTCTCTGGGGATTATTGGAAATATGTTCTTTGTCTGAAGCGCTCTTAGAAAGCCACCCTCTTCTCCAAGAAATTACTACACTTGGAATCACGTCTTGTTCAGCTCATAACTGAAAAACACCAACAGACCAGCATACATCCCTACGGACTGTGCGTCAGGATTACCGACGATCTGGAAAACAACTCTTGTTTGAAAATAAATGAGCCTAAAGGCCCGGTTCAACTTGTGTAGAGCAAGTGTCTCACGTGGCAGGGCAGGAGACCCTTTCCAAGGAGGCAACTCTGCTGCAGGGTGACAACAGGGACAGCAGCCTCTGCCCCACTCTTGGTCCACCTTTCCTCACCCTGTCCCCAAGGATGTGCCAGAGGGTGGGGACAAGCTCTGCCCTCCCTGTGGGCACCAGGCCTGGGCTGTGATGCTGTGGATAGCTCTGGAGGCCCATGGAGATGGGTGAAGAAGGCTCCACTGCATCCCCCACTCCTATGTCTCTGTCGGCCCAGCAGTGTGGTGGGTGGGTAGAGAGGGTGTCACGGAATCATAGAACAGTTTGGGTTGGAAGAGACCTTCAAAGGTCATCCAGTCCACCCCCCCTGCAATGATCAGGGACATCTTCAACTAGATCAGGTTGCTCAGAGGCCCGTCCAGCCTGGCCTTAAACGTCTCCAGGGATGGGGCATCCACCACCTCTCTGGGCAACCTTTTCCAGTATTTTACCACCCTCATTGTAAAAAGTTTCTTCCTCCTGCCCCATGGCTCTCCATGGAGGCCCCACAGCTCCACCTCAGGGCCACAGCAGGACCTTGTGCTCAGAATTCATCTTCCTTGTTGGTCTGAAACAGCCCTATTCTGTCAACCCTCAGGACACGCTGCAATGCACATTTGTTTTCCCAAACTGAGAAAAACTGGGAGAACTCTGGCAGGAGATCACAAAGACTGGAAATTTCTTTTCATCTGCTAGGTTATGATTTATGTTAATGATTGGGCAAAAGAAGGAGGGGGACTCCAGAGCAGACTGTCTGTATGGCAAGGAAATCTCTCCAGACAGAGGGAAGGAGCACTCAGCACACGGTGCAGGCACCACTGCCTGCCTTGAAAATAAATAAGCCATGAGAAAAGGCAGGTGGGTGCACGGCAGATCCATTGGACAAAATCTTTTCTCTGCAGAGAGCGCAGGAGAAGCAATCAGTGCTATTCCCTGTAAATTGTATCTGGAGACGTGACGGAGTCTGCAGAGGGAAATCCAGTCCCTGCAGAGATCCCCTGTGCAAAATGTGTTTGAGTTTTGCTCAGGAGACCAGGAATTGGCTGCAAGACACAGGCAAAAGTAAAAGTTCAAATGCAGTAACAGTTAAGTATGATAGGAAAGCTCTTCCTCTGACTCAGGCTGAATTTATTTCTGAAAATGCTACCTATTTCATTGCACACTGAGCTCCAATGCTTTAGCACTGTAAATTTCAAGACTGAGACACAAAAAGAATCTCACAGAATCACACACGCATACTTTCCATGCCCACAGTGCTTATTCATGAAACTTCAGCTGCAGCTTCTTTTCTAATTCACTGACAACTAGGAGATGGCGGAGGAAGAGGGGACGTGAGGGAGAAGAAGGGTGGGAGAAAGACAAACATTGAAACACTTAAGTCTAGATCTTCCAGGCATCAGTAAAATCGTTCAGCAGCTGATGATTAGCATTTCAGCTACCCGCTTTCCCTGAAAACAAGACAGGGTCTTATATTATTTTTTGTTCCAAAGGATGCTTACTTTTTTACATGTATAGCTGCCTGGACAGTGTTTAATTTTTTTTTTTTTNAAAAACATGCTAGGGCTTATTTGCGGGGTAGGTCTTATTTTTAGGGAAACAGGGTATGCATGCTAGCATGGATTCAGCAGTGAGGTAAAAGGGAAATTCACTCTCTCTAATATCACTGAGTGTCCATCAGGACTCACCACTCCGCCTGCGTAGGTTGAGCCTGAGTCTGTGCTCAAGTCCCAAATTGGTGGTTCTGTGCTGCGCAGAGGTGCAAATACACTTGGGCTGAAGTTCAGCTGATCTGCACTATGTGCAAGTTAGATCTGGGCTGCTCTACCTTCAACTTCAGCTTGTCTGCTCAGAAGGTGCTCCAGTTTGGTACTTTGCCATGCAAACCAAGCTTCTGCATCACAGGTGCAGAGGATTTGTCCCTGCTTGGGCTAACAGTGACATTCAGTTCAGGTTTCCTGCTCATGATCCTCAAACCTTGCATGAAGACCTGCTTCACTGGGATTTATCAAGCACAACAGAACACCAAGGACATTATCACCACTCCTACTCCGCCTTTTCCCCATGAGATGCACGAGGAACATCTCAGTTTCTACATGCCTGTGCACACTGTGTGCCTGCCAGCCTGTTTCACCAGCTCCAGCTTTGTACCAGGGTGGGATGTCACTGAGGGATGCCTGGGTGACATGCAACTGAAGAAAAGCATGTAGAACCTCTGTAGGGACTGAACGGTTGCTCCAAATCAACCTGCTAATGGCCGATGCTACCCACTACAGCCCCATCTCAGCAAGATATTATAGCAGAGGTGACCTTCCACTTAGAAAACCCAAAGGCTTTACTTTAGTACGAAGGTCCCCTTCTAAAGCTCCTGTGAAAACCCCAGAAACAAAACTTACATCCAAGAATCTTAAGGACTTTCTGCACATTAATTAACCCCATAGCACCCAGAGTGAGACAGGGAAGTGTTGTTAAACCAATTAAGTTGCAGACAAAGGGGAGGAATGGGGGGTTAAGTGCCTTGCAGATGGAGGGACTGGAACCCAGGCTTTCTGGCTCGCAGTCTCGGTTCGGCTTCCCGGGGGTACTGGAAGTGAAACTTTCCCTGTAGAGCTGTCGCTCTATGAAATCAGCTTGGCAGTGTGTGACAGACATAATCCTTTTCCCATATGTTTTATTTTCTATAAATAGAAAGACATCTCATTAGCATTCTGTAACTTCGGGAGATAAGGAGAATGCACAAGCAGACAAACAAATATCTGAACTATTTCCAGAGAATTGCCTGAAATTCCAGGCAGCCCAGGAGGACAGCACTGGATTCAAGATTCTTCTTTCCAATTTGACATCACCTTCAGTGCCAGTGACGGGGAAAATATTTCTCCAAATGGCAAGGGCTGGTTGAGCCCCTTACACCACGCAGCACTGCTGGGGTGAAACGGGCCACGTACCACAAAGCAATATTTTGGCTAGGTCATATCACAGAAACTGTGTAATCCCAATCCTAACCTTTGGCAAACCACACCCAAAAACCAAACAGATTAAATATTTTTCATGTTTGGGATGTTCACACCCCACGTCACAAAAGCTGCAACCCTCCCGCTATTTCTGTGAAACCATGATGGCTTTTTTTTACCATTGTTATTATTGCATTACAGGAGATTTCTATGACTGTTGTTTCTGAAGATACAATGATGTTGGGACTGAACAGTTTATCATGGTATAGCCTTGCAAAACAGAAAATTATATGGTCTGCCCTTGACATTAAACATGTAATATGCAAACTGTCAATTATTTCAGTCCCAATTAAAATAATCTTTCATACGATAAGACTAGGAAAAAAAAAATTTAAAAGGACTCTGTTTTGTATTTGATAATTGGCTGCAAGTTTCCTAAACAGAATAAAACATACAAGAACTGACACACTCAGTTGGATGTGGAATCATATTCTCCAGCACTTTGCTCAACAGTTCCTGCTAACAAACACTGTAAAGGAATATGAGCAGAAACCTGCATAATAAATAGGAAAAACTAGAAAGCAGCAGTTTTGTTTCATCCAGGAATTTGAATTTTCAAAAACAGATTTTTTTCTTTTACAGTGCAGAATAAAAATAAAACAAAAATTTCAAGAAAAAACAAAAGGAGACAAAATTTTCCTTGTGAAACAGGCACCTTAGGTGGGAGATGCTACCTGGTGTGCATGAATTAGGCACTTCACCATTGCGGATGGAGATCAGTCAGTATCTTCCCTTCTTCAGCAGAAAAATCTTCCCTAAAATGTTTGCAAAAATACTTCAGATGTGACAAAATTACTTTTACCTCCTACGCGCCCCCCAAATTTTTTTAAGAAGTTTTGAATGATTACGGAGAACAATTTAAGTCTGATTCCTTCCTCATCCAATTAACATCTCAATTTGTTGCCTTAAAGTATCATTGAACGCTTTTTTAGTATTAATAAGTTGATAAGAGGACGACTGAATCTGCCTTGCCTACAGAACATCCTGATTTTAGATCATCTGCTTATCACATCTTCTCTCTCTAAAGTAAACTATTTCCTTCTGCATCACACTGAAAGCTCGCTGTGACATGACAGAGGTTTCCAGCCCCTGACCCACTCCCACACCTGCCAAAGGGATGGGTCAGTCCTTCAACCAGCAAGGACAGTGGATTTCAAAGACATTTCAGGTTGCACACACACACAGTGACACTGTTCCTTCCCATAAGCATTTCGAGGTATTTAAGGGATTCTCAAGAGTACAAAGTCTCACAAAAAAAAAAAACACCAAACTTATTTCCATTCTAATGCATCAATGACTCATTCCATCAGTGATTAAAAATAACAGACTGGGGACAGGGGATAAATATATCCCAGCTCCTTTTTAAATAAGAACCCTACAAAAATCACAAGGAAAGAAAAAATTTCTAGCATGCTGTCATACCAAAATTATATGAATGCCTAACTCCAGGAGGATAATTACAGTTTAACACAACTTGAAATGTTTTTCACGTGTCTGTCAGGATTTTCTTCCCGTAGTGATTCTTTTTTTTTTTTTTTTCCACAGGCCAACAAACAGCTTTAAAATAACAGCACTTTTTCTTCAAAGAGGATATCCATGATTACCGTATGATCTCAGGAACAACTGCAGAAGCTCTGGATAAGATTTATCTTTGTCACTTGCCATGAGCCCACAGCACTGGGGTTTGAAGCCACCTCAGTCCTTGCCTGGAACCCCAGCACCCACCACCTGCACCAAACCCATTTTACTTTCCTCTATCTAAAGGTGTGGTTAATTTGAACAGTAAATCACAGCACCTTAGAAGATAGAAAAGGTAGAAAAGTACATAGGTGGGTTGGAAGGTACGAACCAAAGCACTTACAAACATCTTCACATATCAATATTCTCTGTAGGAGACAACATACAAACTGCACTTACAACACCAACAGAGTGTTTTCCAGAAAGCGTAAAACAATGAAGTATAAAGAATGTCTCTTGGAAACAGCTAGGTCTTGAAATTAAGCCATTGAATATCTCTATAGAGATGTACAATTATGATTTTTATTAATTGTTTGCACAACGGAAGATTCCACAACCAACAAAGCTCTCAAAAATTAAGGTCTTGCACAGAAATATTTCCATACTTGAAGTGAGTTATCTGAGGGACAATCCTTCCTTTGGCTAGTAAATAAATCAGTTAATCAGTTTAAAAAATACATTTTAAAAATTAAATAAACTGTGAAACTTTCACAGTTTATTCTTAACCAACTGTACAGCTGATGGAACACCTTCAATCACATTTCGAATTTTTTCTTGCAACATTTTTGGAGAAAATCAGTTTTTCACCCTTCATTTAACGTTCTCCTTCCCTCTCTTTTGTTTTGTTGAGCTCAATCCATCAGCAGCCTTTGAGAGTAGATCGTAACTGAGAGAGGGTTGTTTGTACGAAATTATGAACTCCAGTTCATATTATATGTTTGACTCATGTCTCAGCTTGCCCAAGATAAGCCTATTAAACAGCATTCCAGACAGCCACTCTGCCCAAGGGAGACACTTGTCACTCTCTTGGAGGATGTCCCCTGGGAGACCATCAGGTTGTCACCCTGTGCCACCCAGAACGGCTGAGCTGCCACTGAAGGAAAATGATTCCCAAGTACAAGGTACCCAAAGCACTGATCAGGTGAACAAGATTAGATGTTGGTACTGGAGCATGTGACAAGGAGATGGGATGAGTTATGACCAAGGGACTTTACTCCATCTGCCATTTCCAGTGTGGGTGGGGTGTACTCAGACTAAATTTGGATACTCACATTAGGGTAGGGTCTGCTCAGAATAGCAGACTGTGTCTACCAGGACCTTTCAATGATCTCTAATACTATCAATACCATCTCTAATACTTGAACAACTTCAAGGAACCTCATAGTTAAGAGTCCTGTGCTAAGCCCATTGTTTAAAAAAAATCACATGCTAAATTCCTTGTTTTCCTGTAACGTCATCTTGGAATTAAGCAGAAGACCAGGCCATGCTCAGCCTTGCGAAAACACATGTATACAACTGGTAGGAGTTTGGGTGATCTTAGAGGTCACAGCTTGGGAGAACCCAAGTGTTTTTCTCAGCCCTGAACCCAGAAACGGCACCTAAATTCTAGCCAGACACGGAGGAGTCGGTAGGACCACCCGTTAGATCTAATCGTATATTTAAAGGGTGATTAAACACTCTCAGGACAAGAGCAGCCCGGCGTGGCCGGGCCCCGTGCAGACACACGGCACATCGGTCCCTGCCCTGGAGAACACGCGGTGGAAGGGGCATCACCTCGGCAGCACGCAGGGCTCGGGCAAAACGCAGGAGGACTTCAAAGGGAGGTTTGACTTTGATAGAGAGCGAGTAGGGGCTGCCGAAGAGGGACCGGTGCTACAGAGCAACCAAGCATGTGCTTCGCATTTCAGAAATTATATGCAGAAAAAGGCTTCGCAGATGAAAAAGAAAGGAAGAAAAAAAAAGCGGCATACAAAAGTCCTGGGCATCAAGGCTCTTCTTAAAGTAGTGTTTCCGAGCCACATCCACGCTATGACATTGTAGTGTGAAAACTGTTTGCATTTAAACAAAAAATATTCTTTTTATCCTATTTGGACTTATTTAGTAGCACTTCTGCTGAGATGTGAAAGAATGCAAATAAAACATCCAGTATGATCCTTATCAAATACAAATTACATTAATTTGTCCTTTGGAGAATAACCTTTAACTATTACAAAATACACTCTACTGTCTTTCTTGCTTTTTTTCCCCCCCACCTCTTTCACTCTTTCCTTGGACTTTTGAAGCAGATTTTTGTTGAATAGATCATACAGGATTATACAGTTATAGCTTGCTTTCATATATTTCAAAAAGAAAATCATAAATATGATCTCATATGTTAATAAATCAATTATGGAATGCTGTTTTACACATATGCTCAAAACATGACCTCTTCCAAGTTCCATTAGAGCAGAAAGCTGGAGTTTAGATTTAAGGCACTTTAGTTTTAAAGATATTGGAAATAACATTATCTGGTAAATATTAAGTAAAGCAGTTTTTCTGTTAAGTTTTATCTTGCCTTCAGTGGTTATTAAAGATTGCTCAACAACACTACTTTAGTTACAATTGAAAAAGCCTTAAACTTACTTTTCTTCTATAACAAAAAATGGTGTTTAGTAGCTATAATTTACTTAACCCCTTTTGAGTTGTGAAGGGGTAAAGCAGAAGCAGCCTGAGTTTTATATACACTCTTTTGCACTCTCAGAGGCAATTCAGTGCTAAAGCATTTTCATTTTATAAAACAAAACAATGCTGGTGACTCACTTGTAATGAGGACTTACATAATTGCTTTTTTGGGAGTTGGACAAGAAAAAAACTTGCAGCAGCCAATCCACACAACTTTTCAAACTGTGAAACAAAAGATGCACAGAACACATTTTATTCTACTTTAGGTTTAATTCTCTACTAAATTTCATCCTGGGCTTACTGTAAAAATGCTAGTTTTACTGTTATGTGCCTGCAGGAGATGAGATAATGTTAAAAATCATTTAATATAAAATCAAACCACCAACAAAATACCTGTCATTGTTTTCTGTAGTCCTGTTATGGCTTCCACTGCTGTGTTATCTGAGCAAAACAGCATTTTTCCGCAGCACATCCCACTCTGAGGCTGTGCTCATCTCCCATTTTGGAGAAGGGATGCTCAGAGACTGGAAGCCAGATTTGGGAAAGGGACACCGACTGCTGCCAGGCTGGGGCAGAGCAGAGGCTCTGGAGTCCAGTTTGTTGAAAATGAACTCAAGGAGTTTAGAAACTAGAGTTGCTCTTCCTAACATCTGTAGATATTTTCCTTTTCAGCCTCAAAATTCCCACGTGCCTACAGCTGGGTACACGCTCATGCCGCGACCTGCATCAGTTATACAACCTATAGGTTGTCAGATTGCGCCTTTTCCACCTGGTGCTTGTACTCACCGGGCTGAAGACTGCTTCTGCAGGGGAGCAACAGGACGGAGCTATTTCTACATACCCTCTACCGCATATAATAGTGTGGAAAATAAGTATCTGAAAGTGCAGAGAAGCATGTAGCTAAGCAGAGCTGTGCCAAGGGAGAGCAGGACACCCCACTGTGGGGTGGACTGGACTGAACCCTCACTGGGAAGATGTTCAACAAAACAACCGATCAAACCTAAACCCCCCAGCAATCGGCACAACTCTATTACCGTGTTTGTATTCAGCAGACCAGATTTATTCCTTCTGATAGGAGCTATGCTAGTTTACATCAGCCAAGAGTCCTGCTTCTGTGTCTCATCACACCTCATATCAACACACCGTCTAACCGTATATAGCGACAAAACACCTTCTTTGAGCTGAATTGCTCAGTACCTGGCAGGATATATTTCTAGGCACTTAAAAACCCTTCTGCCTTCAGAGCTGGATGACGAGGAAATTAAAATGAGCACGAGCGTATTGCTGTCAGGACACTTGTGAGAAGTAGAGAGCCTGTTACTGCGTATTTCAGAGAAAACAGCGCTATTAAAGGACACAAATGTGCTACTCGATTTGGATGTTTTCCCGTGTGGATGAAAGGAATGACTCCTCATGCAATTCTGAAAGAAACTGATTAGATTTATGCAGGCAAGTATCAGCTTGTGATTAGCATTTAGGTGAGGATGCAGCTACATGCTACAGGAAATATTGGTGTGTGCGTTTTCTGTTTACTTTCATTATCTAATGTGTGCTGCATTAGGCTGGGAAAGACAGAAGTGGTTATTTGGGAGATTTTTGAGCACTTGCAAATTTATAAGTCTTTCCTGACAGAAGAATCAGACATACTATTTCTTCATAACACAGTTTTTCTGGATGGACTGGTGTAAAATGCCTTCTGAGCAGCTTAAAGCAGAGAATCAGTCTATCATTGTCTTGCTTGGAACAGATAGGAAAAGATATGAAGAACCAGTTTTCCCAAAGAAAACTCCATCTCACAAAAAATATTTATTTTAAGAAGTAATCTTGGCTTTGATGAAAAGTTCAATCACAGAAGTGCATGGGGGATTGTATATATGCGTAAATATATGCACACACACGTGTGTATTTTTTTCAGTTGAATTGGGATAAAACAAATCAGAGCTTTTACATTTTTCATTTATCAAAAAAATCTGTTACAAAAAAGCTTCATTTCTGGCAACATTTGTGTTGAATCCTACAGGGACATTTACCTTCAGGTAACCTCTCCATGTAATTCATGTCTTCATTATAGCTAATGGGGAGATAGACCAGTGAGTNAAAAAAAAAGGAAAAAAAAGCAGCCAAGATTGTTGTATAAAAGCTCAGAAATCCTTTCATGCACTGTCTAGGCTTGGAATATAGAAGGAAATCTCTGCCAAGAAGCAAAGGATGTCGAAACAGAATCATGCAATGTGTTAATGCCGCGGGGCATTGGAAGTAAGATGCCAGGGACTTCAATCAGAAATTGAATGATCTTTGTGATATAGCACAGAGGATGGAATAACATCAGAGAACTGCACACACAATGGAAAGAAACAGCATAATCATTTGTCATCACTCCAAGCCAACGAGTGCTGGCATTGACGTTTTCTGCACCAACCTATTCATGTCATAGTTTGAGGTTCAAATACCTTTCAGTAGCAGATCCCACCAGCAACATCCTCCTGTGGCATGGAAATTTGCAGCAATATCCACCTCCTCTGACACTTCAAAGGACTTGTGCTCTGGTCTTCAGACAGTTAAGTGTGGATACGCTGAGGTGGCTATGAAATCAGATTAACTTAAAGAGCTTGTATAATTCACAGCCTATTAAGTTAACCCAATTTCAAAACTAGTTCCACTTTGCATGAGAATGGACATCTGTGGCCTTCAAAATCCTCTACTATTTTTCATTCTTTATGAAGTATTCATCCTTCCTTCATACCGCTGCTGATCTCTAGCTGTGTCTTATAAAGACTCAACAGAGACTGGTCAGATACTAAAACCGGTCTTGCCCCTTTGTATGCAAAATATATAATTACACTGAAATCTTATTGAAAGAGAGGTGTCAAAATGTCCTGCATGTAGACAGAACTTGAGCCACGAACACTTTAGCACAGATAAATCATTTGGTTGCCAGTGTTTGTCATACTTCTGTATGTTTCAGTGACAAAGTCAACTAGTTCCCAAGTGTTGAGCAGTCAGTAGCTCTTGGTAGTATGTAAAGGCACCATATGGTGTCCAGCTCTTCTGTAGAGGGCCCTACACAAATATTTTTGAAAAACAAACTTTATGCTCCTGTTTCTTAAAATATTGTGCTTAATTTAACATTCAGCCTTCATTTGCCTACAAATACAGAGAGAAAAAAAATCAAATACCACATACTAGAAACTTTACCTATACATATGTGGAGTTTTGAGATACAGGAATTTACTCAGGGATATGTGTTAAGCTAAGTACAGAACTTCGAGGCTGAGGAGCAGTCAACACTTCCACTTAGATGGTGAAACCAAACTCTAATTATAAGATATCATCTAACCAATATAGCTTCATATTCCAACTTCCAATACAATATAATACTGTCTAATTTATAAGGTGCCTTATCATACAAACCGTCATAGGTACAGTAATTTAAAAGGGATTATATATAAGCCCTCTAAAAGCAAATAGCAAAAAAGAAAAGATTCTTAGTCTCAGAATACTTCAAAAACATTTATTGAAGGAGCTTCTCTGCTTTTGGGATGGCACGGAAGTCCAGAGTGAAGAAGGTGCATGCCAAAACCGTTAGGTTGGATTCCTTCACCCTAGTTCTCAAATCTATAGTTAGCATTCAAGGAAAGGGCCTGAATTCACCTTCTCAAAGGACTATATCTTAGATCTGTGTAAGTCAGCGTCATTCCACCAACTTACAGCAGCTGAAGACAAAAGCCCTGATTTTAGGAATGTTGTGGGAACACCTGCTTTGATTCTTCACATTCACACATATTCCTGAAATAGAGAAGATTCTTCCCCCCCCCTACATTTTTTCATCTCAATTTCCAGATGTCATTATCTTGTCATTTCTCATGGATTTTCAGAATACCAAGTGCCCCTCATTTCCATCACTACAAGGCATGTGTTGTGTGATGTGAAGAGAAGCAGAATTTAGCTGTCCATGATCAGGACAGCAAGAGCTCTACAGGCAGTTTTGATGAGAACGAACGGCACAAATATTTTTCATGTATTATAATATACACGCAAGAACATAGCACTTCAGTGCCCTACTATCAAACTATGCCACATAGACATCTTTTCCCCATTCTTCTAATGAACAGGGATCATGGATAAATTCCAGCTGATTGCTCTGCTCTGAACAAAGCAAGTGCAATGGAAACGTTGGCCAACACATTCTCACCAGGATTTGCCTGAGTTTTCAGTCAGGATTACAGGCTCCATCCTACACAGATGAAGACATTTAACATTTTATTTAGCTTTATCAGCAACGGGTTAAGATGGTTAAAAGACTGCCTTAGGAAGCCAAATATCCATTTTCTTTTTAAGGGAAGTTAGCCATTTGTAATGAGGTGACCTTATGAACATTGCCTGCTGCTCATACAAGTGGACACATCTTTGGTCAAACTGAGATTCCTGGGTGCTTTACTTTTTGTTCTCAGTTACCAATGAGATGCTTCTACCAAAGATTCATTGCTTGAGGTGCTGCATGTACAGATAGCCCACAGACAACTCTGGCTTCTAAAGAAGGGCAGAAAGGCAGTTTTCTCGTAGAATTGTGCATACGTAATATGAGTAGCTGCTTTTAACACTCAGGAACTAGTAGAAAATGGGACAAATAAAGATCATTCAGTTACTGTGTGGATGTCTGCCCACACCTCCTCAGAGAAGGGAGGCGAACAGCTAACATGAGACTGAAAAAGCAAACCAAGTGTTTTCTTCAGTGTATTAATCACTGAAAATGCAACCTGGGATCAGTTTCTCCACACCAAACTTCAATTCTTGGAAAGGCATAAAAAGAAACCTTCATGTAATATGCGTCTAGTTAAAAACTAGACACATCCGAACAAACTCAACTACCAGATGTTACCTTTGGGTAGCACTCAATCTTTAACTATAGTTTTTAAAAGTCTTTCTCCAGGCAATTAATATAACCTTCTCAAGTCTACCACAACCTGACTGATGCTCTTTACCTAGAAACAATCAAGCAATTTATATTAAGTAATTTAAATGACCTTTTCTGTGCACTGAGCCATTGTTACTGACAGTATGGAAAAAGACCAACATGTCATGACATCAACTTCACTGAGCTCAGGAAATCCATCAATTATTTTGAATAGATTCTTTGTAAAATGAATGGCATGTTTGTTATTATGAGAAAACAAGTCAAAAGCACTCAATAGCATTAATCAAATAAAAATAAGATGGAAATTTAGACTTTCAAAAAAGAAAACCATGAATCATCAGTAAACTTGGCACTGCATCAAGCATATGCTATTCATCTTCACCCTAAAGGCCCTTCATGACCTATCCACACTCCACCTGTCATTTTTTTCTGTGCTATCAACATGTCAGCTCCCTCGCTGATCAGCCAGCGATGCCTCCTGTCACCTGCCGTCATCACCCGTTTGTTATGTTTACCGATGAGCACCTTTGCCCTTTCTCCCATGCCAGCCTTCATGCATGGAAGAAGCTCCCATAAATATCAGGAAACCCACCCCGTTGTTCTCTCTCAAATGCCTCTAGAAATGTCTCTTCTCCTGGGACAGCCACAGGAAAACACTTGGTAGTAAACAAAATGCCTTTTTTTTTTTTTTACTCTGGCTACTCTTACTTGATTACTTCCTTGTGCTTCCCTGTCTGTCTGGTACAACTACCACTGCTGTGGTGCTATATCTGCTACTACTATTCCTTGTCTTGGGCTAGAAGTGACTAAGGGCAGGAATTGAGCCTTTGATCTGTATTTACACAGTGCTCAATATAATGTGTTTCTGTCTATAACTGGGGCTTCTTAACCATTACAGTAGTATTAATGCTAACTTCAACACAGCCATACATTTTTATTTGTTTTACATGAAACCTAGTGGCAACATCTAACCACATGGATGCAGTCCTCTCACTATTTAAAAATGAATCACACTAAAAATCTTAATTTTTTCCCTATAAATAGTGTATTTACTAGGCAATAGTCTACCAATCAGTCTAAAATTAGTCACAATCCATTCAAAACATTTTTTAAGGGACAAAATTAACATGAACAGAAGATCATGAAGACTCCTAGCCACCCTACTACCCACGTAAGTTCATTGTCATTGTGACCTGAGGCTGCAGGTTGAAATTTCCAGTGTCTGGATGTGTGCTTGGTGAGCTGCCCTGTTTCAATGGAGGGAGACATTATCGCCCCCTCATTCTGGGAAAGGTGCTTAAGTAAAGTCCTTTTGCATGCGTTGCCTTACTTTCATTAGACATGCTCATCATGGAAGGAAACTAATTTGTTACCAGCTCAGGAAAAAGCTTTCTTTGACCAGCATTGGTAATACTTGGTTTTCATTTAAATGCGTTTGGTTCTATCTAAACCATATTTTCAGACATTTTTTTCCTCTCACAGCCATAATCTCAAGTAATAACTTAAGAAAAGCAGTAGAATTTAATATAAACCATTACTGGTAAGACAGGTAATAATAATAACAGTAAAAAGTGATTTCCCCCACCACCACCATAGTTATTCGTCATTCGCAAATGCCTGGGGGAGAAAAGGTGAACTTTCTACATGTCTGAATGCCATGAAATTCAGGCAGTTTCAGACCAAGAAAGAATGAATTCCAAAGTTGCAAATCTGTTCTTTCCATTAAGGTTCTAAAAGAAATACAAGACCTTCCACAACACGTAGGGAAATAAAAATGTCTCATGGACATAGTTTTTACAGTGGTTAAATCCCAGACAGTTGTATTGCTCAGGTTATGGTATAGTGTGTGGCATAGTGGTGTCAGGTAAATATTTCTTGTTGTGCATAGTAGGAAAGACTCTAGAAGTGACAAGTAGCAATTAGTAGAAAATAAAACCAAAATAAAATATTATTGCTTAAGATTGTTTGGTTTTGTTTGTTTGTTTTTGCTTTTTAAATGATCCTTCATTTTGAAGTTACTTTTCCTCACTCACTTATGAGCTTGTAACCAAGACAGTTGTACAATACATAGCTACACATGTACGTACATGGTAGAAAAGAATGAATAGTGGTACCTTTCTTATCAAAATCAACAGCAAACACTCCATCAATTAAACAGGCAAGTAAGGGGTAGCTTCAGAATAAACGACACAACATCCATGCTGTGTCAAAGGAAGGGCAGCAGCAGGTTGACTGTGAGCTGATGTTTCCAATGAGACCTTAAAATGACACAGGTACTCAGCTACACCACAACATCTGGAAAGAAAAAAAAATAGATCCGAACCCTCTTAAACAATGAGGAATGAGAGTCTTGGTGCTCATTTCTGTATTTCTCATGGCTGGAAGGAAGGAGCACAGGTTTGCTTTGTGGGTGCACAACCTTCCCAGATGGAAACGTAAGTGGGGATAAAAGTCTCCTGGTCCAAGCTCACAGCTCTTCTCGCTATATCAGCAGCCAAATTCAGATGCACAGTGGACAAAACCATTTGTCTTCACTGTCTAGAGATAAGAGACACTATTGGACTAGCCAGCCAGTCTAAGAAATGAAGCAGCAAGGTTTCAAAACTTCAAGCAATTTTAACACACTGCATGGCGGTTATGAGGGACTCCTCAGGTGAGACTTAGTTTTCACCATCCCATTGCATAGATTTAAGGTATGGAGGAACAATTTTGTCTTTGCCAAGGCCCAGGCTATCACAGCAAACCTTAACCCCACTGTTTTACACAGTACTTGTGCTTCACAGCACATAAAAGCCTTCTCAACCTGGCATGCCAGGGAACGGATGCAAATAGAGCTTGGGATACCACGCTAGACTCCGCTCATAGACAAGCTTTTGGCTTCCTAAAGGGTGATTTTTTTTAATTAAAAGCGAGATGGCACATGCAGATTGCCATCTCATAGGTAGAAGTTAGAAATATTGAGCTTGGAGCAAATGGTTCACTGTGTTAAATTCCACAAAGTATTCTTCTTGCTTATAAAAGCACAACCAAACACAAACAATTTATCAGCATCACATCCTTACGTATAACATGCTAAATGGCTTAGAGATCACGGTAAGATGTAACAGCCTCATGTTACATGTCCCATGCAGGCCGGGCTGGTGATTCCCACAGCCCCAGCCTGCGGAGCTCCCTGGAGCAGGTGCAGCCCCACAGACAGCACAGGCACATGCTCAGTAACATGCTCTCGCTGCAGGGTTTCAGCCCCTTTCTCTTCAGTTTTCCAGCTTTATTTCTTCCCAGAGCAAAATACATAAACCAAGTTCACCTCATCAACCACGTCCCCTTTCCTCTGCTTGCCAATGACTTTGCAGACCCTCCGGTGTAACACCTGACAAACTGCACTCTCTCCTACTCAAGCTTCTAATATGGCTCACCCTGTAATTGTACCCAGACACTCATGTCCTGCTATGTTTTAAAGCCCTGACAACCAGGTGAAAGGATTTAGAGAACAAACAACCCACCTAGCTTCATTCTAGGATGCTTCAGCTAACTACATCCCAGAGCATGGCCTCATGCTTTTGTAAATGCCAGCCTTCATCTGACAAGGTAAGCAAAAATCTTCCCGTGCCATGGCTGCATGTCACATTGTTGGTGAAGGTGGGTTTGCTCTAGGGGAAGGGAGCAGTGCCAGGGCCATCAGACTCTGAATTCCCCAAGAGCGCAGGGGTGCAGGCGCTTGGTGCTGGCTCTGCAGCAGGATGGATTTCACCTCCCAGCTGAACAGTAGTTGAAAGGGGAATGAGAGGCGACAGAGCAGGAACACCTGGATTCACTTCTTTCCTCTGCCCAGATTTCAGTATATTAGTCCCTCTGTGTGTTTCCTCCTCATGTGTAAATTGATCATTTGAGAACCTTTTCCTCCGACCTCATCTGGTATATAACAGTCCTTTCCCACTTCATTGAAATACTAAATATATAGAAGATAATGGGGTTCTCAGGTGATGCTTGAGCATGGGGATATGGAAAACATCTAGGACAGACTCGTTATGTGCCTATTACGAAATCTATTTTTCACATAATCAGGCATGGAACAACTTTAGTCCCTGACAAACCTCTCCTCTCAAAAGCAGCCCAAAGTCACAGCACTAGCTGATGCTTCATTCCCCCTCTGAGTAATCACCGAAATTTTCAGCCATGTTCTAAATCCATTGTATCTGGTTTCAGTAAGATTAGATGCACTTTTCAATGGCATACTACGAAATTTTGGTATGTTACATGATCAAACTTTAGGGACATTGAATCAATGGTTGAGCAGCATGTATTAAACTAGCTGGGGGATTATTTTTTTCTGCTTTTGCCAATTTTACAGGCAACATCACCTTTTTATTACTATTACTCTCACTGAACACAGAAATCAGTGAAAACCTTATCTCTCAAGTTTTGCCAATAATTGATAAGGATAATTTTGTAACAGGCTTTCAGGAATTTTCTTGTAAGAAACTAAGTAGAGATAAACAGAGGACCAGAGAGTTTTGGGAGCAATATGACAGCCATGGCTGTTTACTCACCTCCAAGAAATCCTGCTCAAGGTTAAGGGACTGCTTTTATCTGTAAATACAAAGTAGGATCCTATGGCATAGCTCGCAGTCATTTCCAAAGAACAGGGATCTCCTTTCCCAAAGAGATGGATGAAATAAACACCTCTAAGTATGAGACTCACCAATCCCCCACCACTTCTTTTTTGCTGAAGGTGTCCATTCCTTGCAACATGGGGCCTACTCTTGCTCCATTAAAATTAATGGAAGAAATTTCCTGTCACCCACATCCTAAGAGTAGCGTAGTTGTCATTACAGTGTTGAAATGATATTGCAAAATACCTGGTGTGTTTCAAAAAGTTGTTTTTTTTTTTTGGTAATTGCCAGCAATTAAACATGTTTATCAGATTTTAGCCTTTCTCCATCATTCAAAGAAGTAATTAAAGGTTTAGTCATTGCATACTGGGGTGTTTTTCTGTTTCATTAACTGCAGTGAGTCTGAGAATCAGGCTGATTCTGCTCTGGTGGTGTCACAATCCCACGCAACTTCCCGTAAGCCGTAAGGGCACCACTTACTGTGCCTTGTCTTTTAAAAACCCATTTCCTTCAAAACCCGTTTCACCAGGAGCACAAAGCATCGGCATTTCTGAATCGCAGTGTGCCAGCCAGAGCTCGCATCGGCATTGCACGGAGCAGAGCTTTGATGTCCCCAGCTGTCACCGCTCCGTGTCCCTGTCCCCCATGCAAGGGCAGACGTCCCTCACCTGGGGAGGCTTTGGCAAGGCTCTTCCAAAGGCCACCAGGTCTTTAGCCAGCTACTGGTGTTTTACCCAGTGACCTGGGCTTGAGTGAAAAAAGAAAAAAAAAAAAAAAGAAAAAAAAGGTTATCAAAATTAAGTGTTCCAACCTCTCTGAAAATTAGGTCGTTCATCCAAGTGCCAAAAATGGATTTGTGACTAGTACCACAATACTCTGCATGAGTTAGGCGCTTAAACACCGTGTCCAAGATTTTATTCCTTCAGCCTCAGAAAGGAAGAAACTGTTGTTCTTTTAAACTAAACACAGGATTGCCTTTTGTTCTGGTTTTAATTTAATCTGAAAGTCTTTCAGCTCAGATGGCTGCTGGGTGAATCTGTGTCCTGCTCCTCCAGACAAACACCTGCTTCACAAAATCTAACTATTCATAGGCAAATAGGTGAAAGCACCACTCACAAGGCTGGATTCTCTGTTAAGGCTGAAGTACATCAGCTCTGTGCCATGGGAAAGTGCCTCATGTCATCTCTGGTTTCTGCTTACCCAGGGCTGTCAAACCAAAATTACAGGAACTAGAAAAACCCAAAGCACTTTAGGTTTCACTATTTACTTTTGATTCTGCACTGCAAAGCCTGACTTCAAAGGATAGGCACACCATTCGGGTATCACAATTGCAATTTCTGAAGCTATTTACCTTGAAAAGTTTGTATTACAGTACTAGTGGTGATATATGAAAATAAAATATTTACTCAGTTGTGGGATTCACTCCTCAGCTTAAGGGGGAGGTTTGCCTAAAAAGGGACTGAGAGCTTTTTACTGACCTAGAAAAGTACCATTACAGCTAGGAGAAATAAATACAAATCCATTGCTTATATGAAATTATCCTACACTGCATGGCAGATTTCCTTCAACACATTGACTCTCTACAAAGGCAATGTTGTCATGATGTAAGTGAACAGACAAATCATAAAATAATTGCATGGGACTGTTGGGAGTCATTATGAATAATTTGACTTTGCCATTGTTGGAATAGCTGTATTAAATTGATAGCTGACAAATCTGGGCCATGCAATAGAAATAAATGAATATGAATGTCAGTGATAAACATAGTGCAAAGATCGGTGTCATAGAAAATAATAATGCATAACCTTAACTCTTGGGTTTAGTGCACAGCCTCACATCTACCCTGTTGCTCTGTCCTGATTCTGTTTAAACATTTCATTCTACAAACTGCTACAACTCCAAGTTGATCCATGTCATTTGTCCCTTGTACTGATAAGCCAACATTACAGCTGTCTTGAAGACCAGTACTCCAAGGCAGGTACTCGGGCTGGATCATCGTTCTGCAAGTGCCCTCTAAAGACGTAAAATGTCCCAAGACTTCATTGAAACAACTGAGTTTGACCATGTTTCTGATACATCCTTTTTTACCCCTTCAGTCTTTCCATTCTTTTCCCCCTTCTTTCAACAAAATACCCTTTCTAATTATTATCTCTCATAGCTGCCTTATCTCATTTTAGCTTTCCTCTAGTTCTAGGCTCTGGTCTTGCCTTTCTTCCTTTATTCCTGTCCTGTGACACTGTACCATTACTCCTGCTTCTGCTCCTGCCTATTTCTCTTTCCTCTTTTTAGTAAAGAAACCCTGATTCTGAATACATCCCTTCATAAGCAGCCCTTTTTTCTTTCATCTTAAATCGTGCCTTACATCCTTCCATGTACCTTCAACCTTCTGATAGCAGTCTGCAAATTTTAAGCTTCACAGCAACCTTTTTTCTCTCTCCCTTTTCCCACTGTGCCTTCAAACACCCACCTGAACTCCAGCACTGCTTCTTGTACCCACTGCTCCAGAGATCTACTCTGTGACAAGTCCCATCAAGTGACACTTGTTTTTCCAAGCCTTACCCTCCCCAGTACATCACCCAGCTTTTGTGTCCAGACCTTCTGTAATTCCCTACTCTTGTGATTCACTTTTACTGCTCTCTGTTGTCATTGGTTCTTCTTGGGACTGTTTTTAAGGAAGGTAAGAGCATTTCCCTCTCTCCCTCACAAACTTCCCCAGATGTTTTCCTGTTTAATTAATCAGCTTTTTGGGCTTCTTCAATTTTAAACTAATGAGCGTGGCTACTCACTTAGCACTAATGGCTGACAGGTGAGGATCTGTCAGTTCTAGTCAGGAATCCTCTTTCTCCAGCTGAGAATCTCTGTCCCATTCACCACTGAGACATCCCAGAGAGATGCGAACTGCAGCCCAACCCCGTTTTGCACATACTGCACTCTCTTCCCTCCACACCAAACAAGAAACATGTATATTTACCTCTCCCTTTTACCCATGGAACAGTTCACAAGAAGATTTCTAGCACAAAATCTTATTTGTTCAGCCCTCTCATCACTGGGATGAGCAGAATTGCAAGCAGGTACTTAATGTTGTTCAGGGAGAAAATAAATGTAGGTACATTAGAAAATATTGCTTTGTATGACTTAGATGGATCTTTAATAACTTTTGAAAAATACCTCTAAAGGAATTCTAATTTTATTGCTAAATTAAATTTAGTGAAATGTTTTAGGAGAGCACGCTTCAGGAATTTCTATAAGTTATATTTATCCCACCAGTGAGGATTATCTGACTTTTTATAAGCTAATCCTCTTGAGTGGTATGTATCAGTCCTATGAGAAGGCATGTAATATTTTACATTACAAGTGTTTTAATTTTATCTTCATTAATTTCCAGCATGACACTTGAAACACAGAGAAGAATTTCCACACAGGGGCAGACAGGAATCCAGATGCAACATTCATAGGTTTTGGTAATTATTTTCCATTATTGTGCAATAGCATCTAGCATTTTTGAACAATTCCTTTGTTTTCACTCTTATTCCCATTGCCTCTTATTTCATAGGCCATCCCCATTTTTTCATGTCTTGGCAAGTATCAGCTGCAAGAGTGATTCACCTTCTGATGATATTTTTGTCTCACTAGAACAGCCACAGGAAGAGAAAGCAGTGCTTTCATATTTATTATATATTGAATTGTGTTTACAAAGGGTGGCCAAATTCTGTCCTTACCATGGGTGCACAGCCCTTCCTGTGCACCAAGGAGCCAGGGTTTCTTGGGAAGATATTCTGCCCATAATGCGGTGATGGTTTTTTGCTTTGCATGAGGAAATGGATATTTTTATGCCTACGAAAAGGAGACAGTTCTTCCTCCATTGCAGTGAAGTCATACAGCAGCTATTGATCTGCTCTAAATGTATAGTCGATAGTCAAGAGCTGTGATGGGGACCTGAAATATGATTTTGAATAATCGTGGTGGCTTTTTAACTATAGAATTATCTGCCTTGTTAATTTTTTCAACACGTGCATTTGCATATGGGAAACATTGCAGCTTTGAAAATACTCGTGATTGCGCTAATATAACCCGCTAATTTTCTTTAGATAGGCTGAAAGTATTTAGCAAAGGGATCGCAAGTGTGAGCAATTAGTAAGGCAGACCATGAGAAAGTCACTACATTTCAGAAAGGAGCAATATTACACACCAGGTGTTTGCACACACAGCAAGTCACAGCCACAAACTGCAATCCCCTCAAGTTATCAGCAGTGAGTCAACAGGAAGCCTGACAAACCTGGATCACACAGATGAGAAAGAAATGACACTTCATTGTCCATGGATTTTTTCTGGGTAGAGCAGAAGAGCTGTAGCTTCACACCATCACTTCTGCTGTGCTTCTCTACCCGTTTTCTCTCTGAAACTGGACTGCACTTCTTGAGACGGAGACAGCTTTGTGCACACAGCCAGTCTATGACCTTCATGCTCTGCTTAAGTCTCACTGGTACTATCACAAGGCTTAATGGATATTTAAATCACATATAGACTTCCGCCAGCTTTCCAGAGACCAGGTGAGATCAAGAGAGAAGACAACTCTGCTTGAAAAGACATGCACCCCATCATCTGTCCCTTCTACTAATCACAGTACGTTCTGGAGTTTCAGGAGTTCCTTTGCATCCAGGTGCCAAATTCAGCAACAATCACCAATGGAAGCCACGTCAAAACTCAGTTTGGGCTTCAGCATTGGAAGTCACAGGTAAGGATGCTGAAAGCCACAGATGAGTGAAACATCACCACTGGCACATGTCTCAGCAGAAACACGCCTGTATTTTATAGACAGGTGTTTCTGTTTATTCATAATGCTGTAAAGGCCATTTTATCTAACTAATAAAGGTTTACAAGACAAGACTATTATCCATTTATACCACACAATAGCATAATTTATTTTCTGCAGAACTCCCTTGTCTTGGATGAAGACTCAAATATTTCCTATAGATGTTTCTCGGTGTGTTTCTCTTTAGAGATACCTTCCCTAAGAAATTGCAGATGCAGCTCTGAGAGAAATGGAGCAATTTTCCCTTCACTGCCTTGAGTAACATTGCAAAGCGACTGTCCTCATTAGGACATGAAACTTTTCCAATTGCATCTGTATCTCCCGCTGCTCTGTATAACACTGTTCTTTAGAGAGAGACACAAATCCTCCCAGTGTTCCTGAGCAATACATTTCACATTTGGAGTTCTGACTTGGCTGACACTTTTTAAAAATATATATATATTTTCAGAGTCAGACAACTCCCTGGTGACTATTACACAGCTGCAGATGCTGAAGGGCACAAATTATTCCTGCTAAGGTCAACATTACCTTACACTAAAAAATTGTCTTCCTGACCATTCATTCTTTCTTGACTTCCACGCTGTGAACAAGTGATGAATTTTTATGATTTCACCACCAACCATTGGTCATATTATGTACCTCTTGGGGACGAAAAGTGAGGAGGTGGAAAGAGGTCCCAACCCACATACAGACACCCAAAGATCTGTCCTTTTTTGTTTCATAAGATGCCATTAAACCAGATGAGCCAAAATTTCATTTGGAAGCTGTTACAGGGCTTAATAATAGTCAATGCAAGTGAGTCACAGAATGAATCTCATGAAAGGGATGGGAGGATGTATTGAGACAGCCCAAATTTAAACTCATATTCAAAGTCTACTGTTTCCTACTGGCTAGCCAGTTCGGAAGGCATGGAGCCAAGCAACGGATCCCAGACCTATGTGGAAGTTAGTTAGGCAATTTTAATATTGCCCAGAGCCACTCAGCAGCAAGTGAAATTCCCCAAGCGGAACCTGTGTGAAGGATAGACATTCTGTTCCATGAAGGAATATGCTACTTTAAAATATGATTAAATTCAGATGTGGGATGAAAGACAGAAAAATTAGAAGTTGCCCATGACTTTCCTTTAACCAACTGAAATATTATATTCACCTACACTGAAAAAGTTTAGTTTAGTTATTGCAGTACTGAAAGCAGCATAAATTTAAAATATCTCCACTTCAAAAATGAAAGCTTACACATTGCAAGCTTTGTAAGAATCCATTCTTACTTTTTCCTTCTGATCCATACTCTCCTTAAAATTGATACCATTGCATCAAATGTTTTTATTTCAACTAAAGTGCATTTTACAACAAAAAAATTGTTCCCTCAAAGAATTTCCCATTAGCTTTACCCACTTACTAGTTCACACACTCCTTTCTTCAGCAGAACATGGAGGCAAAAAGAACTGGCAGTTCTTTAATACTTTATTAAAAGTGCTCAGATACTGTAATACCAGAAGAGATGCAGAATGGAACAGAATTCAGGAGCTGCAGGCAAGAACTTTCTCCCCTTTTGTCAGAGCAGGCAGCATGTAGAGTCTGGCCCTAATCAGATTAGGTTGTGCATATTTATAAACATCTGAAGACCATAAAGAAAGGCTCTCAATTAAAAGATACTCTGGATTTACTTCTGAAAGAGTTGCAGAAAAACACAGTGATTAGCATTTCCATTAGAGACTGCAATTTGGAATAAACCAGGCTCATAGAACGGGGTCCTCTGTTAATGTCTTTTCTACCAGAAAATATTCCTGCTTTCTGTTCGGATACATTGAAACAACATGTCGCATTTTATCTGGTTGTATGAAGTTACACAATGCCATGTCACCACATGGGATGTAACTCCATGTAATGTAATGCACATTTGAGCAAAACTCTCTTTTCCATTATGGGCAGGAGTAAATTACAGATAGCAGTTTACCATAATTAACCACAAACTGGCAATAAGGCCTATTTTTTGTCTTTCTGCATTACTATCAAGTTAGCTAAACCCTTCTCATGCTTATTTTTAAAAGCAGTTTAAAATAAAATAAAATATTTTTAATACAAATCAGTTCTGTGGATAAATATACTGTGTGAACCATCCAAGCTATTTGGAATAGAGAGTGAATCCAAGATCCTGGTCAGGTGTGTCCTGTTTGGTGAATACGCCTAACTACAGCTTCTCATAAAAATATTTAACTTATTTTTTTCTGACCAGTTATTCCTCAATTAAGATCTGTGCTGTTGTTACCTTTTATCAATAACACAAGCCTGAACTCATGACCAGCAGCTGCCCACAATATGTCTCCTGCAGCTGAAATCTCTTCATCATTTATTATCCCGAAAGACTAAAGTCAGGCATTTTCCTAAAGAATCGATTTTTAAGGGCTCAGTATCAATCAGTGCTTTTTGCCTTTGATCCTCAGCAACCAGAGAGCCCAACATTTATAGAATTCAATATGTAGCCCATTTAAAGATACTCAGGACTTTCTGCTGCTCCCATGAACCACCTAATTGCTTTAGTCTATCAGCAAACTTGTTATTAACAGGATGCTTTATGAGCATACAAGATGAACTCATGGCAGTGTTTCTTTGAGACAGATCTAGAAAAGTAAGCACTCTAATGGGTCCATTTGCACTTTAATATTCCTGCAGCAGCTCTGATTGGCAATACTTTGTTAGAGCACGGATGCTGAGCCTTCCCATGCAACAGTCTTCACTGTCTCTTGTCACCGCTGGGCCCCATCCCAGGTGCCGAGATGATCCCTTCTGCCTTGGGGCTGTTCCTGAGCACGGGCAGGAGCTCTGCCCAGCTCCAGAAACACCGAACGGGCTGCTGCGTGCCTGACCTTCTGCATGTCCACCATTTAGCTTTAACTTGCTGGATCTCACTCATCTGCACATCACATCTGTACATTTCTGGGCTTAAGCACTGGAGAAATTCCAGTTAACACTTTTTGTAATATTTTTTGTGGACAATTTTAGCAATCAAGCCAATCCTTTAAAACAGTACCTTTCTAAATCCATTCATTTCATATTGTTCCTGTTGTAAACTGCACCTTTTCAGCTTTCTGAAGTTGTTTAGACTGGAGAAAAGGAGGCTGAGAGGAGACCTTATCAATCTCTACAACTACCTCAAAGGAGCTTGGAGCATGGAGGGGGTTGGTCTCTGCTCCCAGGTAACAAGTGATAGGATGAGAGGAAATGGCCTCAAGTTGCGCCAGGGGAGGTTTAGATTGGATATTAGGAAAAAATTATTCAGGGAAAGGGTTGTAAGGCATTGGAACATGCTGCCCAGGGCAGTGGTGCAGTCACCATCCCTGGAGGGGTTTAAAAGACATATAGATGTGGTGCTTAGGGACATGGTGTAGAGGTGAGCTTGGCAGTGCTGGGTTAATGGCCAGACTTAAAGGTCTTTTCCAACCAAAATGATTTTACGATTCTATTCTAACTTCTCAGTGTCTTTTACTCTCAATATCCTAGTTCCAATTGATTCTTATTTTGCTTTATTAAATGATGCAATCTCCAGCCACTATGAAATAATGTCATATGTTATTTAAATAGAACCCGCCCTATGAGCAAGAATCAGAATCTCACAAAAGCAGCTGCATCTGTATCAATGTTTCACTTTGGAAGATGCACCTTGACTGTCCTGTGCTAGTGCTCAGGTGGGGAGAGGAGGAATAGGGGTATATTTATTGTCAGAATACAGAGCAGAATCCTACAGATGAAAGGTTCTGCAGAAATCTAAAAGTCTTACTTGAAAAAAAGCGCCTTAAACTGTGGACTTTCCATTATTATTATTATTGGAATTACAGTTCTGGCCACTCCTCAAGAAGGAAGTACATGTGATCATACACAACACCTGCAGATTGCTGTGTTGAACAAGATGGGAAAACCACCTGCTCCCAACACAAAAAGACTTTGCTATCATGTATAGTAAAACAAGTGCCCTGGAGGATCTGCCTTTTCATAGCTGAGTCCTGTTATAACACTGTTCCTCGTGTAATTCTTACTCAGGCTAATAAGATATGATTTCAAGTTGTATCCAGGCTATAATGAAGGTGGGAAAAGAACCTGAAGTGGTGCCATAAAGCTCCAGTGGTTTTGTGGACCTTAAGCCCTGTGGCTAGTTATGTTGTGGAACACAACTCAGAACACAATGCATTAATTAAACTGATAACTCTTCAGGCCAGTTTTGATACAGGAATTCAACACAATCACAGGCACCAAAATAATTAAAATTTACCACTGACTCGACATAAAATACGTGAAATACACACCAAATATAGATATCCCTTGATGTTTCTGAAAACGTTTTTAAAACTCCTGCTACTTTTTTTTTTTTTCCAGAAACAAGCACTGACTTTCTAAGAAGTTCACAGAAAATCAGCAGAAGGCATGTAACTGGTTTAATTCTGTCCCAACCTGTTCTCAGAAGAACACCAAAAGCATAAATCAGTGTCTGTAAATCTACTCCCTTTCCTGAGTTCAACCTCATCAATAACAAAAATATAACTTCAGCCTAAATTTCAACCCTGTGGGCATCTCTAGAATCTTCACATAACCTGTCAATTCACAACAATAGCTCCTATTTTTTTTATATTCAGTTGGAATAAATAGGCCAAAGGAAACCAGCTCATTTTCTGCAGCATTCTCAAAGCTGTGATGGGATGGGTTTGCCATCCAGTTGCTTTCTGCTTTAGGTACTGAGCACATTTCATAGGCATTTAACAACCTTAGAATAAAGACATATCCTTCTGATAATGCATCTTCCCAGAGGAGGCTACTGTTGAGATTTAGAATCGCATTCTTGTGACTGAATCATCGTAATTCAATTGTTCTCTTTTTAAAATAATATAACTGTGTAAACAATTAAGTACGATTACATGGATTTAGAAAGCTTTTACTCCAACTTGCTCTTGTAGTAACAAGTTATAACATAAGCCTTAACACCACTTCTGAAAAGACTGTGCCTAGAAAAACACTTTTCTTCGGTTACCACAATTTGGGTCCGTACCTGTGGTGCCACCACACCACCTGAACTGTCATGAGATCTGGTGGGACACATGAGCAGAGAGCATGGATGTGTCAGAAACATCACCTCTTCGACTGAAGACTGATTCCAGTCCTACATCTGGAAGAATGACATCAAACAATCCTTCAGTGCAGATTCTACTGGAAAGCACGATGGAGACGGCACCCAGCCTGACGTGCCCATGAGCCTTTCATCCAGAGAGAAAGCTCTTCATCCAACTAGCTGAGCTCCATTCAACTTCGCTTCACAAGGCAAAGACCAAAGCAAATCAGTAACATTTGCCTCATCTTAGATGTCTTGTAACAGGCTCACCAGGAGCAGATTTAAGGAGAACTTGCACAGGCACTCAGACATCACATTTTCTGGACTCTAGGAGCTGCTCTCCCTTGTTGGTTTGACCTCTTTGTGTTTCTCCTCTTCCAGCCTGAAGAACTTGCTAAAATTTAGTTCAAATGGTTCTATGTTTGCACAAATATTTAAGTGACTAAAATAAAGTATTTTCATAAATACTTCCAGACTCGTGTTGTTCTTCCTGACTTCAACTAAGCAACCAACCAAACCAACCAACCAACCAACAAACAAACAAACCAAACCAAACAACAAAAAGACCCCACAACCAGACCTCTATGTAAATTAATTTCTGTAGCTTCTTTCTGGAGAAAAGAAAAATAAAGAGAAAAAGAAAAAGAAAAAGAAAAAGAAAAAGAAAAAGAAAAAGAAAA
>VWYH01008052.1:487340-682887 GCA_013399365.1 Pampusana beccarii | reverse complement strand
ACTACATTAAGAAAAAAAGAAAAAAAAAGAGAAAAAGAAAAAGAAAAAGAAAAAGAAAAAGAAAAAGAAAAAGAAAAAGAAAAAGAAAAAGAAAAAGAAAAAGAAAAAGAAAAAGAAAGGCACATCTGCATAAGTTACTGAACTAACTTTGAGAGAAGTCCTCCAGCAGACAACAGCTGCTTTCTCTCCCCTCTTTTTATATTTAAAATCATTGTATGCAATCTTTACAGCTGTATTTACTGCAAATTCCCTGTTCACTTTCTAAAAGCATAACCCAGAAATGCACACTCAGGGCGTTAATGCTCAGATGCAGTCACCTTGGCTCGATTCACATGCATAATCGCTCCTTGGGTGATTAGCAGTTTTCATCATCAGGTCCTACATGATTAAAAAAAAGCGCTTAATGGCACTAAAAATATTAGGAGTCAGCTATTTCATACTAATGACTTGTTAATGTAACATTATTGCTGGTGCTTTAACTGCTGTTGTCCTTAAATGCTGTACTGCATTCATGAAGGACTTTGGGAAAAAAGAGAGTATGGTGCTGAGACTTATTGCATTAAGAGATCGGTTTAACAGATTGTTTAGTTTTGGTAATATAATTTGACATCTAAACATAAGCTGAGAGGGATCTCCCACAAAACCTTTGATAATATGATTCATTGTCAAATGTTTGTTTTGCCTATCTGGTACTCATTAATTAATTCTTTTTAATATATCTTGGATTTACTGATTTGGAAAAAGAGAATTATTCTTATTGATGTTGCTAAAATATCCAGGTGGCTTGAATTTCACCAACTAGATGGTATAATCTAGCACATTTGTGTAGACCTAATCAAATCTCTACTAACAGATGTGAAGAGCCCAGCATGGGAGCAAATGTTTGTGTCTGTATGATAATTAAATTACCTCAATAAAGAGAATAAATGAACAATGATGACTATAGTTTTTTTAAACCTAGGTTATCTTCCTTACGCACAGCCTCTATTAACCCCTTTAGCAATCAGCAAAACTTGAAGTTTTCAGAATGAACCATGTTTTTAAGGTAGTGCCTTTGATTAAATCTATGAACCAGGCTATACAACTAACTTCCTGAAGCATTCCTATGCATCCCCATTAATGAAAATCAAATAAATAATAAATTATGTATGCAAGATATGCTGTGTGCAGTGTATTTCATTTCACGTAAATAGTTCAGAACACATCACTCTACGTTTTAATTTCTCTTTTATTTCTCCTATTCTTGGGGAATTGCTTTGATTATTATCATGGCATTCTTAAACATTCCAGTCCAAATTTTAAAAGTGCTCAGATGCCTTAAGGAACAGGCTTACATCCTTCATATGAGCTGGATGTAGCTATACGGGCATTTCTGAGAGTCCCTGTAAGCACCTGAGTGAACCAAGCGCTGCTGAGCATCTTCAAAATCTGGCCCTATAAATCCAGTTTTCCCCACAACCAGATAACTTTATTTGAATGCCTATGAAGTGCAACAAAAACCTCAATTGTAACCCGTCACTGAATAATTATTTCCCTATAATTCACTTCAGGGAGACCTGTAAAAACAAGCTTCATGAGATAAAAAGTTGTTTTAAGGGTACCCTTGTTTTAAAGGTGGTCTTGTGGCAGCAAGATGCTTTCCCAAGAAAGGGAGGCCTGCCCTTAGTAGCGGTATTGCTTAGATATCATTAAGCAGGCCAAGTTGCAGCTGGAGTTCAAATCACTTCTGACCACGTTTTTGCTACAAACAGGGGAACAGTTCTTTCTCTGTTCGCTCCACGGTGTGCTCTGACCTTGCTGGAGGCTAAGTAATGTCACCAGCTGCATGTGTAACATGGTCATTGGTGATGAAAAGTGAACCAGCGTAGCTCGCCTAGGGATGCAACCCCTTTTAACATATCTAACATTCTTGCAGGTGTGGTGGCTTTATTTGTGTGTTTTACTGTGTTTGTTTATTTGCCTGACTAACTAACTCATGTCCTCTTGCCCACTGCAGATAGAGCCTTCTGATTTAACATTCCTGGAACTCTGAGTGTTTAGGATATAGATTGTTTCCAGTCTCAGGATGTAAAAGACATGGGATAGAAGCAAGAGAGATTAGGGCTCTTTTCCTCAAAGTTAAACAACTGGATTGTTTTTCAGGCAATGGGGCCCTGAAACAGCTAAATAAAAATAGTTCTGCTCTTACAAGGAATTCACAGATTGTGTTTCCAGAAGGTCTGACCGAGAAGCTGATATGACCAGCAGCACTTGGGAATAGCCCGAACACATAAAACAGTTACCTCCTGGTGTCATAAAGAGATCTTTAGTCAGCCAAAGTGATGCAGCAGTGGGGCCGGAGTCATTTGGGAGGCTAATTATATCCTCTCTGTATTTAAATGAATCTTTCTACTGAGTCTTCTGTAATGCGGGAGAGAAAAATGTCAGGAAACGGGCCAATCAGTCCTGGCTCAATACATCCCAAACTATAGAGTGTTTCTGAGAAGACCTACAAGGAGAAGTTGGCTTTTACTAGATTTCATTGCCTGTGCAGAACTGCAGCGCAGCTGGAGCTTGGTGGAAAAGGGGCAAAAGCTGCTCAAAAAAACAGAAGTTGGAACAAACAAGTTCCTTTCCAGAAGCCACTGTAGTTTAATTGCTAAATCTTTGGTTGCTCAAGGGTTTTTATTTCCAGACAAAGTGTTGCAGTTATCAGCTGGCAAGAATATTTTTCAATGCCCTTTCTTAGCTCTTTGTCCACTCTTGTCTACAGGTCTGGCAGGGTACAAGTATCTCCCAAAATTGCATGGCTATTGGCACAGCTGTTAGGAATTCACACCTTCACCAGATATCCACAGTGCAGAGCTGTTGCTACCGTCTACTATACAGAACTGGATAGATCCATTCAAATAAATGCCCGTTTGTCATCTGAACCTCATTCAGCCCACCAGGTCTTAGATTTCTCTCTTCCACATATCAGATCAATAACACTTTGTGGATCTCCGTTTTGGCACAGAAGTTTGCTGCGGCAGGGTCTACACTTCCTTCACTCCTATTTGTGCCTCCTACTTCATGACCTTGGTCACTAAAAGCAACTCCTGTTGGCACTGAGACCATCCCAGGCCCTTTCCTGAAGGACCATGTTGTTGGGCAGCAGAGCTGAACAAACAGGGTCACAGAGGCTGGAAGGGTCCCAAGGAAGTCCTGCACCCCAGGAATGGTGTCCACCTCCCCGGCCACATCCCAACCAGAGGTCAAAGCAAGACCTGGGTCTGGAAGGAAACCCATGCTGGGCAGGAAGGGTGCTGGGATGTGCTCTGACAAATCCCAGGTCTAAAAGTGCATTTTGGGGTGCGACTGAATCAGAGACACAGCCAGATGCCTTTTGAGATATCAACTCCCTTTCCCTCCTTCTGCAGTCATTTCAGCGACTTGCTTCAAATTTCTCAGTTATGTTTTTATCTTTTCCCTTACATCCTGTCTAATTTCATCCAGCTTTTTGTTGCCATGAAGACTCTCATAAGTGTTTCAATGCAAGAAGTCTAGCTTCTGCTTTTCCCCTTTACTCTGCTACAAGTTCCTTATGAATAACTCTCTGTTTTCCTTAACCACCGTCTGGGGTTCCTCATTGTGCAAGCAGGTTTTAGCCCAGTTTTTGACAAACAGGTCTGCGTTACACAAGTGGGATTTTTTTTAAAGTGGAAACAGGCTCAGTAATTTGTAAATACGCTTTGGTTGAAAAGGAGTTAAAAATACAGTCAAAGAGACTTTGCTTCCCTTCTTCCTCCCATGGTTCATGACCTTTGCTTTTTTCAACTTCCTCAATTTAGTTTCAGTAAATTGTCACAGAATGGCACAACACCTGCCTTGGGTACTTGAGAAATTGACTTTTCCTGCAAATTACCCTGATCAGTGACCTTGTCTGGCTACTAAAGGGTTTGCAGAAGCAGCAGAGCTTTATGTGTGGCCATCTTCCATCTTCTGATTGGTATTTAGCTCTTTGAAGTTCACTTATCTCCTTAATGTGTAGCTACCTTTTGGAAAAGGAAACAAAACAAAACAAAAAAAAAGAGGCCATGATACACTTGTCATCTCCGAAACCAAAATAACAGCAGTAAGACAAACTGTATTCCATCTCAGAAGGTGCACAGAATAAGCTGAAAGGCTCTGCTGATCCCCTCTTTCCAGAAGAATGTCTAGGATTTCTTTTTCTCTTTAGCTGTTAAATGTTCAGATGCTAACCGATGTCATTGCAGCAGAGTGGTGTTTACTAGAAAGGATATAACAAGGCTGACCTTTCCTTCCTTTCTTAAAAAACGAACCAAAACAAAACCCACAAAACCGAATCTGTTGTAAAAAGCGACTGCTCTCTGAGGAAAAAGCAAAAACCTGCTCCTCCACATACTGCAGGAGTGTTGGAGCAGAGGTTACTTCTGGAAACCTGAAAGGTAAAATTCTTTTTTATGCCGAAACTTTGATTTCACAGTGAAACGTAACGGGATTATTTGTGTAATTAATTATTAATTGCTCTGGCAGCTAACAGGTGCCAGGTCTCAAGTGTGGTCCCCAGGGCAAGCGGCCCAAGGAGAAGCGTGATTCACAGCAACCTTGAGCAAATTGGCCCGGGAGAAAGTTCTGGAGCTACTTCCCATGTCCTTGTCAAATATCAAAGAAAAACAGTTAAAATGTAAACTTATATTAAGCATTGTACTTAATTCTGACAAGCTTTTAGGATCGAATTGCAGACTTTAGTCAACAAAGGGGAATTAGTCCAGGCTCTTCAATGGAGGTGGGGGAGAGCTGTTTGAGAGCTATATGCATAGATCTCATCTTATTTTTCACATCTGTTCTGTTTAATTTAGCTAAGCACTTTGAGTCACAACTTGTGGCTGAAAACTCGAATCCTATTTTACCTGGGACTCCAACTGATATTCTAGATCTTAGAAGGAAATTAAAAAATGCCTGAAAGATTACATTATCTAATAAATTTCCCCCCCCTCCACTCTCTTTATTTTTGCAACTGGTGAAGATTTATTGGTTAATTGCAATTTAAGAAAAATTTTAATACAGTCGAATGCAAATTCTGTTTGAATGGGTGGGAGGATTTTTCTTCCTTTCCTTCTTTTCCCTTTATCTTGGAAACAGAAAAAAAAAAAAAAAGTTTAACTGAGAAAAGCCCACAAATAAATTTTGACTAAGGAAAAAATAGCAGAGAACTGTTTTCTTTATTTATATTGCTGTCCTTACTCTGCCTTGCCTGATCCCCTCTCAAGATTTGTGATTTTAACCTCCTAACACCATTCTGAACCACGGAAATATTACCCTTGTTTTAGAGAGACGGAAATTAAGACCGAGGGCCGATAACATAAGAGGTCCATGGCCATGGACACACTGTATGTTTGGATCAGAAATGATCAGCAATCCGCTGGGCCCCAGAAGGGCACGAGCACAGCATCCACGTGAACAAACAGGTTCCATCGTTCATCGTGCGAGGATGGAGAACTAGGAGAGCATCCTGCATCCCAGCACCGGCACACGCTCCTCCATCACAACCCTCCTGGCCACTCGCCTCTGCCACGGCTCTTCCCAGCCACCGGCCAAGCTGCTGGGTGCTGCAGGCTCTGCCGCTGACACTGTTCTCCCCCCATCACCTCCCTGTCCTCCGGTGGTTGTTCTACCCCCTGCCCCTCACCGTAGCCTCGGGGCGTACCTTATTGTTAGGGCCGGTGTACCTTATCGTTAGGGCTGGACACGGGACAGAGGCCCCCAGTGTTACGGCTAATAGAAGCTAATGAGAATAACAAACCACAGTGACACGGTGCTGCTCTGCTATTAGAGAGGGCAGAGAGATGAAAGAGTGTAAGGTGAGTCCCAAAGCCTGATACGTTTAGATGATGGGGATTTAGCTGTGAGCTCTCTTGCCCCAGGGTCAGGTACGGCGCGTGAGTTATCCCTGATCTTTGTCACTGCAAATGGGACTGAACCACACTGGGAGCCACATCCAGCCCCACCAGTTTGGCTCTACGCCCTTGGCACTCGATTCACAGCACGGGGATGTCGGGTCTTCGATGCCGTATTCCACTGGCCCCACAGCCAGGCCCCGGCATCTTTAAGCTGTTTTAAAAATTTGTCTGAGTGATTTAGCTCAATGTGTCGGTTTGACCAGGTTGAAAAGCAAACAATCCCCAGTATAAATGCAGGCTCAGACACAGAACTTTGCTCAAGGAGTAGCTCAGTTTGAAAGAATCATTTGTAGTTCCTCATTTTCTTACAATAGAGATCAGCCTGTTCAGAAAATCAGTACCCAACACCATGATTTACCATAAATTAAAACAATTAAAACACAAATCACATCTTGAATCTGTTAACTTTCAGATAAGTATAATTAGACCCCAAAATGCTTTAAGTAGTGTTTACGCATTTATTTACCAAAAGACAATTATTTAAACAAAGAAACATTTCCAGTTAATTGATAGAAAGATATGAGAAAATGTAATTAGTCATCATTAGAGTACGCAGCCCTTTATTGTTCAGTGACACGTAGCTGTGGGAACTGCTGCCTGTGACACCGCTCCTGTCTCCGGGACTTGGTCCAGGAGGACACGGGAGGTGGTTACTGTGCATGGCTGTGGACTTTCCATAGGGGTGCTGGCCCTTTCCCATCAAGCATGTCCCAAAAAGAGTACAGCTGCTCTAGCCCTTACCCAGGAGAGGCCCAGCTGTGGTGGGGACCATGGTTTACCAGCAGAGCTGTGTGCAAGGGAAGGGTCCCTCCTCCTTTGGGCACAGCTCCAGGGGAGCTGTGCAGAGCTGCAGGCAGCTCCCGCCTGAAATTGTCACCTACACAACAAAGGTCTTTTCCTCAGCCCCATAGTGACAAACAGGAGAGACGAAAATGACTCAGTGCAAACAAATCTGGTGGAAAGCAGAAGAAATTACACATGTCAATAGAATTACACCAGCGAGGGAAGAAGAAAGAAGCCCTATATCCTTAAGCTATTTGCCTCTCCAAAGCACAATACAACAATATTACCTTTTGTACGATAAGAGAGCTTTTTATTCCAATATGATGTGAAGTAGCTTTGCTTGAAAGATTTCTTCTGTGTTTTCAAAAATCCTCCTGGTTTCCCAGAGGGAAAATGGGGATTACACCAGCAAACCCTGAGCAAGCATGCCCATTGCGGGAGCGTTTATTCAATACAGAACCAACACTGGTGATTTCCTTAATTGCAGCAACTTGGACAATTGCTTTTCTTTTCTCAGGATGCCTTTTGCAGCTAGATGAGCTGCCTCCTGTAAGAAAAGAACCTTTATAAGTTTGGGGTTTTGTCCTCCAAACTACTTGTGAAGGATCGGCACAACTTTTTCCACTGTTCAGAAACAGCATGCAAGAAAATTCACACTCTAAAATTCAAAACTACTACCATTCTGCTGTCATAAACCTACTTTGTTCTTAATTGATTTGGATTCCAAAAGTAGGAAATTGAAAATCTTTACAAATTTCAGCCATTTTCATCACTGTGGTTGAATTTCATCAACCACAATATCTGCGTTTGAAACATCTTCATCTTTGTTCAGCTGTAGATGTACAGGCTTACAAAGCACACAAACTATCCAAAATAAGGCCATGAAATTGTGGTACAAATGGCCATAAACACTTTCTAATTTCTCTAAACTTCTGTTGGATTAGAACGGGATGCATCTCCAAATTTATAGAGAATTGCAGTCTCCGAGATAGTCTTCTACTTTCTGCATACTCAGGAATTACAGGAAACAGTGATTCCTGGCAAAATCCTATCCCAAAGGATTAAATCTAATTTACCTATTTTCTTCGCCTCTGCCTCCAGTCCTGCTCCTCTTTACCATGGGATTAAATGCTATGTGTTACCGTGCTGTAGCTACTACAGAAGCTGTTGTGTTTGACTGAGGGCAAAGCTCCAGTATTGACAGAAGGACAGTTCTCTCCACAAGGTGTGCAGAAAGCACTTGAGCTGGTGAGATGTCTTGGAAGTCATGACTATCCAGGACACCTGAGCTGTCTTAAGAAACACAAAGCTTTTCAAGAGGATAACAAGACGCAAGAATAAATTTTCCCACTAATGCCGAAGAATCGATCCGTGCAGGAGCGACCTACTATATGTCAGCACAACTGTGCACAATATCCATGTGTGAAAGCAGCGTTCACAGAGTGATCCATGCATTGCACTAGGGGACCTATACAGTCTTTTGTATCTGGAAACACAAAAATTACTATCATTTTTCTCACTAGGTTCTCACCAGTACATGGACAGCTTCATTTCTGCAAATAAATTTCATCTTCGTATTTTTTTTCCTTCCTTCGTTTCTGCTCAAAATCTATTCTTTAGCCTTATGTCTCATGACACACCAATCTGTCTCACATCCCCAGCAAAAACCTTCTTATGCTACAGATGATCCATAAATCACACTCGGAACACAGCAGCACCCAAGAGTGCCAACATATTTCTACAGAAAGCGCCTTCCTTCAGGAAAAATCTTCCTTAATCGGAGAGACAAAATGGATCTTTAAGTCCTTAGTCGAAAAACAGATACCTGGTATGGCAGTAAAAGGCTTATTAACGGCCCAGACTGAATAAAACCAATTTACCTAGGTGATAAATTGCAACAAGATGTCAGTAACAGAAACAACCGCGCGAGCAGCCAGAGTGGGTACCAGGGTCTGGGCAGGATGGAGCTCTCACTGGGATCACTTCCCCTCCATACCAACGCTCTAGTAATGAAAAGAAGAAACCACAGATAAAAGCTTTGGCCCGTCCTCCACTTCAGCAAGTAGTAAATGAGCTGGTAGCAGTTAGACAGAAAAGGAGGAGGAACTGAAATGCATTAGTAGTATTTGATGTGAAAAGTTTGATATGATAAAAAATTACGCTTTTTGTCATACAAATGCAGTTTTCCACAAACAGCCCCAAGAACAGGAAGCACATTGTTTGGATTTCCTGCTTTTCCTGGGTTTAGAAGATCTGGCTTTGCTTTTTACTAAACACAAAAGATTATTCTTAGGAGTACAAGCTATTTTCATGCATAAGCAGTAAAGAAGAAGGCCCCTGTATATTCAGTGCCTGGGAGGACGTACAGTAAGACATGAACTACGTTAATTCTACATATTGCTTCAACATTGTTGATGTTACATTGCCACTGAGTTCTTTTGACTTATTCGAATATCTTAATCACTAAACTAATTGAGGACTTAAGTTCTTCCCATTTCTTCAGCTCTTTCATCCTCAAGAAGCACATTTCTGTAGCTGTGGATCAGCCAGGCCTGAGCCTTTTATTAGGTACATCACTCGAGGAGTCTACATTTCACTCACAGTTCACATTCTTCTTTTTCTTCTCTGTTTTCCTTTTAAGTCAGACCATCTTTACTCTCTAGCTATTTTTAATTTGTTTTTCCTGACTTGGAAAAAAAGGCATTAACAAAACCCCTAGACAGTGCTGTAACATCACCATTGAGAAAAACAAAACCAACACGATCCAAGGAGTGTTTAGAACCCATAATAAGGGGCTTTTTCTAAGTGAGGAGAGAGATACAGCAATACATGATTGATAATACTTTGAATTTACAGTCCTGCATGCTAACCTGATGCAGACNGATTCTGTGATTCTGTGATTTTGAGCAAAACATTAATATTCTATCTGTCTAGCTCCTCCTGACTTAGTCTTAATGGGACCAGGAGCTCTCACTTTCTCCTCTGTTTTATCACACTTGACAACTACCCACTAAATCTGAAGCAAGTATTTTAACTAAATCATCCTTGAAAACTCATATTTTGGGCCACTTTATTCTCTTTCATGCCAAATGGCCCATCTGATTTCAGAGTTGCTATCGATAGAAGCCAGTATCAGAACCAGTATCTACTACACTTGCCTGGAAAACAAAAGTTGTTCTTTCAGAAAACTCATCAAAAAGATACATGGAGGACATTCCCCCCAAGATGACTGCAGTTTGAGGGGGGGGGGCACTATCAAAAAAGCAAACTGAACACTTTCAGCACCTCATCCCTCAAAATATTTTTAGTTCAGAATGTCCTGTGCCATTCATATATAGATATATACAGAAACTCCATGTTTCAAATCTCCCAACTAAACCCAGATTTTGAAAGGGGGCAGGGAATTAGGCAACCCTGTTTTTTCATTAAAATATGCATCATTTTTGTCAAACAAAAAATGAGGATTATTAAGCTATATTCTAGTTAGAAAGAACATTTCAGTGGACACATTTTTGTCAGCCCTGTTCCCTCCTGGCTATCTAACAAAAGACAAAACAAAGAATTTCTCCTGCTCTCTGAAACACCAAATAGTGTGTAGATTTGTGGAATGTCTCTCACAAGCTGGGTCCAGAGCGATTCCCTTCAAGGACGGTGTAAATCAACACTCACCTTTGAGACCCCTAATTTATACCTGCCATAACATTCACTTACAAACCTAGCACCCAAATAGCTACTCTTGTCCTCTACACATACTTTCCTCCAAAAGATAAGTAGCTCTTTCAGCGGCCTGTGTAATATATAATACCCACTGCAACGTGCTGGTGGAGGCAAGAAGCAGTTTAGTCAATGAGCAGAGGCAGAGATGGATCCGGTCTCCCAGCACTGTAACATGATGGATCGTTTCATAAGCGGTAAAGAATCCACATTTACCAGCCCCAACACCACCACCCAAGGTACCCACAGCCTCTCCCTTGCAGCCCCATGACCAAGTTTTGCCTGCCTAGAGATTTTAGGGCCCAGGCAGCCCCACTTCTCCTCTGTAAGTCATTAATGTCAGCAGCTGTGGGACACAGTCTCGTAGGGCACTGCGGGCAGAGGAAAAGCTGCCACAAGTCGTGCCGGGCAGGTTCCTCTGCTGCCAGCGCTGGAGCGATGCTGCTGTCCCCTCACTGTCACCCCCTTCCTCCAAGAGTAGAACCCAGTGAGCACGGCTCTCCTGTGACATCTCTTGAAGCTTCTGGACAAACTCATTGCCTTGAGTGAAAAGGGAAACTCCTTTGTGCCTGTTACCTTTGCTGTGAGGCAGGGACAACATACCAGTCCATTGAACTCCATAACGGAACTAAAACATATTCAGGTTTTCCCAAAACTATTTTTATTTTTCCTTTCTGTGTTCACCCTTTCCCCCCTCCACCCCGGTGAAAAATAAGATTTCCTCAAATTTCTGGTCCTCAGGGCAGCCTGGGAGTGGAGTAGCAGTTCTGACTAAGCTGCAGGTACCTGGAAGATCTGGATCTAGGGCCATGGTACACACACAGGTCTGTTCCCAGCTAATACTCATGTCCAGCTCACCCGGGATGCCTGCACAGACAGCTGGTACTCACTCTGCAGTCCTGCTCCTCCCAGGACACAGACAACCTTTTCCATGGCCTTACCACATCAATAAACTAAGGATGGTGCACGGATCAGCCTTTGGGCTGGATGTGTTCACTGTTGTCCAAGAAACTTCAAATAACCATATGGCAATACAAAGATAGCAGGGGGCTATCCAGAGGTCGCACGTGAGTGCTGAGGGGCATTTCAGGATCTATGTGCATCCTTGCAAAGGTGTTCTCCGGACACATCTCTTGTCATAGAACAGCAATATTCTTGATTTTCATGTATGGGACTCGCATTGTTTTCCATAGCCTGGTATATTGATAATAGCATGCTTCCTCGCACTTGGCTTGTATCTCTGGCACTGCATCTCAACTATGTGTTGGTGTCTGCAGACCTGCCCCCAGAACCCCACTGCTGTAGATGTTATTCATGGGGATGTACACACAAACTGTTATTTACGACAAACTGGGCTTGGAAATAAATGGGATGAGAGTGTAAATAAATATAAAAACCTGAAACGCTGAGCTAAATGAGGAGAGTGAGGCATGTCAGAGGACTGAGTTCTAGCTGCTGCCACAGAGAAGATCCAGCACTCAGCATGAGCATTCAGTCTGAAGCAATAAGCCGTGCTGATCTTCATTGGCTGAAAAAGCACCTGAATAGTTGGGCTGTCACCTAGAGAGATTCCAGGAAGTATCAGCTTTAGGGTTTTACTGTGATCTCCAGGGCGAACTGGTAAGAGAGGATTTTTGTCTGGCTAGAGAAAAATACCATGTCTCTAAGTGTTGTTTTGGCAATTGAGTAATTATTACTTCTGTAAAGCTCACCTGACAGCTGGATTCCCTCATTCTAGGAACTACACATCAAGAAGCAACAAGTCTTGCAAAACTCCTTGTAAAAACATACAAGACAGAAAAAGTGAGCCTTGCTATCCCTTGTATTTACGGGAAGCAGAAGCGCACCTCCAGCAGGGGGTGAGCCTCTCAATATACCTCATAAAGAGAGACCTCGTACATCCTTCCAGTCACAGCCCCAAAACCAGATGATGACAGACCCACAGACAATGAGCCAGTCAGGAGAAACACGGAGGCCACACAGACATGATGTATTGCCACTGTCAGGAAGACACCTGTGTGCAGTATTGGTGCAGCCTCAGAGTGACTGCTCATGAAATTTGTGACAAAAGTCTCCAAAGGCTGAAAATACGTGGGAAAAATAAATCGCCAGATGTAGACCAGCTACCCTGTCCAGAGGGCAGCTCAGGAGTAGGGTCACCTGAGAGTCAGAAAGGGTATCCACGTGGTCTTTGAACCTTTGTTCCAGGTCAGTCTGCCCTACAAACCCCAACTGCCCCTAAACAGGTGATGCTGGGTTCTTCATAAACAGGAGGTTGGTGGGTTTGTCTGCCCAGCACAGTCTCTTTCATGTCACTACAAGGGCAGAATAGGCAGACAGAGATTTCTGCAATAGATGGAGAACACTGGGGCTAATGCATCCTACATATTACACTTAACAATGTCTGAAAGCACCTGAGTTATCCACCCCTTGGAAATACCAATTGCTGCCACCAAAGGCAGCCCCAAAGATGTTGCTGTGAGCAAAGAACATACATCAAATGCAGCCTTTGGGCATGGGACTGCTCCTACAATGCACACAGACATAGAGGGTCACTCTGAGTCCACCTATTTTTGCTGGGCAAGAAAAGCACAAGCCTTAATAACCTTCCTAGAATAAGAAGATTGCCCATAAGCCAATATTCAACTCAAATTATGCTGAAAAGGGAAGAATCATTTGGTCCATGTCTTTCAGAAAACAGCAAAAGCAACCTGTGGGTGCCCAAGAGATGAGCTGGGGAACAGGCTTGTGTTTTTCTATAATGGACTTCATTCAAAAATTCTGTTTCTTCACTTCCAAGTGAGAAGCAAAGAGCAACATACTGGCCCTCAAGGCAGGGTTTTTCTTTTTGCATTGTTTCTGTCACAGATCATTAAAAAAACAGTTCTTACCAGACCATTTTCAAACCCACAACATATTCTTATGCGTCACAACATATTCGTCCTCTTTCCTCCCCTTTGTGACAGGTATTTAATTGAGCTAAAACTTTGTTTCTACTAAGATGCAAATTTGGAAAAACAAGATCACTGTTGCCTCAGGCTGGGTTAGCTGAAGATAAAAAAGCAACACCTGTTTTAGGTATGGCCATGTTGAAACACAGGTATTCCTCAGGCAACATACCCATGGTAACCAGCTACAAAACTTGTCCTTCTTGTTTGCTTCCTGGAGACTACAGCGCAGATATGGATTGAGAAGTCTGTGCGTAACACGGATTTTTTTTTCTTTAATAATATTGCCTTGTGAAATGTTGCTCATTATCATTTTTAATGTGACATAGAAGACAGCTTTCCATTTAAGTTGCCCGTTAGTCTGATTAATAACTTATTTTTATTTTACATTTTGTGTTTTATGCTGCCTGCAAGGCAAATATTATCGGTGTTTTCCTACAAGAAGTAACACAATTCACAGAACACATTTTATGCCCTGAGATCAGAGAAATAAGTTTAGATTTATAATACCCGAGGACTGCAGCTTTTTATGAAGTGTATAAAGAGGGCATGTTTAATTATGTTTTGTTTATATCAGTGCTTTGTCTGCAAAAATAACATGAATTACCATATTTCTCTATCATTGGCAGTTATTTCTAATGATTGATTAAATTTCTTAAGTGCAGAATGGATTAAATCGCAATTTCTTGCAAGTAATTTGGGAAAGAAAAGATACAACTAACCACCCAATTAAAGTGGGAAAGATCAGAGTCCTACCGCTTGAGGCAGAGTCCTGTCCATCTTCTATAGTGACAACAGCCCCCAAAAAAACCCAAACCAAAATGCTTATTTGAAACTGAAGTACTAGGTATGGAGAGCAAGATCCTAAATGCTGGATTTTGCAACATCTACATGTATTCCCAGAGGTTGCCTGACCTGAATCGTTTATCATTTTGCCCACAGCTCCAGGGCTGTCCCATTTGAGTACCCACTAAACCCCACCAATCTCCTCTTGGTGGGGCAGGACTGTGTGTTCTCCTGCATGTGCTCCTCAACGATGAGCCATGTTCACAGCCACAGCAGCTTTTTAAAAAATCAAGGCATGGAATGTTCAGAAGCACTGGAAGCTTTACACCAGCAAAAGATGGTACGACTGGGCTTTCTACCTTGGGGAGGAAAGAACACCCCAAAAATGTCTTGGTGGGAAACCTGGGCATGGTACCAGCAATGCTGAGGGGAAGGTGCTTTTTGGGGAGCAAGTGGTGCCAGATCACAAGGTCAAAAAATGTAGCACGCAGCCCTCCAAAATCCTATGCTTTGAGCTGGTTAGTACAACAGCAGCTTTGTTCACCTGTGCGTTATCACTGTAAAAATAGAATTAAAAAAGAAAAAAAAAGAATAAAAGAAAGAGTTTTATTAGAAGCAGGAAGAAATCACCGGCCTTGTTTTCCAGCCAGGAAAAGGCTTTTGAAGGGCGGCGAACAGAAATGGGTGTCAAATACCATCTAGTGGTGAGGAGGCAGAGTGCAGGTGCGCGGCAGCGCGCAAGCTGCGCGGCCCCGGCCGCGCTCCCGACCCCGCCGCTCCCGTTCCTGCTCCTGCTCCTGGCCCCGCCGAGCGCCGGGTCGCATCGCCCGGGGGAAAGTCCTGCTTAAAACCGAGAGCACCGAAGGCTGGGCTGTCTCCTCACAGCCTTGTGCGTCTGAAACGGCTCCCCAAAGCTGCTCCTTTGTAATCCCAGCTCTAAGAAGTGAGAACTGAACACACAAACTGTCTTGCGTACGGCGTGGAAGAGCTGGCTACCAGGGACAACTGGAGGACTTTCGGTGTCTCAGTGCCAGCATTTTATGCAGAAAGCCTGAAGATCTATGAAGCCAACACTCTTCTTTTGTTTTCTCTGCAAATCTTTTTATATTGGGGAAGGAGGCAGTGACATGAGAAACAATGCTAGTCAGTCAGCTAAATTGCTGTTGCATCTAAGTTTTACTTAAGCAATGATTTGACAAGGAGGCTCACAAATTCTGGCTTATTCTGCATGGGAACCAACCTTCGCAGAGCCCAAGCCCAAAGCCAAGATGGATCTGCAGGTCTTGTGCAAAAGGGACATCCAGAGAAGTGGGGCTGGGTGTTCATGAGCAGCTCCTGTCTGATGACCGATGGCAATGCTGCCATCAGTTAGAGGGCTGACTTGGACCAGTGATTATATTTCCATGAACCTCAAGACTTGCATATCTGCTGGGAACACAAGTATGCCCACATTTTCAGAATTACTTAGTATATTTTTCAATGTGCTAGGGCTCTCTCCTAAACCAACACATTGTTTTCCGGTTAGACTGAGACATATCCAGCCAAGTACTCAGCTAAACCTCTTGCCCAAAGTCATCACCCACCACATTTAGTCTCATTCATCTTATCCCACTATTTACAAATATAGGCCCTGATGTTGCAGCTAGCTGGACCCCTGTGGATAGACCCTTGGACCTGAACAGAGCTCCACTGACATTAATGAGGTCCTGCTGTGCAGAGCTGGTAGCAGCATTACATCAATAATCCATAATAAAGTCTAATCAACATTAAAGCCGAGCGGCCATCTGGCCAGAGTGAAGCATTCAGTCATCCACCTGCATGAAGAGCTCCTGTGCCAAGAATGTATCAGGGGGAAGAGTCTCCTTCCACCAGGAGATGTAACTTGTACATGTGAACAGGGGTTACAAGTGTAGATCAGCACAACAGATCGTACGGCACGTACCGACGTTTTAAAGATCTTCGCTACCTACAAATCCCAGGTAGTGACAGAGGCTGTAGGACACTTCAGACTCAATGCTGACCCTTCAGTATTCAATATTCAAATTGCTTTTTGCCCTGGCAGCAGTGGTTTTCTGGGTTTGGGCCAGAATTCCTCATTTTAGTTTTTATATTATTTTTAAGATGATAATTTCGGTGTAAGTTGAACAGAAGTGGTTTCTTAAGTTAGATAAAACCACTCAGGACAGAGTGTCCTTGCTCCTTAGATGCTTTTGTTTTGGCTTTATTTTAAATGCTCCCCCTGGATACTGTTATTTCCGCACATTTCAGAAGTACATAAAGGAATGCAGGAGTCAGACTGTTTATACAAACTCGAAACACCGAGGCGATCACAGACCTTTGCAGGAGCTCGGATACCACAATGACAGGTGCAATATAAGAACCACCTGTGCAAATTACTTCAGACTTACTCATTGTGAACGCTGAATTCCTTGTGTTTTGCATTCAGAAGGAACTCCTGGGCTGTTATCCAGTCCCTCAGTTGCAAAGTTGATAATTGAGGCATAGTTAGGGAAAGGAATTATTCAACACAAGTGCAAGGTCACCACTGCAGATCTGGCTATCTTCAATGCCAAGGGGGCCAGATAAGTGGCCCTAGCAAAAAGACCAAGCAGTGCACCTGCTAGCAGGAGCTGAAGACAGGGCTAGTGTATGAGAGCAGAGAGAAAAACAAGGTTTTTATGGAGTGTTTTGTACTGAAATGTCTCTTCCACAAAGAAGCCAAGATCTCTATTTTAGGATCACCTGTAGACAAAGGAAAGCTGGTGGGCAAATCATCTACAAACAAAAAACTTTAATTTGCTCATTTGAGTTCAATTCCTTGCAGTAGTTAGGTTTGGAATCTCTAAAAGCCACTTTAAACCATACCTCACAGCCTGCAAATCAAGTACTAATTAAAACTGCATTAACCCAAATGGACTCGAAAGAAGAAATGTAATTGTGAAAACTTCTGTTTACCTAAGGCACACTGGAAAAACAAACCATCCCATATTTCTCTTCAGCCTTTTTTTTGTTGTTCTTTCTCTCAGAATACACACAGAGAATTGCCTCCTCTTACTCTATAACTTACTAAACCAGCCTTTTGGGGGAGGTTATAAGCATGCTGAACGTCTCTCACGGCACTTTGCAACCAACCTTGTACTATCACAACGTCAAAATATGTGTCACCGCTCTCAAAATCCTGCCTGAAATGGGCTTGTGCTAATCGGTGTCACAGGTGCTTAGAGCCATCTACTCAATTACTTCATTATCTTCTTCCACTCAGAGAACCAGTCTGTGTTTCCCATACCGGGTGTAGCTGTTGCTCCCGCTTACTGGGACAAGTCTGACCACTCCAGAAATTCTCTCTAGGTTACAACAAGTCTTGTCTTCCTTGATTTCCCACATGGTTGGGGCAGAAGCATCACTGTGGAATCTACTTAATGACAAGAGCTCCTAGAAAAATTAGTGATAAACGACTTGTTTTTTGGGGTAGGAGGAACCAACCACGTATTTTTCATGCCCTTTTTTCTGTTCGTTTTCCTTTTAGGTCCTCATACCCACCTCCATGTAATGGGGATACGTCTAAAACTGAATTTCCAAACCTGTACACCCATCATCTAAAGCAGCAGAACCCAGGCTTGAAACCTGATGGGGAGGGGGGAGCTAAGCTGTAAGTAGCCCCCCGAGGCTTGTTGTCCTAATGAATATCAGACCACAAATTAATGAAGGAGATTTAAGGAAAACACTGTGATTTTTAGCTCTTCAAGCATCGGCAAATCTGCTAGAAGTCCAGACAGCTGTTTATAGCTTGTTAAGATGTTGATTGTTTACAAATTAGATTTTTCCTTTGAAAACCTGCACCTATTAGCCTGCCAGAGTCACTCATCGATAAAGAGAGAACGCTCTCTCTGCCAGAGAAGAAAGGCTGATGTTAGGTGGTCTAGTCTATAGTGAGCTTATTTGGTTTTTACCTCTACCACCAGAAATATTCAATATTTTTCTAACCTCCCCATTTCAGATGGTTTTGCCCTGGAATTTCTTCAGCATTCACAAATTCATTTGTCTATAATTGTTTGTAACTAAAGAAGTTTCAACAAGGAGCACGTCTTGCCTTTGCCTTTTGGATTTGCAAAATACTTTTTGGGTTTTCTCTAGAAACAAAGGTTGGTGTCTGGAAAGCAAAAAGAAAGGAATATGATGGAAAAGAGGAGTTCCTGTACAAGAAGATTTGTTTTCTCACTGACAGCTGTGCAGCCCCACAGACAGCACAAATTGGCCGGGTTGTGAAGTCAAGGCCAGTGCCTACAGCATTCGGCAGCTTCCTGTGTCTTAATCTTTCTGTTTGGGGAATGAACTGTAATTTGTTTTCATTGACCCACAGCTTCAGTTGCAGGGTATAGGATTACCTTAATGGACCAAAACTTGAGAGACATCCACTTTTCTTTGTAGCCCTTCCAGTTGGTGTATCCTCTATTGTGCCATTCCAGGACATCCTGCGCTGTCTGCCCTGCGGCTCTGGAGCAGAGCAGGGATGCCCAGGGCTGTCTGCTCTGCTTTGGGCTGGCCCAGAGTCCCCCCACGTGTCCTCACCACCATCCTCCTGCACCTCTTGCTCTCAAGCACAGGTCCCCCACACCCAGTCCAGCTCAGGAGCCTGTTTCAATAACCATTAGGAATCCTGACTCAGTTAGAGACACCATAAATCAAACCGTGAGCCCCCAGCAAGACCAATTTCCTGACTGCGAGTGAATGTGCTCCATAATTTTCTGTGCACCATTCGGACCTGCCATTTAGCAAAGGTTTTTCTTTTTCATCAAGGAATGCTATTGTGCATCCCTTTATCACGGTGTGTTTATTCTGAACACAGACAACAGCTATCTATGTGGGTTAGACAGCTCACATGGACTCTCAGAGCAAAGTTAGGCCACAGTAAGAAAAATGCTTTTTTGATTGAAGTGGCAGACTTGAGGAACACCAATTCTTCTGCAGACCTTGACCACATTACTTCATCTCTTTGTGCCTCAGTTACTAGAATGGAGATAATTTTTTTTTTATAAGATTAGCATCTTCAGGGCATAGATCATATACTCAGCGTCTGCTAGATAGGCCATAATCTCCAGAGCCTCTAAATGCGACCATATCCCACCAATAATGCTACTTTTTCAAAAATTGTCATTTGTTGCACAGAATAACAAAAAGAAGTAAAATATTTTTTCTATCTTTTGAAGCTCAAAGTACTAACAGTAAGTAAAACTTCACATGGTACACTGACAAAACCTTGATTTTATTCCTTCAGATACAACCTCTAGGGCTGGTTCTCCATTCAGGTTAGAAAGCAGCTGGACATAATACAGACAGACTTGATGCAGCTTCTTGATGTCCTGGCAGAGGGAGCTTAGAAGGCAGGTTTGCAAAGCTCTTTGAAAACCTACAGGTGCCAATAGGTTCTTTAGAAAAATATACTACACACTTGTGGGGGAATTTGGAATATTTGGAGTCCTTTCCAAAAACACATGAAACTCCAACAAGTCAGCATGCACAGACTCAGGGGAAGCTGCTGTGCAATACTGAAACTAAGCCTGAAGCTTTTTTAAGCATCCATGAGTCACTAGATTTGCACTGACTCTGTTTCATACTAAATACAAACCAGGAAAGTAATTAACAAGTAAATCAAAGTCTTCAGCAGACATTTTAAATCACTTTAAGACTGGAGTCCCTTGTAAGTGTGCCTGTCAGTTATATGGGGCTTTACAAAGAATCACACAAAAATTAACTGATTTCCAGATCTCTTGCCCATCTGCCATTCAAATCATTACAGCATTGCTCCAGCAAACAGTAGAAATTCGTACTGCTTTATTCCAAAAATTCAGAAGCCAAAAGAAATGCTTTTTTATAATGGGTTGTCCTGGGACTTTATAAATTCTTCTCACCTGAAGATAATTTTCTGTCTTGCATGGGAAATTCCTCTGGCAGAAGGAGAGACACCTCTTCTGCCGTTTTGGAGTGGAGTCCAAATGATAAAACATTTTATGAATGCAATTAGCATATCAACATGCAAATCCCTATTGAAAAAAGCGCTGTTGACAAAACAGCTAGAAGGCAGCTCATCATAATACACAAAATGGAAAAAACAAACAAATGAAAACCTACAACAACAACAAAACCAAACCACCAAACAACTTGTATTCAACCAGTCACTGTGTTGGAGAGAGACCACAGAGGCCAAGATCCACAGGATTTTGGACACTCCTCATTCAGAGTTGCAAAACAAAAATCAGGGATGATAGGAACCAGATTTTCTTGGATATAAACCATAACAATTCCCAATTTCTGTCCATTCCTTGACATTATCATATTTAATGCCATGTTTAAGCAGTACCCATAATTTAAGCCAATCTACATTTTTCAAACACTTAAACAAAGCCCCTCCTAAGAAATTATGGCAGTGGGCAATAACTTCAAATTAAAGGGGAAAAAAATCAAGATTTCCTTGTTTGCTGCCTGTTTTCTAAACCAGAAACATTCACACCCCTTTCCCAGCTTTTTCTTTTACCATGCAGACAAATATGAGAACTGACATCACATAGTCAAATATCTCTGAGATTAGCAGCTGTAAGAGAAACCCAGAGATGTTCTTTTGCTTGTCAAACAGGAGAACAAAATGTTCTATATTTAGTTGCTTCTGTTAGGTTGTTTCCATACAATCAGTATGGTGGATGTTATAACTTCCCAGAATGAAGCCCCACCAGGAGCAGGTGGCTCAGAAATGCCAAATATTTTGAGACTTATTATAACTGCCTCAGAGGAAGGAATGTTCTTATCCCTCCAATTGTCTTTGACACTCTGCTTGTTCTCCACCTCCACATTTCTAAGAAAAATTATTTTTAGTAGTGGGTATTAAAGCTCCCAGTAGAAAAGTGGTTTCCTTTTTTCACTCACTTTTGGTACAGCAGGAAACTTCAGGTGAAATATATAAAAACTCAGCACAAGTTAAGATCAAAATATCCTAAAGTGGCCAGTGATTTTGAATGTCTCTAACTGCTCCCCAAACAGTTTTGAAGCATCAGATGATGAATCAGAATGAAATACTCACTGAGATTGCCAGCAGGCCTCCCGGCATTCAAACTATTTCAATAAGCCTTCAGGGAAAGAAAGAGTTAATGAAGTTACCTTACATTTAGTATTCATCTTTTTTCAGCTTTGTCAGGTAGCAGACAACAAGCCCAGACTTGAATTGGAGCATCAGCTCTGTAGTACAGTAGTCTTATGGGTAGCCTAATGTAATATTAATTGAATTGACATCTCTGTTGAGATCGGTTACACATGTAGGATTCAAATTATTTAACAGTTTGTGCAACTGTATTTGAATTTTGATCATAAAGACACATGCTGGATTAACAGGGCCAGATGCACAGTCAGAATCATGTAGAGCAGAAGTGACCTGGGATTCATATTTTTAGGGCATGATTTGTACAGGGGAGAAAACAGACTATTCCCATACATTGTTTCAGAATGGATACGCTTTATAGCGATAAGCATGTTACATAGTCAACATTTAATCTTAAACTGCCACTAATTTGAGTCATTAAAAGACCAGGGAGTGTGAACAGCAAATAAACATCTCTGAGTATCTTCTACCAGTTGAAGGAATTTTGTCTTCCCCCTCAGAAGGAGACCTGGACCCTGAGCAGATCTGGGTGGGTTGGAGGCATTTGGAAGGGGAAAGAGATGAGGATGATGGTCTTAGTTATCTTATAGTACAAAGCTCCAGGAGCTGAATAACTGAGATTTCACTGGAAAAGGGATTTTGTTTCTGTCCAAAATCAGTTGCTTCAAATCTTTCCAGATTTTGCTACATGCACAAAACCAGAATTGAACATTCTTGTCTGAAAAGTGAACAATCTTTCCATAGTCCTAGTAAAACACAAAAAAACCCAGCCCTATACATTTATCATGGAAATTTCAAGTTCAACAGAAAACCTCCCAGGACTGCTAGGGACCTCCATCCGTATTCACAGGGAGTAAACTTAGTCACCTGAGAATTTGTTTGCTGTGCAAGTAAAAGTGTATCAACTGGAAAAAAAGAAAAAACAAACCAAACAAACAAAAAAAAAAACCCAAGTAAGAAAATCAGACTGCAAACTTAGAAAAATAGGTCATTTTTACCTAAATTGGTTCACCTTGATAGGAACCCACTGTATGTGTCATGGTGCTTTTTTAAAAGAAAATCCTTAAAGAAATCTGAACAAAACTGAATTAAACCCACTTGCTCCAAATTGGGTACAGTCAAAAAACATGGCAAAGTGAGACAGAACAGGAGCACTAAAAAAATTAATTCCTTGTGCTGTTTGCTTCCCTGCTTTCTGTGGCTTATGCCAAAACCCCATGCATTTCAAATCCAATCCACTGCAATTACACCAGTCCCCAGCCACGCACCATGCATCTGTAGGAGCATAGTGAGCAAGAAATGGATTTCCCTCAGTTAAGATGTCAAGGGAACAGCCAGCAGGTTGGAAATGTATCCAGCCATTTGCTCAGATATACAGTAGTGAAGTTAAAAATACTTACTCCCCTACACCAAGATCCAGCTAACAACGCTTTTGTGATATTTTATCCTGATGCCATTAAAACACTAAAACCTTCCAAAGACATAGTACGCTGCTACACAAATTCACAAAATTTACCAGTGGGAGTACCTTTTTACTGAAATAAAATACTCCTCACAACCATGCTGCTGCCCCTTGGTGAGACAAGTGTCTCATGCTGAGATGACCCCTTACAGTTTAAGTCTATGGAAGCATGAAAGCTTTTGAAGTTGCATCTTCAGACCACAGGCAAGGCAAAGATCTTGGAGACTGCACCAGCCCAGTCATTGCAATGGATTTAGACACGTTGTTTGCTGAAAGAAGCCTACAGCTGGCTGGGAAGCACCAAAATCACAGAGCGCGGCCTCCAAATGATCTGGTATCAAACCAAGATACTCTAGTGCTGGCCCCCAGAAATCTGAGCAGCTCAGCCCCCACAAGCAGAGAGCAGCTGGCAGCTGCAGTTAAATCACTGTCAAATTGCCGCAGCGAATGTTGCAGCCCTTGCATCTGCCAAGAAGTAAATAATTGTGGGGGAACACCTGGTTTTCATACCACCTAGCATACCTGCCACCAGCGCTCAGGACACAGAGGCACATGTGGAAAGCAGAGCAAGCATTTATTTAAAATCACTACAGAAAACATGAAAATATCTAGGGGCAGGGTAGCCTATGGTGCAAAGAGACCTGAAGGTAGCTATTTATTTTATGAACTAAAATGCTTTTCAATGAGAGAGAATGGAACAGAAGCAGGTGGTCTGGCAAGGCAAGAATCTAAAAGCCTTATTTCCTGTCATTAGTTTCAGATTGAAATATAATTATCCATCTCAGTCAGTTGGCTGTAGCTATCCTAGGTACGTGCATGAGGGATAAACAACTACTCTATGTCCAAAATTCCCCATTTCAAAGTCCTCACTCATTTAAGTCCCAATATCTAAATTCTGTGGCTGGTATTTGCTATTGGTACACATTGGGAATGCACAGTTGTGCTCCTGAGGTTGCATTATAGATTGCTGTTATTTGTTTCTCAGCAGCTTCTAGATGATCCAGTGAGATCAGATCCGTGTTGTTCAAACACACGAGAAAAGTCAGATTCACACACACAGAGGTTCGTCACTTTCCGTCTTGTCACACAGCAGCTGTCAGTGCTTTTGGCACAGTAATATCCTTCAGAAAAAGGAAAAAAAAAAAAGCTATGTTGTACTTCTTCAGATGCATCACTTCTGGTCCGAGAGCTTGGATGCCTGGGCCACTGCTGGCTGAAAGGCTCTGGGAGGCTCACCAGGGAACTGGTATTATCTTGACGGTTTTCAACTTGAGAATTGTAATTATCCAAACTGTCATCTACTGAAGAAATCTGTAGCCCTTCACAAGAGAAATGTGGCAGGAATATCTAAGGTTTTGTGACTAAGAGAAAAGGGAAGTATTTCTGATGTTACATTATAAACACAAACCAACTTGCAGCTGCTGCCAGCACACATCTCTGTAAGCAACGAAGATATTTTTGCCCTGTCCAGATTCAGTGGAAATACATCTCATACATAACACATTTGCATAATATCTGTAGCTGTTGTTATTTTAGGACCTCATAGCAAAAGCCCTAAGGTCATCCTGCAAACTCTTTAGTATTATTTTGAGGTCCTTTTTCTTCTACAGATGAAATAATGAGAAATTTAGGGCAGACATCTGACTTCTTTATTCTGCAGTACAGAGGCAGTATTTTCACTGAGGACAGCATTGTCACACCATGTACTCAAACCCTTCAATAAGCTCCTGCTGCCCAAAGGGAGAATGAAGCTTGTTTCACAAGTAACTTACCACCCTGATTTCCAAGCCCACATAACCTGGTGTAGCTACACTGACTTCTGTGGACTGACAACCATTCACATACGGCAAAAACACAGAGCAGACATTTTTTTAAAGGGTTTACACATTCATTGCACCGGAGAGTTAAACACGTAGCTGCCTTTAAAGATCTGACCACTAGAACCACCCTTAGTATCTTCTGATAAGCAAACCTAACTTGAGACAAACTAAAGTGCAGTGATTCCCAGATACTACGCCAGCTATACTAGCAGAATTGTGTATCATCCTTTATCCGACTGACAACTATTGTTTGGAAATTATTAACAGCTCAGCTGCAGGGAGGGTATCTTAGCCAGGGATCATCTTGGGTTATGGACAAATGAGGGAGTGGAGATGCCAAAGTATTCTGAGGCTTAACTTTTCAACAAAGGCTACCACAGGGCTGAAGTTGAAGGAAAACTCAACAAGTGAAGGTACATGCATTTCTGTACTTTAATGTGGATGACACTTATTCTTTTATATGACCCAGATAAAAATCACACTCAATTCTCACTCTATCTCCTTTCCTAATGCTCACAAACACAGCTTTTACAGTGCTTTGAATTAGATCTGTGATTTGTGAGCGACATGTATAATAATTAGACTGTGAAGATGTACAGTTAATCCATTTAAAGGTGTAAAGAAGTCCATTTAATGAACATTATAGTCACATTAGACTTGGAAACATCTAACTCTTTTGTTAAATAAAAAGAAGTTCAATGAGATTAACTTCTCTTAGTTGGTTTTAAAGAATACTCAAACATGTCCTACTCTGATAGTGTACTATTCCTTGGTGCATGGTTTCTGCATACCAATGTCTTCAGTGTAGAAGAGTAAGAATAAGACTGGAAGACATTCTATTTCAGTTAAATAATTACAAATTAAAGAGGATCACTTCTACTTTCTATACTTACTGTAGTATGATAAGAAGCTGAACTCCTTGAACTTGTAATTATATAACAGAAATGTTAATCTCCTGGTTTGGTATTCAGTTCTACTGCATTAAATGTATTCTTACAATTATCAAGTTTACTACATGGCACATAGACATTTCTATTGGGAAACCTATTATTTGATCATATCAGATTTTGACCATAAATACTCTAATGGAATTCTGTTTTCAAATCTCTCACTGCCATAAAATGACTAATGAGGGTTAATACACCTATGTGGCTTGAGAACCTGAAAAAACATTTGTACAATTTCTGATTTTCAATTTGTAATGCTAACTGAGCTTCCGATTATTTTCCACAGCTTTGTGCAATTAAAAAAAAAAAAAAAAAGATTTAAGCTAGAGAACATATAAGTCCAAAATACGCTAAGTAACTTGTAATAAAGAAATTTAATTTTAAATATATGTACTTTAAGCAGCTGTTCTCCTCTTAGGAGAAACTCATTTAGGCTTAAGAGTTACTGGCCGAAGCTATCTTCTTTTCACAGCATATTATAATGTGTGCTATTGGCTTTAATAGTTTGGAAGTGCAATTTACATCCTTGTCCATTTAAATATATAAAACTATTTCAAGGAGCAGAATAGCCAGTTAGGAAAGAAAACAAGATCACTCTCTGACTTCCACTTCCATTTTTTAATGAAGAAAAACTTATCTTTCCAGGAAAATTCTGGCTCTCAATGCTTTATTGAAGCTGTATGTCTGTTAAAAACTGAAGATAAATTCTGTAGATAGTCACTTCAGAGAGATTTTAGCCAGTGAAATGCTTGCTTCCAGCGGAGATACCTGGCTTGTTGCATACATCAGGCTACATTCTTTTGTAGTTTGCAGAGCAAAACGTGATAAGATCAAGAGACAACATAATCCTGGCTAATGCAGAGTGACTTTTTATGTACTGTATGGGATGCAGCTGAACATTAGAAAGACAATCCTTCCAGCTGAGTAGGCTTGGGCAGGGAAAGTGCTCTCTTGAGGGCTAACCCTGCACCTAAAATTGCAGATGTAGGTTTTGCCTATTGAGTATGTTGAGCCTTCCAGTCATTGCCTGAAAATAGGCTTTTTACCTTGTCCCAGGGAGCTGCGTGTTGGCCTCTTACAGCTCCCATCATTGTCTGCTGCTCAAAACTCTCACAGCACCATTTGCAAAGCACTGTCATGAACACATCGAACCAAAAGATTTTACTTCCCAAATGTGTTAGTTTGAGTTTCATTAGTCAGACACTTAGGCAGAGGCTTCTACAGGCAAAAAGGACAGGAGGAAAGAATAGTACGAAAGAAGAGCGGTCTGTTCAAGACAAGATCCGTTGCTAAGGATCTCTGAAGTTAGTGCTACTTTTGACATCTTCTGGATGCTCGGTGGTCTGGGGATGTCTGCAGGCACCTGGGACTGAGATAGCTGGGTTCCCACTCTGAAGGTCAACCTTAAGGTGCCCGTGCAGTGCCCAGGTTCTTTGATTTACCAAGGAACAAGCACCCACTGGCCACAGGGACGGGGCTGTGCCTGACAGTCACAAGGGACACTTTCTGCTAACCCTGTCCCCCCCGACGTGTCCCCCTTAGAGCTCAGATTTCTCAGCAACTGTGCTCTCCTCAGGCATTGATGCTCACTGAAGCAAACAACTGAGATAAGGATAAAAATCAACTTTGATTGCCCTGCATAGAAAATATACTTCCCTTGAAATTTCCTGTCTGCCTGACTTCTTGGATACACAACACAATGCCCGATCTAATGACTCAATCAAGCAAGCTGAGCTACCCAGAGTGACCCGCAGAACCTCTCACTTGCCTTCTGACAGTGTGGTTTGCAGTGGTAGAGCTCACTGCACGCTTTCAAACAGAATAACCATCATCTAAAGCATCACACAAGATTCTAACCCCCTGCCAGTTTGAAATGCTCTTTTTTCCTTTCCTTTTTTCTCTTCTTTTTTTTTTTTTTTTTTTTGTCTTCCCATTCTAGCTAGACATATCAGTCCAGTACTTCATCATGCTCCCATTAGAAAGTTTCAGCTACCCTCTAAACTAAATCTTCCCTGTTTTCAGCTGAAACATCCTTATGAGATGCACTATGGTGCTGGAGGATAAGTTACTACCTATCTCTTCACACACACCACCCTGCTTTTCACATGCATACTCACATAAATTGCCACATTTTCCTTCTAACACAGGTTAAGCAGACTCCTTTTCTTCAATATTGCTTTCTTAGGCATATTTTCTGAACTTCTGATCATCCATGATCCTTTTCTCCCTCCCCACCTTTTTTGAAGTCTGGTGCCTCTGAACATGCTACTTCAGCTGAGGCTTCATCCCCTGGGCAGACCTGAAGGATTACTTCTTGCGTACTACAGCCTCTTCTTCTCATTAGTAAACAAACAACAGTGGTTGGCATTTCCACAAGGTATTTTTGCTTGCCTTCAACATGTAGCTGAGGAAAAACACATCTTTTTCTGAAAGATACTGAATAATTTTAGTAACTAGTTAAGATCAGTATGCAGTGTCATGAATTGTAGATCTCAGTCTGTTTTCTCAAAAAATGCACATTTATGATCATCTATTCCTACTCGTGGCACTTGTGCCACTCTCCCTCTAAATATACCTGAAAAACTCATTGACTTTTATTCCACGAAAGGTCTTCTCAGTATCCCAGCTGAGTTAAAGCATTGAGCCAGATGGAGAAACTTGTCCATTTGCTGCTGGGTTCTGCGAACAGCACCCTTCATTCTTTGCAGCCAAGTGAATTCACAGGTCTGAGCAGGCCACCGCGAGTCAGAGAGCACAGGGACAGGAAGGCACTGTGGCCATGAGTAAGAATAAAAAGTGTTCTGGCACCGACTGGGGATGATGCAGCTTTGCTGTGAAAGGGCAGAGGTCCCCAGCGAGGTGAAGTCAGACCCTGTCCCATGCCAGAGGGACACCTGGCAGGGAGCAGATCCTGCTGCCCCCATGACAAATCCTTCCCTGCCTGGTCAACAGAGGCACATCAGCAAAGAGACAGAAAATGTCACCGCTCCAGGTTTGCAAAGTCACATCAGGCCACAGCGCGGTGGAACTGCATTTAATCGATGAGAGCAGAGCCCCACGCACTGAACAAAGAGCAGCAAGCAGGCAGACACAGCAAAGCAGCAGATATTGGTTTGTTTTTAAAGTACAGCTGGTAAATACTTGGAGAAAGTATTCCGGTCTTATTATCATGTAATAAAATTCATATTTCCCTCATATATACTGTCTTATGTAACATCAATATGTCTCGATTAGGTTACAAGGCTGTTCAGATAATTAAATAGTATACATAAATGTGAACTGGCATGTTGGGAAATTTACTGCACTGCTGCTTAAATACAGCAGATAAAGCCATGGGAATGAGGCAACAGAATACACTGCTGTAAGATTACAGAGATATAAATTCAAGTACTCTGCCGTGATGCCGCTAGAATATGGGGAGAAAGTTATTAGAAACAAAATTAATTCAGTAGCGTCTTGAACTCACTATCATAGTCTGGGCAAGTTAATCACTTCATCCTCATCCACTAACACATTTATCCACCTACTAATTCTCCACCTAATTAGAGAGAAATTCAGAGCTCTACTGGTCAGGGAGGCAGGGATTAGGGTTAAGAAAACACTTGTATTTGAAACCCCCTACCTCTGCTGGTTAGTGTGAAAGATCCTATAAGAAACTCCCACCCTAGCTAATCCATGACCCTCAGCAGGGAGGAGTGTTAACAATTTGGTTTAAAACTCACACCCTCAGACAAATGCATCAAAAACGGCTTTTCTTCTTTGATTTATAGGTATTACTTGTTTTTCCAAGCTCCATTAAGGACTCTTCATCATGTACTGCAAGGGGCATTAAGCACTGAAAGTTGTTCCCAGCTCTGTATTATTCAAAGGCAATTTACACTAATTATTGGAGTCCATGGTGTTACCCATACTCATAGAATGATCCATCTCAGCAGGCTAAAGTACTTTTGAAATGTTAATTTATTACTGAGGTATAAAAACGTCCTTACATTAAAGCACAATTCTTTCTTAAATGCCAAGGGTTTTCTATTACTGATATATTACATACTTACTGTTTATCTTAGATACAAGAATAAAGATATAATTTAATTTACTATATAATAGTGCCTATAAAAGCCACGATTAACACAAATTGCACTGCATTTAAACTCAGTTACGACATTGATATTATTCTTGTTTTTCTTGTTTAGTGATTTTCTCAACACACATGCAAACAGAGCACGCCGAGCTACTTCACGGAGGGAAACTTTTCAGACAAACAGCTGAATGGCAAAGTGAAAAAAGTGTTTCACTGATGAAGTGTGTCACAGATTCCAAAATTATCCCATTCACGTTAAAGTACAGATATTAGTGTAGTATCACTATGTATATCAAATGCCAACAAACCAAAATCCATTAAAAGTATTCAGTATTCAGTTAAATTCTGGCACAAAAAACGCTGATTTTAGCAAGAACAATTTGACCAGTGCTGAGCACCCCAGTTTCGTTTTTCTTGCTCACAATGTGTAAAAATACAGCCATGGAAACAAAGATTTATTTGACCTTGCATTGGCAAAAGCCCTTGAACAATCAAGGGGGTTATTTCTTAACTGTCTCAACCAACAACTTTTCCTTTACTTGAGAAGCCATTGGATTGCATTTAGCAGTAAGAGGAAAGCCTGCCTTGGAAGTGCCAGAGTCTTGAGATGAATCAAGAGCTTGTGGCAAATGAAAAAAAGGCCCCTTTGCTTTCCTAAATCCTCTCCAAGGTCCCTAAGTTAGTGCTCACCAGTGAAATGTGCACTGCTGCGAATTAAGACCATCTGCTTTACATCTGAAATATCTAAATAATATCACATAAACCAAGTTTGCCATGATAGGCTCAAATCTTTTTCATCCAAAATTTGTTGCCAACTTAGAATTTGTTTGTGTAGCTGAAATACAAAACACAGCTTTGGAATAGCAATATTCTTATTCCCAGCCTCTGTCATGATTTCATATGACCTTGCCCCAGATTTCATTCACCTCTCCAGGTCCCTGTCTGACCACCAGAAATACCCTTCCTTACACAAACTAGTTCCTGAAACGAAAGGACTTAGGAAATAAAGTGTTATGTGAACATAAATCTTGATCGCCACTAACACAATGTGTTTACCCAAAGAAATCCAAATTCCAGAGTGATGGTTTGGCCTCCGAAGCTGGCCAACCCACCACAGGTACTCAGGAGCCAGATGATTTGCAGAGGAGTCAGGCAATTATATGTGGGAAGTATTGTGCTCACTCCCATGCCTGAATTCCACACACAGGACTATAATTTCCAAGCACAACAGTTTGCATACATTAAGGAATTCTTTTGCGTAAAGGGCCTGCTAGATGCCAAAGTAATGATTTGTGTACAAAACTGCAGTAATCCTACCTGCAAGTCAGACCTTTAGATAAACAAGTTTGACATAAAAAGCAACTCTTAAGCTACAAAAATCTGCATCAGAGGAACATATGCTCTCACAAAATGTGTAACTTATGAAAACGATTCACATCACAAAACACACCACCTCACAAATTTCTCCTATAAAATTTGTCATTAATTAGAAGTGAGGTGTATTATTATTTTGCAGCAGAATCAGGAAAAAAAGTGACACTTCAACATTCATCTGATCGGTCATATTTAATCTTCATTTACTCACAAGCCATGTATTACCTATGATGTCTCTCTTATTTTAGGAATAGGTGGGCACAGCTAATCCTGGACTAGTGAGGTCTGGATTGCTATAAATTCCCTGGAAAGAAGCCATCCTCAAGTTAACACGAATCTTACAGAATAATCTCATCTATCCATAACACACTGAGGTTTTGGTATGCAGATAAGCCTATGGGTTTTTCAAATAGGTATTTTATTCTTCACTGAAAGTTAGCCAGCCTTTGACAATTTGGACCATCAGTTGTTTCCATGTAGAATGCAAATGTTCTCGTCTGAAAATCTTACGGTATCACAAACTGGTTTGCTTCTGCAGGTTAGCGCAAGCAATTAGTAGGAACCCCACATCTGACAGAAACCTACTCAATTCTCTTCAACAAAGGAATGGTTTGGGAGATAAATACAGCTCAGGTGTCATTAAGGCAGTGAGGTAAATTGCACATTGCTCCAGACTCATCTTTATCCAGACTGAAGTCTAGAAAAACAAACATTTGAAGTTTTGCAAACTTTCAGTAGTCCCTGACATCGGCTCAGTGGTCCAACTCAAGCACAAAAGGGCAAAATGAAGCTATTTGTGAGGAGTTAGAAGAATTCAGCATCTGTGGAAAGCATGCCACAGAACTCTCTGTAGGAAATGTTTTCTACTTTCAAATTAGTGGAAATTCACTCAGAAAATGGAAAAAATAGCACAGGAACAATGTTCAACCAAATCCTCAGCTTTTCTAAAAGGCCAATTTTAAATATACTGGACCTTGTTTACTGGGAACACAGTAAACAACATTTGAACATTCTTTTAATGTCATCAATGTCTTAGACATTAGGAACACCTTCAAGAAAACAGCACTCAAGCTAAAGAAAAGGGAAAATTCTTATTTCTCAAGAAAAACAAGCAGCTTCTTCCAGACCTCAGGTTCATGCACTCACCGGAAGTCGTGCCCCATCAGTTTTCAATGGCCTTGGAGCAGCCCAGAATAAAATTTCATCATAGGGCCATATGAAACATTTCAGGTTGCTGGAGAGAATAGATAACAGATATCAAGCGCTAACCTAAATTCCAGTCAATCAGATAGCTGCCGTATCAGGTACCTAATGAGTATGTTTTATCTTATTAGAGAGAAATAATTTTTACTTATAAAGTCATGAGAAAACAAACAAACAAAAACAAACTGTTCATTATCTTACTTGTATCCATTTAATGTTAAGCCGTAGTATTTTAGTAAAAGCGTATGTTTGCCCCAGAAAATATCAACAGGTTTCCCTAATAGCATGAAGCCAGATATTCGGTGTTTTGTAAACTCATCAGGATATGGCTGTGCTGCCATTCAGATCACATAGCAGCTATGCATTATACATGCAGGACTAGTGGCACCAAGCAGCTCTTTTTCTAATTAATACAAATCAGAGCAAATTGTTAGGAGGAGGGAAATAGACTAAAAATGAGAGAAAAGGAGATTTCCGCACAATTGCCTATTGCAACATGAATACCCAGCTCATCTGCATAATATTAATGATACGAAATATGCAAACAGATGTTTCTCTCATTAAATGCTGTATGCAAATAACACTAGGAGGAGTGGTAATGTTGTTTCAGGGTTGAGAGATCACGGGGGGTAATTAAAGGTTAATCCAGTTTTCAGTTCACAGACTGTAAGACATGAGTGGTTGTGAAGAAAAATTGTCGCTTAACCTTCAATTCATTACCCACAGCACATGGGTCTGTCTTCTAAAATAACAAAAACATATACGTATTTATCTGCACTCTAGTGCCAAGGTATGATGCATATCATTAGAGGAGACCAGAAATTATTTGTTGCTATGAATGCTATTAAGTTGGTGCCGGAATGCATTAATTAGGGAAAGCAGAATTTGATCACAAGTTCTTAGACCACAATCTAAATGCTGTAATCTCACTAAACATATTTCAATTGCTGAGATGTTGTCAAATGTTAATAGGAAACCATCTAAAGCACTTGTGGAACAAGCCCCCTAAAATAATTAAAAGTGTAGTGTTTGAGATTCTGCGTGAGTTTTGCTGTAAGCCTCATGAGCTGGATGCTACCATCAGCAGCAGGCTGCCAGCCGTCACTATTGCTCAGAGTATCCTGCTGGGCAGATTGAAAGCAGTAAACATTTTAGCACTTAGATCTGAGTTCAACACGTCAGATGAGACATTCCCACTCCTTGCTCATAGGAGAAAATAAAGTGATAAGTGTCTGCGCTGCAGTCGAGCCATGTTCTTCAGCAGCAAGGTTTTGTGCAGAGCAAAAGGCAAGGCCAGTGTAAACTACAGTGGCCACAGGTGGGAAGAAGTAGAAAGAAGCAAAGAAATATCTTGATTTATGCAACCCTCTCTATATAATACCTGGGTGAAAATCGATGTGAGCCTGGGATAATGAGAGTGAGAAATCAGAGAGGAGATGTCAACTGGCTCCGTTTGGCCTTGGATCCAGGGTTCAAAATATTCTTTGCTTCTGTGACTGCATGGCACCTTTGGATATTTTGGTGTTTCACTTAAAAATCTGCTTCCGGGAGTCTTACAAATTATTTCCTTTAAATATGGAACAAGGACTTACGTGTGTCTCTCCCGTGTGTCTCTCACCATCTGTCTGTCCCCACCGTCGCTCTCACTCCTCCCCCAGTAACACACACCACGAGACCTTCCATCTGTGCTTCACCAATTCTTTGGGTTTGAAAACCAGTTTCCTTCCCTTCTGGCCTCTCAGGTTCCCATTTGTGCAGTACATCGCTTTTGAGTCTCACACTCAAAGAACTATCTCCACACCAGCCCAGCCTCAAAATTTACTTCTAGTTTGCAGGGCTGAATAGCTCAGATTTGGCCCAATAGCTTTTGAACAGCACTGAGTGCGATATACCCTCAACGTAAGCTATCAGACTGTTCTAGCTCTAGATTTTCATTATGGAATTCAGTTTTTAAACTTCTTGTTAATTGAGGGTACCAAAAAGAGTCATTTAAAGTGTATTATGAGAGATAAGAATCATCAAACTTATATATCTTTGTCTGCATTCATGTGGCATCCTGTGGCATAAACTCTGCTTCATAAAAATTCCCCTTTTCAATGATTTTCACAGCTATTTACAGCCTGCTTCCATTTGAAAAAGGTCTTATATCCAGGGAAAAAAAAGCCTGTGCAAATATCACTTTTTCTGAAGTTGTACATTGCAGAAGGATTTCCCTGTACTTTATTTTGTCTTGAATGGCTGCAATGAAATAGACGTTTTATCTTCCTTGTCTTCAGTGCGCAAGAGAGCCCTACCTTCCCTTGGACAGCGCACTTTGTAAGATTACTATATTTAGCTAACTGCAAATTTTAGAGCAACACGGGTCATCTACAGCAACACGGAAAAGACTTTTAAATACTGAAGGCTCCACTCGCTCCGTTACACCTCATCCAGCAAAGGAGCTTTGTGTGAAGCGCACAGCAGAAACAGTGCACGGGAGGAAAACTCACCTTCGGCTGCCTACAGCTGCACGTCCTCTCCTGTGGTCACCTCCCCAGCAGCTGCTGGGCTGCACGAACAGCTGAGGATCACTGTCTTGTGAGAGAACACCCTCCGGCAGTCGGTTCTGTGTCACCCTGGGGTAAGGGGAGCACAGGGCTAGATGCAGCATCATGGTGGCCGGCAGGTGCAGGAGTCCCAGGGTGCTGTTGCAGGCTGATAGCACTGACGCAGTCACCAGCCCTCCACTTCCATCACTGCAGCACTAAGGTGGCTTCCAAGGCTTCCCCTCATTCCTTGCCCAGCACCGGGACAAACAATTCTGAGTGGGAACTTTCCGGTCACTTCTCTGCAGACCCCATCACAAAAGGGGTCTGACAAACTCTCATCTCTGGCTTATTGCCCCCCAAACCCTGCCTCCACAAGCAGGTAATGATTTAAAGTTGTGCCTGTGAAGTCTGAACCAGTTCTAGTTAACACCACCTGATTGCTATTAAAGCAGATTACAAGTATCCCCTTGAAATGTCACCATGCATTTGCAGGGAGAACCATACAACAAAAATCAGCCATAATTTTTTTCTTTATCATGCTCAAAATGGACTTTCAGGGCAAGGGAATGCAGGTAACCGTGCAAGCAAATCAGGCTCTTGAGGATTTGCTCCAAAGCTCACAAAAAGGTAGGAAAAAGGCTGACACATTTAGTGGGTAAATGGATGCATGCAGCCACAAACACGAACTTCTCAGGGGTGCAATCACACCCGTGGGTGCACACAGGTCCCGGTGGCTGGAAACACATCCCTGCATCCCCCGTTACCTGGGAGAACATTCAGCTGAAGGACATAAGCCCCGGGATTTTGGCATACACAAAGAGAATAAATAGGTATTAAAAATCTGTTTATCACGAGCAGAGTTTTGAACGTCTAATTGCTGCAGTTTGTTAGAGGAACAAAAAGATCTTCCCTGGCTTCAGCCATATCCAAGGGGATTAATTTGTCACTCTTCAAAAACAACTCATTGGAGGAATACCCTCTTTGATTCTTTATTTTCACATTAATTAGGAGTAATGAGTACACTAGATATACTTGGTATTTAAAAATTAGGAGAAATAAATCTCCCACGCATCTCAAGAGGGCATCGAAGATCTGGCTGTGCGGGGTGGGAGCCTCCAAAGCCAACATCCCGTTAGCGGGACAGCCCTGCCACGCCGGGCCGGAGTAGGGAACCGTCCCGGGAGGGACCCGGAGCCTCCGGCCGGACGCTTACGGGGACGGTCCGGGGTCGGGGTCGGGGCCGTTTCGGAGTCGGGGCCGTTTCGGGGTCGGGGCCGCCGCCCGCCCCTCCCCGCGCCGCCGCCTCAGCGGCCGCGCGCCCCCTCTGGCTCGCGCCGGGAATCGCAACCGCCGCCCCCAACGGTCGCCCCCAACGGTCGCCCCCAAGGGCCGCCCGCCCCCAACGGTCGCCGGTCGCCGGGCCAGGGCGGGCTGCGGCTCCTCCTGTCCCGTCCCCTCCAGCACAGCACAGGCAGTGCCGCCCCATCTCACCTGCAATGGCCTCCCTGCCGATCCTCATGAGACAGCAGCAGGCGCCTGTCCAGAAGGTGGGGGGGGGCTGCAGGAGCCATGCGAAGCCACCGGTGGGGCCCGGCTGGTCTCTTCGCCTTCTTTTAAGGTGCGTTTTCTGTCCCCAGGCACCGCATGCTCCATGTGGTACCTCCCGGGCTGTTCTTGTGCCCAGGTCTCTTGTGGCAGCTTTGCTGTGTCAGGCAAGTTTTCCTGAGTTACCATAGCGGAGGAGCTGCCTCTAGGAGCACAAAAAAAAAAAAAGTGGTTTGTGCTGAAATATATCATAAAAGTCAATTTCATCCTCATGAAATAAAAACACCAAAAGATGCGGTGACTGAAAACCTCTCCCGAGAATAATTCTGACACAACTGAACCAAACTATTTTCTCTGTCGTTGGTTTCAAACGGGATCCCCCCCTCAATGGACATCTCCGATCGCCCTTGTGTGCAGCGTCTCTCCCTTGATGACGCCGTCTCCATCAGTGGGACCGTCCACCTGCAGCCAGCGGGGACCCCTGCAAGGGGAGAAGGCCAGAGGAGCTGGGGGATGCTGGATTTCCAGCCAGTTGTGGGCTATGAGTGCAGACACCTCCACCTTTCATCGTGTCCTTCAACCACATGGCTTGGGAGGCGGCAGCCTTGATTGCCTGCTTGTTTAAGGTAATTACTACATGTATTTCCTCCCTGCTGCTTCTGCTGAAGCAGAAAAAGCTTCGGTCTTCAATTCACTATACATAATAAAGAAAAAAAAAATCTGGTTTATAAACACCACTTTTTCTATACTTTCAAAGGAGGTTGTAGGGTGAGAGTCAGGAGAATGGTGCCTGTTTTGCAAGCAAGCAAATAACAGCAAAGTTGATGGAAATCTTTTGTCGAGTCTCCCTGAGCTGGAAGGATGCAGAGCACTCGTTCACTTGGTAATAAACAATAAACCTTTAAAGATACTCAGCTGTCCCCACCACTCACTCTCCTATAGGATATTTTAAAAAAAAAAAGGGCAGCCCAATTGAGTATAAAGAGTGGATTTAATTTCAGAGAGGGTGGGAAGTTGTGACTTTAAAAATACACTTAATTAAAATCTATGCAACCCAAAGAGATATATGGCACTGTTCATCACAGAGGGATGAAGTCAGTCTGATTAGCAAGTGGTTTATTACCATGTTAAAATATGCTTTTTGATTTTTAAAATTCAGTGCTTGGCACTGATGGAAAACAATTGGGTTTGCTGCATATAGCAATGAAGGTTCAACTTTAAAATACAGAAAACCCCATGGTACATTAAAAAATACACATTTATGTTTTACAGAGAAATCGTAAAAATAAGACTTTTTTTTTTTAAGTACATCATGGAGGAAAACATATAAGCAATATGGAAATTCTGCATTTAAAATCTACCTTGCAGTCAGCAGTATGTTGATTTGAAATGCTTTGCCTTGCTAACTGTTCCCCTCCTCCTAATAAGCACTGCATCCAATTTGTATGTTATTCTGATGAAATGGTTTAAGCAAGAGAAAATGAGTAGTTTGAAAAATAAAGGAAAGTTCTACAGAAGAAATGAAGTGCTATCATTGAAATCTTTATTTATGTGAAAAGAAAGGGCTAAAACATTACCTCAGAATTCAAGATTACAACATCAGTAGGATATAAAGTAAATCCATTCTAGTAGTGAAACATCAGAAACCATAATCCTTTTTCAAAGACCTTTTGTTATTTTAATGTCTGACAAATTATGCTTTTTTAAAAGAAGAAAAACACTTAGATTTAAGAGGTTTCTTTTACTTCAGTAAAAGTAGTTTCTCTATTTAAAAGTTTTAATTTTCTGTAACGAATAGTATTTACTATGCTGGCTAAGTATTAACACAAGAGTAAGGTTATTTTAGCCTCAATAGGACCCAGTACAAAGTTGCTACCAAAGACTTTTGCATCAAGTTGTTATGGCAACTTAGAGCTCTAAAAAGTATTAAGTTTTAGCAGAGGGTTTTGTTTTGTTAATTTGGTTGCTTTTCCCTCAAGTTTTGAAGTTGTTAAGTGTTACAAAAATATTACATCATTATCATTCAAATGGCAGGAGGTCTCAGAACGTATTTTAAACTTGTTTATGTTGCAAGACATTCCAGGATGATGTCCAAGAACTCCCATCCCTGCCTTTAAGGGGAACCCCCTGACCTCAGTATGAGGACAAGGGTCATTTCACAGTGTTCCTAGCTCTAAGAAACAAGGACAAAAAGAAGCAAACTACATATTTACCTCCAGTGTACTAAAGGAGAGACAGGATGGATCAGGAATGGAAGAAGAGACCTTTCTATTGTGCATCCATCACCTCTGTTTCATGTGTTCATGTTGAAAAGCATCAGGAATAGGATCCTTATTGGTATTCTGGAGTCTTGACACCACATGAAGAACTGGAGGAGTGAAATAAGCTCCTGAGAGCACTGCAACCAAAGGGCAGGTTTTGGCTGGTGCAGACATGGCAGGAAATTGCTGCAAGAAGTCCATTTTGAGGTCCTCCTGAGGTAGGGAGGAGAAAGAATTATGGGCTTAAAAACCCATAATGGACAAGAGCTCAGGGTCACCAATTGTCACAAGCCTTTTGCAACAGCTCTCCTGAAATACCCCTGGTGCTGCAAGTTCCAGCTCTGGAGGAGGCCCTTGGTTCCCTAACCCTACAGCTAGTGTACAGCACACCTCTGCCATCTCCAAACGCTCTGTGAGCTACAGCTTCATCCTGACCCCAGCGCTTGTCCCACCTTGCCAGTTTGGGCAGGGGAGCGCTGGAGCTCAGCCCAAATGAGAAGGAGCAGTTGGTCATGGAGATGATGAGCAGGGTGTCCTGGGCTGACTTCCCCAGCAGCCTCATGGGTGTGGGGCCAAATATCTCTGCTGGCTTCATCTCAGCCTTGGTTTGTGGGCTTGAATGTGTGTGGTAGAAGAGGGGAAAATAAGAGAGTAAATGAACTGTGTCTCTCATGAAATGGAGTCCTTTTTTCCATATTGACAAATTTTCAGATTTTTTTAATGAACCTGGCAACTATGAGGAGATTGTGTTGCTTTTATCAGAATTTCGGCGTACTGTTTTCCCTCACCAGGTCCCAACTCTTTCCTCTCCTAGTAGCCTCTTTTTAAATAGAAAGATGAATGGAAATAAACTGGGGAAACTGAAAAGGAAACCAGCATTTTCAAAAATAAAAAATGGACATCCATGCACATATAATACATTTAGAAGGTAACAAAATTAATTTCTTTTTAAAATCTGTAATTATTTTGACATTTAAAACAACATTTTATTTCTTTTGCAGAAGGGGATCAATCCACTAAATAGCTACATTGTAGTCATTTTCCTAGAAGGCAAACAAAACAAGAAGCCTTGTTTACCAAATTCTGCCAAAGACTTTTTGTATGAACTTGGGTGAATCATTTAATTTGCGAGTTTCTCAGTGCACTGTTTGTACAATGAGAACAATACCACTTCCTTTTTCTCATCCTTTGTCTTGTTTACTGAGATAGTCACTACTCCAGGGAGTACACAATCTCTAATTATGAACAACTAGCATAATAGCACCCTGATCTCTCGGACCTACCGCAATACAAAGAACTAATAATCATCACAAGTCTTCTTTTCTGATCCATGGTCTGCAAGAGCTGTGAATACTAACATATGCTGGAAAGTTCTGTTTAATTTCATGTCTTTGAAAGAAAATAAAAGCCTATTTTTCCCCTTGCTGCCATTTATAAAAGCTTATACTTTCTAGGAAGCTTTTGCCTTTACATGTCTTCCTTCTCCTTTCGAAACAGAAATAAAAGTCTCACTAAATAAAATAAAGATTATAAATGGCCAGTCTTTCCCCTCCTACCAGTTACCATCACCCGGGAACATGCAGCAAGGGATGTCTACGCTATCATTTAGTTTCACAGAGATCTGCCAGCTGCTGGCCATATGCTTAATCCTAAAAGGAATTATCTATATTCTGTGTTGCCTGTACATGTCTGATTCTTTGTTTATGTATTTTTACTTGATTATAGCATATTATAAATCCGGCTAGCTTAACTTTTATGGTTAGAATCCAAATTCTCCAGTTTTTGCGGGTGGTTTTTTATTCAAATGAAATTCCATTGCCATTGTGGAAAATTCACACAGCAACAAATGGGATGAAAACCGTAAGATTTCTTACAAATGTATCCAAAACTAAACAAAAAATCTACAGAATTTAATTTACAGTGACATCCCTTCATTAGAGTTTGTTTTTTAATGATCTGATAGCACTTCTTAGCAGACAGAATTTCCCATCAGCTTCCATGGCCCTGACCAGAACCTCTGTTCACCCAGGGACTTGTATGGTTTCCACCACAGAGATCTTTGGCCACCCCAGCCCTTGCAAGGGTGGGATCATCTTCCTTCACTCCCTCGCCACCCCATACACGAGGGGAGTGTGAAGCAGGGAATGATGAAGCGAATTGCTCACAGTCAGAGGAAACAGCCGACCTGGGAATTGAGTTCCAGTTGCTCAACTCTCTAGCAGGAGCCAAACCACAGGCTATTGTTTGCTATTGCAGCCTGTGGACATCTCCAGATACTTGAAGTCACATTTTACAAGCGGTCTCGCTATGCACATACCCATGTTAAAATGATAGAACACTGTATGAAACCAAGGCAGGCTTTTATACTTCTAGGCCATGGTAAATCTTTACCACAAAAGCATTCTAAAATGCCTTTTGCATATCAGGCTTACTTTTCAGAACACAGGAACATATCCCTCGGGGATGCAGATTGTTTCCTTAGGATTCAACTTAAACATTCCCATGTGGTAAAATGAAGTAGGAGGATCCAGTGAAAGGAGCTCTCACTTCTCATTTAATTTACTACCTAATACTCAGCAGCCCAAGATTTATAAGACACTACAGAACTGTCTACATGTTTCCCCTTGTGGCAGATAGCAGATAACTGTTAATAGACTTGCTTAGAAAGTTTATTTAAAGGAAGAACTTAACTGTATTATTTTTCATGGAGGTGTGAACATTGCTTAAGGAGCTTAAGTCTTCGTGTATAAGAATTATCAGATAGGTTCATGAGGATGCTAATGTGCATTAATATGAAACTCCAAACCCAGCTTTCACTGGTGTATGTAGATAGGGCCATTTTGTAAATAATGCCCTTTCTGATATTGCAGAGTTCTGGGATTGCTGAATATATTACTATTTCCAAGTATAATAATATTAACCCATAATGCACACCTATTCTATCCTATTTTTACAGCTCCTGTAAAATCAACAGCAAAACCACTCCTGCAGAATCCGGTCTGCTCTACAGCTGCACCTCACACCTGCCCCGGTAAGGTTTTGTCCACCCTTCTAGACAGGACCATGCAACCATTGTGGGAAAGGGAAGGTGCTGGAGGGGCTCCAAAACAATTCTCATCTTCACTTGTCAGATGTACTCGTGTAATTTCAAACACTGCCCTGGTCCTAACTTAAATCTTTGCTGCTTTCTGGAAGGACAACAGCAAGGAGCTCCTTGGGTGAGGCAGGTCACTTAGGTTTCTGCACTCTGCAGCAGAGGTGTCTGACCCCTTTCCCTGCAGGGAGCAACCTCAGCATCTTTGGCCTTCACTAAGAGAGAAAGGTGCACACATAATACTGCTCAGCACCTCCCAGGATTTAACCCGCACTGCACATGTTGTGTGGTGATGAAAACGTGCTTAAAGGAGCATATATTACATTATGTCCAGCTTAAGAGAAATATTTTAATGGAATAAAGAGCCATACATTTTCTTTTTTGGTTTAGATGTAAGCTTCTCCTCCTAGTATTTACAACCTAAAGCCCTCCAATATTGGGTTAGTTAATAGGATCCAGACAATGGAGCTGACTACAGGCAAAAGCAAGAGACCGTTGTAGTTTCACCAGTGAAGGAGAAGAAAAGACCAAGCTTGATAAATGGTGAGAAGTATATTAGATGTTAACAAATATTTCATTTTTAATAATCCTAGGTGTCACTGACAACCCGGGTAAAAAGCGAGGTTCATTTCTTCAAAATATATTTAATCTGACACTATCCCTTTAATTAAGTAGCAATTTAGATTTTCCTCTCCTCCACATACAAAGCTTTAATGAAACATGAAAGCCACAAAAGAAATTTGTGTGTGTTTCATGGCAAGGCGTGAGGAATGATTTTCTGTTTAAATTCACAGACAGTAGCTATACAAATAACATTTAATATTTGTCGGAAGTATTATCTGCCTTTTTCCCCTCACAGCATTACATTACTAAGGTAATAAGTACATGAGAATACATGATTTCCTGGCTACTGTGTTGAATATGCACCTTTAAACAAAGTTAGACTTGGGAATTTACCCATATCTTAAAATGCTAATCTAACACTAATTAAAAGGCCAGTGAATACGCTTTGATGGATTCTAGTTCACAGAATATGACGAATGAATTCAGATGGCATGCACGACTGCAGCAGAATTACAATATTGGAGCTGCAGCCAGCCAGGGAAGCCAGGCAAGCCGTTCCCTGCACTGGTACGAGGGCAACGGGGAAGGAGAGCTGGAGCTCGCCATGGCTTCAGTGGGTGCTGCCATCCTCTCAAGGTGTGGCTAGCCACAGTCTTTGTTTCTCATTTCACAACTGCTTTCCAGGCTATGCCAAAGCAAAAATTTGGCTGCTTCTGCATGCCAGCCACCCTCCCTGTAAGATATACACCTCCCTGCTATTCACTGTGCAAGTTCTTCAGAAAGGACAACAGCCACCCTGGAGAAGAAAAGCCAATTTGTAGCATTTCTCCCACAAAACAAGGTCATTTTCACAGGCTTCTTCAACCCAACCCCCAGGTATATCTACAATTAAAGAAGCATAGAGAGATCAGATAAATATTTCTAAATGAGATTCTATGTCCAATACCTCCTGCAAATGACTCTGTCTTGATGGTCATAGAATCAGGACAAAATTCAAACCCAGCTTCTAATACAACTTGGACATAGGCCCTATGAGCTCTCCAGTGCATGCCCATTTTGAACTGACTGCAGCCCTCTGCAGAGGTACTTCTTGTATGATGATATGCAAGAATTTAACTGAATTGCTCTTGTACCTTTACTTTCATTCTTCCCACACGAGGAAAACCAAAATTTAATTACGCTAATTAACAAGTTAGGGTAAAAAATATATATTTTTAGAAGTAGTCTTCTTAGATCTCATTTTAAAAAGATTTGGAAGTTGTGGGTTCCATGTGCCATTACTTACCTGCCTATGTAAACAGATTCTGTCCTCCTTTCTAACACAGATTTTTATATAAATCATGGCAGAATACACCGTGTTTCTTTATCCCTTTGGTCCAGGAGTATTTTCAGTCAGAGTGAGTTGAGAGTTTAGGCACTGGTTAGAGCCGCAGTATTCTCACAGATATCCTGCAGCTTGTGGAGGCTTCTCCATAGAGTCCTTCATGAGATCAACCACCAGCTGCACGCCTGCATGAAATCTTGTTCCTTTTCCCTCCCCTTCAGCAATGACAAAGGAAAGCTGTTCCCCTCTGCAGCATCAGGCACTGAGAAGATCAGATTTGTATTAATTATTTGGCCTGAACGTAGCAGCAAACACAGCAAAGAACTTAGCTACAAGCAGATAACATGAGCAAGGGGATAAAGAATGAAAATATTCTTTTTTTCCTGATTAGAAAACAAGAGTGAGAACATCACAGCTGTATCCCCTAAAGCATTCAGGTATTGCAATGCTGAGAGGTTGAGCCTGGAAGCACGAGGTTGCTTTGCACAGGGACACCCTCTCCATGCGGTAGTGCCCACGCTCCCCACCCACCATGGCTTTAAGGAGGACCTGACAGCTGAACTGTTGAGGAAACAGCTTGAGATTATACAAATAAACCTAAAACCAGGCACTTCTCTCAGACCGGACAGGAGGTCCTTCCTTGTTGGGGTTCTGCCTGTAGGTAGCACTTGAACTTTGCACATCCCATCTGTGAAAAGAGGGACAGAAAGCGACCAACCTCTCCCCAGGGACTAGCTTTTTACCAAAGTAGCCATCCGAGCAGTTAAAGATTTTAATTTGATTATTTCTATCCAATTTGGAATAGAGTCTAAAGGACACTGTTCTCACAGCTGAGGAAATATTCCAGCTACTGAGGCCCCAGGTATCCTGGGGTTGACTGCTCCTCCCTAAAAGTGTCATGTTGGTTTGTATAAATAATTAAATTTCCACTGGATCAAAAAGAGAGTGTCTGTACTTAGGGGTTAATGCACAAGTTCATTCACAGCCTCCCTGTGAGGCAGTGTCAAAATTTGAGTGGCTTTAAATACACCCTTTGGCAAAACCAGAGACTGAGCAGTGTCTTTTATAAGATCAGTAGCATTTTGACAGTGGGCTCTGGGATGGCTCTGCATGTTTAAAAATCTGGCTCGGAGCAATTTTTCCAGGGTCTCGCAGTGAAATGGTGCCAGTGCTGGATATTGAACTATGATCTTCCGAGGAATGTCTATCCAAATTTTTGCGAACAAGGCTTAGGTACTCTCAGAAGATTTAACAGAGTGGACACAGCACTGTGCTTCTAGAGCTGCACAGATTTGGGACTGGAGCTGCCTGGTTGCTGGCCAGGTTAGATTGAGGACAGGATGATGCTAGTCTGGCCTGCAGAAGACCATTGAAAAATATCCAGAGTCACAATCCATATCTTAAAAACAAGATGAGACTGTCCTTTCAAGGGGGTGGGGGAGAGTTTTTTCAGATTCTTCTTTTTCCTTTGTGAGGGTGGATCTTATTATGAGCACAGCTGAATTTGTAGATGAAGAAAATTCTCCCTCTCACAAGTTCCCCTTGATCTTACTATCACAAACTGTATATACACCCCTAATATGTTCCTTGACTGCCACTTCTATGTTCCTCTGCTCTTCGATCAGAGATAAATATACCAAAGACAGCATGATGCCTGTTATCTAAAAAGATTCAGGTAGAGCAAGTATCATAGCACAATCAGGGCACTTGAAAACTGTATTTTCCTGGAAAAGTCTTTTACTTGCCTTCTTGGATCATGCACAGAGGAAGTCCAAGGTCTAGGGGGAGAAAATAACTCTTAGAAACAGAATGTTTGAACATTCATACAGGATTAATTACTTGTTTTATTTTTTCTTTAATTTTAAATGATTGTACTGCTAGCAAAAGTGAAAAGTAAAGACTCTGATGTATGCCAGGCACTTAGTACATGCAAATACTCTGCAAGTTTTTCCTATCTTGAAGAATTTCAGCATAGACTACAAAGGCAAAGTGGACTGAACCAATCCCCGGAGAAAACATGTGCAACTCCACTTACATAAAAAGACTGCTTGCTTCAGTAGATCTGTACCCATTTATCCTCAGGATAAATTCACACTTTTTTTTTTCTATTGTTAGATGGACATCCTATTTCTAATGGAGTCTATGTGACCTAAGCACTTCTACTTATTTTTTCTAGAAGTAAAATTCTATGCTTATATGATGAATTGCATTGCTGAGCAGTGCTGTAAATATCAACTGAGGTACATTAACATTTGCAATGCCATTATGCTAAATCTGAAATACAGGGTTATACAAAAGATTTCAAACTAAGTTTCTGTTCAGTCTTGGTAAGAAAATGTTCTGTCTGTGGCATATCACACCAGCAAATTAGTGCAACGATTATACAGCTCTTGAGATGTCATCAAAATAGATTAATTTCACGAGACATAAATAACATGGGAAAAACTGTGAATTTCTAACAATTATTCCCAAAAACCTCATTCAACAAAAAATTTGCATCCTAGATGTGATTATGGCTCATCAATTTCTAGTTAACATTTACTTATAACAATAATTAAGTCAATTGAAAATATTCAATCTGGGACAAAGGCAAAACATGTGAGACCTAAGGGCTATGAGCAACTGAAAATAGGTGCTTATAACAGATTACTTGTGAGTCACAAGGGTTGCTGCCAGGTTCTCACTGTGCAGAAGTCAAATGTCATTGCCTGTGCTTGGTTATGATTAACATGAGATCAGGTCTCTCTATCCTTTGAGTCATGTTCTCCACAGCTGTGGCCAACTTTCCTAACATGCCTGTGCTCTTATTTGGAAGAAAAAGAGTATTTAGCCTAATACTTGGGCCCTTGTGAGATAGCAGTCCTAACTCTGAGCTGTGTGCATGGAACAAGTAGCGTTTGACTCGGGCGCAATACAACTCAAGTTGTATTTTGTTCATATCTGTGCAAGCAGTACATGTTCTGTCTACACCAGGGGGAGCTCAGACATGACAAGCAGAGGTTACGCTACAGCTTTATTTTCCACATCATTTTACCACAGGGAGACAATTTCAGAAGACATTCGGGATTACAGAAACGTTCTCACAAGATTATACTACCTGATGACCTGATCTGTTTGTATAATCCATTAACTTCCTCCTTCTAAGGTAAAGAACTCTGTTGATGAAGGTGTGCGTGCTCCCAGCTGGCACGGAAAATGTGTCGTACATGGTCTACTTGGTAGTTTTTCCTGTTTTTACCAGCCTAGCTACAACATTAGGGATGGTGACTGGTGCACCTCTGGTAGCAGTCATCTGGCTATCTTATGTGAGGGCAATGAAAGGGACACGCCAGCTGTGATAAGGCCTGACTCAACAATACAAAAACATGTCTGGGAAGGCCTTTTTTGTTATTACAGCACTAGTTGTGTTGAATTTTAGAGCTCACATGCTGAAATATAAACAGCCAGGCAGCCTTGAGTGAGTTGTTTAGTACCTCCCTGCACCTCAAAAACAGCAAGCCATGCACTCTCAACTTGCGTAAACCAAGCATCTGGTTTTTATTAGACAGAAACTATCTCACCATTGACATCAGCAGAACTGGAAGAGTTTCCACCAATCATATGCCTTCCTTTAGCTCCGGTCCTCCAGCCTTTTCTGCTCTCAATTCCTTTCCTAAGGTTTCTTTTTGTTTTCCAGCTTCAATATACTCTTTTCCTGGCATCAAATAAGTAGGGTCTGAAGCCTGAACATCTCACAACACTCCTTTGCAGCTTTTGGTTAAAAACTCCTCCACAACCTGTTCCATTTCATCTTACTCAAGACTGTGAGAAAGCCAATATTCCAGAAACCTCAGAGCTACGGACCAGATCTTTTGATGGAGGCCAGTAAATCGACTGGGAATGACATTTTGAGGCTCTGTACATACCTGACTGAACCCTGGCAAAGTGAACAAATATTAACGCAGAAAAACAGAGCTCAGGCACCTGTGAGTCAGTTAGCACTTAGAACTCCTCCTATACAGGCTGCAGCAGCACTTACGTGCTACATGATGTTTAGCAGCACCAAACACAGCAGTGACTGCTTCATTTTCTCTACCTAACAGTTGCCTTCAGACTTTAGATTTATACACCCTTCTCCACTCAGCATTGAAATAGAAGCTAATATCTGTTCCCCTTAGCAAATGCAGGTCCATGTCTCAGCCTAGTTTGTTTTCATACACATTTTGTCACCCTTATTTGTTCCAGTGCCACCAGTTTTGGAGTAAAGGCTCTTCTTGATTGAGGGCAGTAGAACATCCCCAGAGATTAGTCTGTGGTTAAATTGTGCCACTTTCATGATGAAAGAGTCTGGCAATATATTCCCAGAGCATGGGCTTTTTGAATAAATCAGAAAAAAAAAAAAGAAAATTAATTACATCAAATAATTCTATGCTTCAAATCCGTAACTGTATTTAACACAACATCCAGCATTATCATCAGCTATCAAAATCAACAAAGGCTGATTCCAATGGGAGTGCTGTCAGACTATAACGGAGTGTGGGACCCTTGAGTGCAGTATGACCTGAAATAATGTCAGTCTGAGAAGTTTATTCCTTTCCTCTTTCCATGTCTAAAGTTTATTCCCTTCTTCTTGTCTTCCTTTCGCTCTCACCTCCCTGCCCCATTCTGCCACTCCCCAAATTAGCCTTATCCAACCACTTGTGCAGTTGCACTCTAATCAGTGAAAGGAACTACTTTAAAAATAAGACACTTTTTCCTTTAGGAAGAAGTGATTGGAAAGGAAGGAGCAACTTCTCAAACACACCAGACATGGGTAACCTGAAGTCCTGACCCCAATGGCAGAGTCCCCTTCAGGGTGTAAGCTGGTGTGCAGACCTTTCAAAAAGCCTCCTGAAGATACGACATGAAACAGCAGCCCCATGGAGCCTGGAGAAACATGCTGTTGCTTGACAAAGTGCACCCAAATCCCTTCTCTGAGCTGTTCTGTAAAAATTAAAGTGACCTAGAGCAAAGCTTATTTTAAAATGTTGTTTGTTAGAATAAACAACAAGAAAAAACATAGTGAGAGAAGCAAAGGAAATAATTTTTAACAAAGAGTATTCTGTGATGTCTGCATTTCTACAGGAAAGGCCATTGGCATTGCTGTGGTGAGAGTAGAAGACATTTTATAAGCATACTTCTATAAAGAGAAAAGTATTCAAATTGGAAATGCCCATTTGGCTGATTCTCCCCCGTCGCAGCTTGTGTACTCCCTTCCACAGATAACAGAGGACAGCTCTTGCTAGCAGGCTGCTCTCAACACTCTCTTCATTAACTCTGGGAAAAATAAAAGCTCCATGCTACATTCTTTGATGGTAATTAGGAGCTGAATCGTGCCACGTGTCAACCCCCCAATGTTCTTCTGTGTTTCCAGTTTATACTAGTGTGTTCTACCTGGTTTTATTTAGGGCTTTCTTAGAAACCTATGCTATTACAGAGAGCGTAGTTTGAGGAGCTGGTGACATACGGAGAATATAATTGTGGAAAAGACATTTTTATAGATTCCACAGAAGACTAATCAATGTTAAAAAAAAAAATATCTCAGTGCCCCCTGCTTATGCTGGGAATCCTTTCAGTTCACAGAAGAATGCAATGATTTTTCATAACAAATGCAGAAGATGCAGATGATTTTTCACAGAATCATCTCAGTCATCAGAGAAGATGTGGATTATTTCTCCTTGTCTCACTGGACAGTTTTAATAAATTCAGGTGGCTAATAGTTTGGAATTAATGGTCTCTAGTGGTGGAGGCCAACTAGCATTTCAGGATAGAGGAAGATCCCACAAGGTGAGCAACCAATTAAACAGAAAGCCTTAAAATATTGTAAATACCATTGAGCCAAGAGATTCCACAGGCAGCATTATACTTCACTCCATACTTAGATTTGCTGTTTGGGGTATAGGAATATATTTACAATTTCAGATAAGTTGCTTAAAAGGATGAATAAAACACCCTCTTTGGCTATCAGAAAGCAGCCAGTTCTCATTTGGGTAAGAATCCTTATTTCTGTATCTGTCTTTTCTCTTACATACATGAATTGCACCCAAGTTACAGCAGAAGTTGTGAAATGCGAGTTCATTGAGACACATAATGCAGAAATACAACTGGTCATTTCTATCTGTGGTCACTTTACATTGACCTGAAGTCACTTCATCTGTGTGAGCCAAGCAGGCAGCATACCTGCAAAACGCCGAGAAAAATGAATGTATTGTATAAGTCAGGATGATGATTCAATAACTGACATGCTTCTCTGATTTGGATCTCAACCAACATCTTGGCATGACACCATCTTTTCACTGCAAATAGCTTTCTCCTTTCTTGGATGGTGCCCATCGTGTTTATGAACATAATCAAAGAATGAGCATGATAAGAACCATCACATGCAAAACCTGTAGAGCTCATTTTATATACAAAGTTGGCTGTTTGCATTTCTTAGTCTCTGTTTAACTCTTATGCTTTTTGAGGAGAAAATGTTCTATTTCAGGTCTCATTCTAAGTAAAGAAATAGAAAACTCAGCTCTGTCACACACAGTCCCAGGAAACTGGGAAGACAAGATTTGATGCTATAATAAACACAGCTGGAGGCAGATCAAAGCAGTGCAGGCATTTTTCAACAAGATGACAACTCTTCTCAAATGAAATTAGGGTTTCCACTTACTCTTGTGATGCCTGGAACAGACGCGTTCAATATCCCAGTTTTTCACCCTCTCAGTAGGACAGATGGTAACAAGGTACCCAATTCCCAGTGGCTTTCAAAGAGATTTAGGAACCTGCTCACATTTCTTCAAGACTTCTCTCTCCATGTTACTCACAGCCACGACAAACTGCACACACAGCAGGAGGTTCCATTCGCCACTTCGCTGCCAGCTTGGCCATCGCACAAGTTGCTCAAACTTCATATTCTTTTTAACCATTTGTGAAGTTAAAAGCCCACCCCATTATTAATATATTTAATACTTTTTAAAATGCTTTGAACTTATGCTAGAAGTAGATTATAAATACATGCATATCTAAATTACCAGCATTCCAAAATAACAGGAAAAATACTTGTTGGTGGATTAACTACATACAATCCATGCCAAGTAAAAATCTGCTCTGGTTTTGCTGAGGTCACTTAGTGCTGTACAATTCTCATGAAGTAAATATTTTTGAAAGTGGGGAATGCTCTGAGATTAAGCAATACATTACATTTTTTGATCAAATGCCAGGAGCCATAGGTGAATAGGAAACAGACATCAGTAATTACAGTTCGTACTTCAGCTATTTCAAAACCCTTTGCTTCAATGAGCAAGTATTAACTGGACAGACACTCCTTCACAAATTAGAGGCTGCAAAGGCTTATTACACACCATATTTATCTTTGAAACTTGTCCAACAGAATTAAACTAAAAAAATAATGATACAGATTATGGTTGCAGGCAAAAAACCATTAAAGCTCTAACAACTATATATATGTTTTTATCTGTCAAACTGTCCCTGCAGCCACTCTTTGGTTTAGGAGCTCAGGAATGCGGTATTAAGAAATACTAGTAATTATATTAGCATGCTGTTGTCAAACTTCAAAACTGGCTGTATTTTATCATAGGAGCTGATAAATAATTTATTTTTCAATTGTGTAGGCCTTAGAATGCAATAAAATTGTAAGAACACGAGTCTGGACTATCTCCAGATGGGAGTAGAAATGAAAAAGTGACACCAATGCGAGAAGCATACAATGAACATTTACACCACTTAGTGAAACAGTGCACACAGACATCAACTTGGTATTGACCAAGTCTGTTGTAAAGCCAAAAGCAATCTCACCACCTCACTGTGCGCAGTACCCGAGTAATACACTTGGTTAAGGGCCTCAATGGCACAGAACGGAGTCAGCTCTGATCTGGCCAGGTAGCTCAAGATCCAGCCCTTGTCCACAGAATTGTCAGAGGACATTCCCCTTTTCAAAGTTAGTTCTTCTGTGAACTCTGGAGAGCTGCACTTCAGATGCTATGACGTTTTTCTCCAAATGACTTAAGACTATTCAGGATATCCAAGGGGGTACCATGACTGTAGTTGGAAGAAATATGAAATATCGGTGGAGAAAAAACTGGGGCAGAACTAGTGCATGCATTTAGGTTTTTCAAGGCTTCTGAGGGGTAGGAAGGAGCTTAGGCAAGGCTGCCCTTTAACTGCTACCCAATTCAAGGCATCATCAAATGAGCTCCTAATAAATATTTGGCTTCAGAACAGGTTTGCACTGAAATTAACAATTTAATGCATTCCTCTAGATACGTAATTTCAGTCAGACAAGGAGATAGTGCAAACTTTTCACTTGCTAAAAGAATTATTACTACATCTCATATTTAGTTCAGTATAAGAGATTATATATTTAAGCTGATTAAAAAGGTTTCAGTTAACTGAAATAAGCATTTGGATTGTTTTACCACTGTTTATTATAAAACCAGTTAAATCTCAGAATGCAGTTTTACTTGTTTGGCCAAAGGTCACAGCACATAGCAAAACTACTTTACAAAAAAAAAAGTGTCAGGAATGCAAGACACCTTAGAATCAGATCAGCAGTTTAGGAGGATGTTTACTAAATGTACAGTTATGAGTTCATTTATTATGTATTTAGATGTTCTCTATAAAGCTGTATTAGGCTTTTGTATTTTCTCTGTTAATCAGGGTTTTTTTGAACATGGTATAATTCTGGGAATTAAACTAATATTCTAAGCAAATACTTTAGGTAGATCCAAATACTGAAGTGTGATAATTTTTAAATTCACCACAGTAACCCAAAGCAAATATTCTGCATACTTGCTAAATAGTTACGTTATTAATGGCCCAATATAAAACTAATTGGTTATTTTAAATGAAAAATATTACAGCTGGCTGGCTATGCAGTGCTGCAATAAATACAATGTGGCAAATTCTCAGACAATAGCTGTTTTTTGAGCGTTTGGATTTCTTTCAAAGCACTTTTTCATATCAAACAGCACTGGTTCTTACAATTAGATCAAGATCTTTATTTCACTAATAAATACTCTTACTATTGAAAGCAACTATTGCAAGAAAACATATAGCATCTGTTTAATATATACAACTATGAAATGTTTACTGGAATACTGCTGATGTTTTCAGCACAAAATTATCAGCATCATTCTGCTTTTCAGTATATAACAAGCAGAAACGTCAGCTGAAACGCTCATCTGCCAGCTGCATAAAAAACATAACTGGAATTCTGGACAGAGTGCCTGTAAGTTTTGGACAGGAACATTTGAAACTGAGAAACATCTTGATGAAGGTTCATGATGTAATCTGTTTATGCAAGTAAACATGATATTTACCTTCGTAATCACTTTACAAAGAGATATATATCTCACTTGCTTCCATCCACACTAAAGTTTCTAAAGCTAATACAGTTTGTAAACCATAGCGTGAGATTTATGATGTCATACTGCAGAAACCTGTTTAGCCCCTGATTTACAAGCCTGGCAATTGTATTCAACGCTGTCATCACAACTAATTACAGCTAACTGCAGATTACCATATTGCAAACTCTCATCTTTGTGAAAGAAATACGATTTTCTGCTAAAAATGAAAAAGAACCAAACATCCTGAGGGCTAATGAACAAAAATGCACTATTCCATGTTGGACTGCAAAACTAAACTCTTCGGAATTGGTGCTGTAAGACTTCAAATTGCTATTTGTTGGCAAGTTGTTTTAGCCTCAAGTACTTACATAGTAAATCACCATTACGCTAATACCATACCTTTGGCCTGAAACATATTAATCTTGGTTAACAATAACTGACATTTACATTACCAATTCAATTCGGGCATTGTGGTGACTAAACATCTACGCAAGAGCTCCGGGGAGAAAAGTTATTAGTTCTGAATGTGTCCTTACTTTTCACTGAGAACAGTTTTGAAGAAACATTATCATAAATCCTTGTTAAAATCTCATAGCATAAACATTCAAATCCTAATTGATCTGTAAAACATTTGACTTGAAGTAGAATCTGCATTTGTTTCTTGGGTGCAGCTAAATGCAGAACATATTTCAGATATTTTTCAAGATAGATAGTTCTATACTTTATCTGCTCAAAGAAACTGGGACTTCTAAAACTTGAGTTCTTGGGAAGGAAAATGGGAATTGGAAATATTCTGAAGAAAATGGCAGCAAGATATGACAAATAGTACCAGATCCTCCCAGAAGAGGGAGGATGGACTTTTTCAGCCAGATTTTTTTCTGTTCACATTTACTAAGCCCATAAATGCATAAATAGTAATAGTTTTAAACAGGTGGCGTGGTTTTGCTTTCCTTTATTAGTACCACCCCCAACTTTCAAGCCATCAAAATAGTAGTATTTACTGCATTAAGTCTGTATAACTTCAGCAGGAAAACTTACCCCTCTCCTTATATCCACACATATTATAACTGCAGTGCAGCACAGAACACATTTGACCAAGTATTTTATTCTACTAGAGAGTTCTCTACCAGACTCTAAATGCATTCTATTTCTACATCTAATTATCTTAGATTTTCATATTTTGGAGAAAAATACTATATTTAAGATGTTTAGATAGTATTTTAGCTACATTATAAAAAGAGCCAAAACAAGATACTGCAGTCTAACAGCATTAAGAGAAACAGAAGCGATTTGATGTGTTGGGTTTTGTTTGTGGATTTTTTGTGTGTTTAGATTTAAGAAGTCGCTCACAAAGATTCTTCAAGTAAAAACAGGTATTTGACTCCAGAGGAAAACAGGATGGATTACATGTATCCCATGTTGCTTTTTGTTTCCCATCTTTTCTTGGCTTCAAATCTGAAAAAGACCACAAAAACAACATCAGGAATCATGAGCATGTGTTTCAGGAATTCAACCCTACTATTCTTAATAACAACAAAAATTTAAACGTATTTTTAATACAATAATAAAGACATGAAGGCAAATGTAGCCATATAACCAATACATTAATTCTGGTAAAGCCTCTGTATTTCTATCTGAAACACTGCTAAGAAAAAACAAAAAACAAAAACCCCAACAAGGTTAAACTAAACAAATAAGATTAGCACAAGCCTATTTCAACTAAGAAAACATTTAACTGAGATTGCATTGTATACACTTAGTGCCAATGAAACCACAATGTTTAATTCCACACTCAAATGACTTACCCCCAAGCAAGCTTCTTTTTCTTTCGAGCTTCTTGGGCAGCCTCTGCTTCTTGCTTGGCTTTTACAAAGTTGCGGCAAGCAGCAGCTTTGGCAATTTTCACACCAAGCTAAGACATAAAAAGGAACAAAGGAAAACTGAATAGATGCAAATGGCTCATGCGAAATTTAAGCCTCACAAATTACTTGGTCTGATATTGTTTCTCAAAAGTCAATAGATATTAAAATATCTTTCAAGTGTTAGGCTGATGCTGTAATATTAGATCGGATGAGCAAGAATGTCCCTTGAGAGAAAGACAAAGGACTGGGATCCTGGGGCAAGCAATCCTTTCCACCCAAACCTTCTTTTTCAAGAAATACAAGCAAAGGGCAATAGCCCATTAGATCCCTTTGTTTGTTTGTTTTTAAAATAAATATATAGACACAGATATACACACAGGCAGTCTCCATTATTAAGACCAGTCTGTGACCTCAGCTGTGCTAACACAATTGTATCAGCTCTTACCAGTACATAAACCACCCAAAAAGACAGCTTTATACAAGAAGAACTGCTACGACCACGCATTTTCCAGTAGCACCAGCAGTCATGTTTTAATCAGGCTGTCCAGAAAGTAAATTAAGCAGTGTTCTTAGAGTCCATCTGGCATTTGGTCTTCACATTACAAGCTTTTAGATTATTAGTGTGATAATATGCATGCTTTTCAAATAAGGTCATCATAGGCTGTAGGTGAATATTACTTTACTGTCACAAACTTATTCATACTGTGAGAATTCAGTTCACTTGAGTGAATGTCAAGGCAGAGGAAAAAAGAATAACACAGAAAAGATGGAAGAAGGTACTGTGAACCATGTCTGGATTATTTTCCTTAATCAGCATTCATAACTTGTTCTTTGTGGTTACACTGTGATTGCTATCATGATCTGACATTCTTCGCAACTAAATTATGAATTAAGGAATCATTTGGTCTCAAAAGTTACAGTTTTTCTCCAAGACAAACAAGTAATTAATTTAGCCAAAACCCCTACAAACTGATGTGGACAAACAGGTTTTCTTCTCATCAAGTCAAATACCTACTGAAATTAGCCAACATATTTCTGATGGGATATTCTGAATTTCCCCAAAATGTCATGGGAGCATCAAATGAGAGGCATGGGAGACCCCAAACAACACTTTAACTTTGGTTAAAGTTCCATTATTAATGGTCATGCGCTTCAATAATCTGCAGCATCTATTCAGGCAATTCTTATTTCCTCTGAGAGATGTTTTGTCCAGATAGGACCAGAGAGAACTCAAGGATGTATCTTTACATCTTCTACAGCTCTCCCATCAAACACTTACCCTGTAGGTAGGTCAATACCCTGATCATTTTGTTAACAAAGCAAAACAAACCAGCATCACTGTAAGCTATTTACCTTATGGCCCCTTCAGGGTTCAAGAATCAAGAGTGTGGCCTTTCTGCCCAAGGGTTTGAGAGGCTACGTGCAGGTAGGCAGAAAGCACAACAGTCTGTGCTTTGTTTTAGGCTCTAAGCACTGGCACCACACTTCAGAAAAGCATAATCTTTGAAAGGGAATATGTGCAAAATATAGAATGCTAAACAAGTTTTTAATCTGCTATTTGCATGTTATAAGGTAATAAATATGTACCTATGGAATCGTTTGGATGCACAAAATAATTCATGTGACAAGACACTTGCGAACTTTAATATTATCAGCTACTTCATTTTTCCCCTGAGCATTAGTATTTTATATAACTGGTAATTCAGTGCCAACATCTGAACTGCCAAATCTCAAGTCAAAGACTAGAGCATAACATTATCTTATTTGTATTGTCACTTACTATTTAAGGGCAGCTATTAACTTGAATATACTTGCAGTATAAAAATGCTTAAGAAAACTCACCTAAAATATTTTAAAAAGTTTACTCATTCATTGAAACAGAAGTAATTAACTCAAAAAATAGAGCAATCTGATGGCTGCAGTCAATCACCAGAAACATGTCTTAATTTTTGAACTGTGTTTTACCTCCTAATATACTTGAAAATTAATTCCTACTATGTGATGAATAACAGCATCTCCTTAAAATATGTTCCAGTGGCCTATTGAACTCTTACACACAAATACACACAAGCGAGGTCAACACAAGTTCTGAAGAAAAAACTTTTGATCTGTATTTCTCAGAAGACAGAATGAGTTCTTCCATCTTTGAAAAGTACAGGGAAAAAAAAAAAGGACAATAACAACCTCTGTATATGGAAGCAAAAGGGGAAACATTTTGCAGCATTTATATTATCATTTCTAGGCTACACAGAGTCAAATTTTCAAGACAGGAAAACAAATATGTCGCATATAAAACCGAACATTTTAGTCAGACTAAATGTCTTCTGCTCCCACCCACACCCAGACATACATCTTCACTCCCCCCCGCCGCAAAAGAAATCCATAAAAGCTTGGTCAATGGGTTTTACATTATAAAAAACCATTTCAGGTCATCAGATAACTCAATAAAATACAATCTTAAAAGAAGTAAGAAAGCATGAATAAAAATATATACAACAATTTCTTGTGTAGTCAAAGTATCAGCATTTTCCATATAGAACATCCAATATTTTGCTGCATTTTAATTAAGGTGTCTAAACATTATCACAAAGAACTGCAAATTGGTCAGAGCACGCAGTAAGGAAAATTAAGCTCTAAAGGCTTTTTATCACCATATTTCAGGAACCAAGGGTGTAAAATGTTCTAATTTGGGATATATTAAAAGCCATAAAAGGTCTTTCAAAAAGATTAATGGTACTTTGCTTGGATTTAAGATAAGGGCTTTAGCTGGTTGGAAAAGCAGGGCCCTGGCTAGACCCTTGAGGCATTCATCTTTACAGCCACTTGGAAGATTTGTAAAAGCGTCTGCATAACCTCAAGCAAACGCACTGCGACATTTTTTTTTTTTTTAAATTCCTTTCAATTTTACAGGTTTAAAGTGTGTAAATCATATTGGGTAGTAAAGCTGATATAATGGTTCATCCTTGTAACACAATATATATATATTTTTTAGACAAACCTTAAAAAACAACTTGGTTTCTACAGGGCAAAGACCTTTCCGTTTCAAAGTTGACCGATAATCATGTCAAATATCTTACTCTAGATGTTTAATGTAGCGTAAGTGAAAATTCCTTATCCGTCATTTTCCATGAATTTCCTGCTCATCTGAAATTGTTACCTTGTAACAAATCTCTGAAGCTTTGCTTCTTTTTGAACAGTTTCAAGGCATTTATTTAAAAAATACCAATTATCATACTTTAACTTTTCATGGAATAACAGGTCTCTATGAAAAATATTTATGCCATTCTCTTTTGTTCTTTAATTAAATGAAAACAGATGTTTTCTGAAGTAAAGCGGAACCATTACTGGAGTACTTAAAGTGTTAAGGTCTTTAATTTTTATATCAGTTTGGTCTACAATTCCTGATTGTCTTTACTCAAGCTCAACATTAATGTCAAGCAAGTTACCTAGGAGACGAAAGAGATCAAAGAGACAAAAAACCCTCAAATGTCTGATTAATCAAGCCTGCAAACAGCTTATTTCTTTTAGCCTGCATGCAAGTATGAAAATGAGATTCTGGGAGCCGTACATTGTGCAGATTTGTTCATTCTTATCAGAACAAAGCCAGCGGCAGCTTATTTCATGGATCATTGGCACTGTCATCAGTGCTACACAGAACGGGTGACAGCTCCTCATTTTGAGGCTTGAACAAAATTAGCAAAAAGTCGGCACAAATTAGCCTCTCATCTTTTTAGTAATATGACATTATTCATTTACTTTTTATCCAATTTTTAATTTTTTCCTTGTCAGCTATCCCTTTCTAGTGTTTCTTGCACAGCATCATAAAACACTTTTAAAACAAGCAAAGAAATGGCTGAAGTTGAAATAGTATGTAAAGTTCAGGCAGAAGAGCAAACATTTTTATTAAGTCGCAACAGAATCTACTGTAACTTCCAGAAAACTCCCCTTGAAAAAAAAAAATCAAGATATTTAACATGAAATGCCATGAAGCAAAGACTTCTCCTTAAGACAGACAGGACTGTGCAATGTAAATGCTGAATGATACAAGTAATGAGACAACACATTCAAGAACTGCTCCAGAAATATTTAGGTACGAAATACAAAATGTTCAACCTACAGAAGCTCTAGCAAAACATCTCTATTCAAACAGGTCCTGAAATATCCAATGATCATAGGAGAGAAGCCAAACAGCCTTTTAATACAGTGTTACAGTTTCTCATCAAATATGAATCTAGTTATTTCAGGCTTGCCTTTAGCGATGATTTTCTCCTTTTATGTTATGGAATGTTATCCATTGCTGACGTATATAAAATATATAAAGCAAACAAGAATACCGAGTGGATTTTGCAGCGAAAATTGTCCCCTTTCAATGATGTGCTCAACTTCCACTGTAAAATACTTTGTAATACCTTTGTTGTATTTTTATGCTGTGTACTACAACATCAAATTATATTTGGATGGCACAGTAATGGAGTAAGGACAGCAAACTGTTCTTATATTAAGCTCTTTGCTAGATTTAAACATTTAAATGCAAGTAACTTCTTCCATTCATGAGAAAACACAGCATTAAAAAATTAACTATAAGCTGTTAGATGCTTTACACAGCCCCCTTATAAGAAAGGCGGTTTTAAAAAAAGAACTGTAGTACTGTTTTCAGCAATTTCTTTATCTCTGTTCTTCTAAGTAAGAAAGCTTATTAACAAGCTTTGAACTTAAAATCACATTTACAATAATGTGCCATCAACAGTTTTATAAGCTAATTAGAAAAAAAGATTAATTAATGACTGGCTGCTAATAAAATGGCAATCATGAAGAAAGAAACCAAGGGTGCTAAGCTTCAACTACCACCAATTAAGAGCTAATTACAAACAAATTATATATGTGTTTTGCTGTGGGCTTTAATTTACTAAAATGGTTTTAATTAAAAGAGAAAACATGCTGATTAATTGAACTGCAGAAAAAATCTACAGTATAAACTGTGCTTTGTCTGTCTCTTTAATTAGACTTGTAACATCTGAAATCTTTTTTTAAGGTTTGTTAAGGAAAAGATATACATAATTAAGGGAGCGTAAGAATGTAATTCTAGGTGATAACCCTGCCATGTTCCAAAGGTTAAAGGAAAACAACCTCAATGAAGAGATATTTGGAAGCACCTCTGCTGAGCGTTAGACAGAAAATCCTTCGGACACAAAAATAAACTCTTCTTTCCACCCTCCCACCCCAGGTCCTTCAATGGGGAAGCTTTCCAAATTAACTGGTGCTTGGTTACATTCCACTTAAAATTACATCAATCTCGTCAGGTATCTAAAAGCACTGTGATCAATTGTGAATGTTGCACAGAATTTCAACCCAAAACTCTATGTTACCAAGAGAAGAGCATCAAGCACTATAACCTGTCCCTCGGAAACAGTAACGTGTGACCCCACGATCAATCACATTTGACCCCGATTTTCAAATGGACAAACAGCTTCCAGAATGGCTCTCGCTGGCTACGACATACAACCTTGCTCCCATACTTCCCATTCTAAATGATACAGCTAGAGGGTACTTAGAGACAACAGATACTCATTCGATTATTATACAATGGTCAAAACCGATGCAACACATTTTGAAGACAACAGCAGGACTGATCTTGCTGTCAATTACAACATAGATCTTTCATTTAAGCTTGATAATATAGTTTCCCTATAAATTGCAGCTTTTTAAAAGTGTTTCACCAAAATGCCAGAAGCCACTAAGCTAAGGCTTTTTGACAGTACTGTTCCTAAGTCCTGTGTTATTTAGAGACTGACAACTACTCCAGTAATTTAACACACTAAATTACAAAATATTTTAAAAGTTCCTTTTGACAGGTAAGTCAAATATGGTCCAGATTATTTTAGCATGTTCAAGTTACAGTCCCGAGGCTAATGAACTCTTAGACAATGTGGCACCTACCTACCACGCAGCTGGCATAAAAACTACAAGCAAATGCAAAATTTGAGGTTTAGCCAGATTAGTTCTCAGAATGTTAGAGCCATAAGAAATCTGCATTCTGCTTCTTGAGACACTACACAATGATTTCAGTACAAAAGCACTATGAAAAAATTCTCTCTATGGCAACAAAAAGCTTGGAAAAGATTGTCAGGTTATATATTGGGAGGAAGTATTTTAAAATTATCCAGTTTAATTAGGAGAAGAACTTCTACAAGAATCACTCCAAACTGAAACTGATTTACAGCAAAGTAAAATTCCCAGATAACTCCACATACCATCCTGACTCAAAAGGATAAACACCTCCAACTACACACGGTCACAGTGCTCTAATTTATCAACGTTTATTCTTCAAAAAACATCTAGCATGATTCCCACTCATATAGTAGGTACAATTAAAGTCCATTTCACCGTATTATTCCAAAAAGGCTTTTGAAAAAGTTGACATAAATCCAAGTGTCTGTTCCAAGCTACATATCCAAGTACCGGCCACCATTAAATCTCAACAACCCTATCCTAGAGCGTCACCAGGAAAATAATTTTCTCTCAGCCCAATTAATTGTCCACATACACTTCACTCTGTCAACAACTGTCATTCTAAAAGGTTCAGAATTTTGGGGGTAACTCCTGCATTAGTATCAACACTTTATTGGCATCTCTTAAGCTAAACAAGTCATCCGTAAACGCAGTTCAAGCACTACCTTTAAGTACGCCATTCTGCATCTAAAAAGCAGGACTTTAAAATGTGAAGGACTCTCTGGCAATGCTGAAAGCCCTTGGAATGTTGTAACAAAGACAGCAACTGGATCACAATAATAAACCTTATTATATTATTATTATTATTATACCATGTACACGGCAATGAATTGCTAGTTATTTGATACTAATAGTACTGTGCTGTTCGTATTAAAGAAATAATTCTAACGGTTCATTTAAACATTCACAGTGAATTACAATTAAGCATTGTGACCCACCTGCATTCTCTTGATGCTCAACACAAATGTATCAGAGTGCTGACCGCAGGTACCGTAATTGCAGCACAGCACTGAGACGCCCAAGCCAGAGCGGTTCTAGAAAGAGTCTGGCTGAAGAAACAGAGTTACCGATGGCCTAAATTAGTCTGTAATAATGCAGACATGCCCGTATTTTTTCAGGAAGATTTTCACTCATATATAAAATAATGCAATTAAGAATTTCAGGATCACTAGAACTCGTCAGTGAAGCAGAACACCCAGAATGGAACATGCGGTGGGGATGGCGAAGGATCCAGTTAGAAATCTGCTACCCTGAGAACTCCCAAACTTACTGCAACCACTTTTCTAGCCCACAAACTAGGATGACAACAGGAGACAAGGGCTTATACTTTATAGGGAGCATTGCCAAGAGACTAGACTGAATATCATCATCATCATCTAAGTACAATTCGTTTTTTTAATAGAAGTGCAACTGCCAATAAAAAAAAAAGGGGTAACTCATTTTTAGCTAGTCTCAAAAGATACATATGAATCTACACATGCAGTCACTAGTAAACAGAGCCTCATGTATCCAAGGTCTAACTTCTAACTCCCACTCTAAAACCTGGAATGCTACTAGATTAAGAAGTTTTGGTTTAAAATCAGAATTTGTGCATATTCAAAGCAGAAGAAAGCAACAAATAACATATTGCCTTAAAGAACCTGTAACAAGTACCACACGGAAACCAGAAGACCCAAAACCTTGAAGCAGTATCATTTAGGCTTTTAGGATGCAAATTTCAGTGATCCACTCACGGCTGCTAGATTATGCATATTGCCTAAATCATCACTGATTCTAAAGGAACCTGATTTTTAAAAACCTTTTCTCACTGTGTCATAGTGATAGCATATTGACAGCATCATTTTGGCATTGCTTTGCTTTTTAGGACAGGTTTCTACTGCCTATTCTCATCATCTGTTTATTTTTGGCTTCATTTTTCTAAATACTGAAGCTGCCCTATCAGTTTCACAGGCTTATAAATGTTATACATCAAAAATTAGTTTCACTTATTAAGGCAGGAAACAGCTTTAAGAACTCTGGGATCTGTGCCTCAAAGCAAAAGCTTTATCAGCAGGTTCCAGTCACTGCTTCTTGCAAAAGAAAATGGTGCCGATTAAAACCCCGTACACCTGATTTCAGAAAGAACACCTACCCACCCAACATTTTTCACAGGACTGCAAGGGGGGCTGTACCCCAAACAGACAGCAGCTGTTTCTCATCCACTCCCTGCCCCCAGCCCTGCAACATCACTCAAGAAAAATGAAAACTATACAGAAGAAGATGAAGTTGAGATAAAAGAATAATTCATCCACTTATTTCTTGAGACCTCAGAAGTGGTGTACTTCAGTCCATAGTTAGTTCCGTGCCTGACTTGCTCACAGTGTTGCGTTGCATTTGGAAGTTAAAGGGATACAAACAGTCACTTTAAAAAAGAACTCACTTCTTATGAGCATTACGTAAAATGAGTTTTAAAAGGGACATTTCTTCAAATTGCAAAGAGAAGGAAAGCAGTGATGAATCAATACAACACGAAAGCAATATTTTATTAACTGTACTAGTATACAAAACTATGATTTCTGAATCAACCTCTTCCATAATCAAATCCTTTTCTACAGCTCTTCACCAAATCAGAATTAGGCACTGTCAGAATTATTTCCTTAACATAAAAAGCAAGATCCATTAAAAAAAAAAAAATACAGCTTCTTAAAATCACAAAGAAAAATTAATCTTGCAGTAGGCCATGTAGCACATCTTTACAAGAGCAGAGGGCCCCAGAGAATTCACATGGATTCTGCATCGACAGAACTCCTCATGAGATCGAGCCAGAGTCATTTGAGTTTTCCTTCGTTCAACATACTATTTATTCAGATAAACCCACTTAACCAAAACCAAGTCAAGGCTGTGAATACTAATAATGTTCCAAGCATTTTGTTTTCAGAATTACAACATGCTAATATTTGAAAGTCAACAATTTGGAGCTAATGTTCCACAAATAATAATACAGTGCTGTAGCACCTGGGATATGCTAGATGTCGTACAATCCCATGGCTACCGAAATCAGATAACAGTTTATCATAAATATTACAAAACCTTAAAACTTCTTACGTTAATTTGTTTTTATAGTCAAACAATTTGCACTAGAACCTCAGTATGTTTTATTGATTATGATACTCTAACCACTTTAGAGCAAATGGGATAATGACATTTGTGAAGGAGAACTGTGTTTTTCATGGTGTACACGTGAAAGGTAACACAGTCCTATCACAGTAAGAAGCTGGTCAGACTTAAAGGGAACATTAGGACACATTCCAATCAGTGTCAATAGAAGTTTTGTGATTGCTGGTGAACAGGCAGATAAGAGTTCAGTCATTAGAAACTGCCCTGAGTGACTAAATGTAGGTGTTTAATGATTGTGCAAGAACAACACTGAGGAGCAGTCAGTTTTCCCTAATCTTAGAGCACCTTAAGAACTGTTATTTCCCATTTCAAAAGCCATCACAATATTGTATTATATTGCATTAAAAAGATTTAAATCTGCAAAAGCTTTCCTTGAAACCCTGTACTTGGGAAACATCTTAAACATTTGTACGAGAAGGAGAAGTATTCAGAATTTGTCTTTCCTTTCTTAATCCTTTTCTAATACCTTTGAATTTTTATAGTGGACAGAAAATACCTATTACCTCTGTGAAGAAGGAAGAATATGCAAGATAGAGAAATGAAAGCAAAAAATTATATAATTCATTTCTAACATAAATCTAGAATATTTATAGTTTAAATTATATAAATCAGATGACTTAAAAATAACAGCTTCTCCACCCACCTCAAACAGTACTCACTTAGCTATTTTTTCTTACCTGGCTTCAAAACTATTCTAACTATCTTTTTATCCTATTTTTTTTTCCATGTGCCAATAGCAATGGGCACAACAGCCTTCACAGGTGTGAGTTATGTACTTCAGCTGCTACCACCTACCATATGTGCACCAATTTAACTATTTCTTACATGAAATTGCAATTACTAGAGCTACCTGGTAGATTCCTCACCAGTTTAAGTATCCACTCGGCACTACATACAAATGTAAAGGGTCCAATTTTTGTAGCAAAGAGCTGCACAGAGTCCATAAAATTACTCAGATACACCAACTAACAAGATGTCATCTTGAAAAAAACAGTTTGTCCTGCCTGGATATTTTTTTATTTTTTAAGATACACATTTATATACTAAAAAAATGATGACAAGGAGAAAAAAAATACCAATTCATTCTATAAATATCATTCTAGGGCTACAGCAATGTTTGACATCCAACTATTTCCATTCTTCCTCAGAATTCTTCCAGCCATCAACTCCCGATCACACGAACACACAGGAAAAAAAGCACTGGCACACAAGTTCAGGTATATCTGGCCTTATTTGGGTATGCCTTGCTCTCAGTTTGCTAAATCTCTACTGTTTTTCAGGATTCTCAAGCTTATTGGGGAAGGAATGCAAAGAAAAAATCTGAGGCACAAGGAACTGATGGGAAGGAAACATCCTACTCCTGTTTTCTTAGCTTGCAACATGCAGAAAAATCAAAAGCTCAATACATGTGACAAGTTACTGACTCCTCTGAGTCGTGGAGTCAGCAGGAAGGCTTTAAAGCAAGTTACTTGGGATCTTTCACAGTTGTAGTTCCAATTCTTACACATGGCTACAGCTGTACAAGCCTTACAAGATCTGCAGCAAAATCCTTCAATCACTGACAGAAATCTGCTTAGGAAATAGGAAAGATGCTCCAAACAATCTCCAATGCTATTTTTGTTATGACACTTTTTGTACAGATGTGCAAAACTAAATGTTTCCTTAGAGCTTTTGTTAAGAGCCCACTTACCTCGCGAGTGGCTAATCTGTCACTCAGCTCCTCGGCCTTATCAATGTCACCTTCAGCCACAGACTTCTCTATGCTAAGTTCAAGACCAGACTAGAAAAAGAAAAGCAAATATCTTTAGGACAACTAAAGAAATAACACGATTAAAGGAAGCATCTCCTTTCTAAAAATATTTCTTTCATAAAATTCTTTAAGACATTGCATAAACCTGTAATTTCTATGTAACACAAATCACTTTGTCTATGTATTGTAATGGACAGTATAATTAAGAATTCACTGAAAGGCTGCCTGAGCACAAATCATTGCATTAGTTCCACCTTATGTGCAGGATAATACTGTAGGTTAAAAAAATTACACGGACTAGTTTATGCCTGTCACAATAAAATTTCATCTGAAGATCTGTCTTATCTCTTCCATCCCTGGAGCTTTCTAAACAAAATGTGAAATATATGTGTCAGGTAACATGAAGAATGGCAATTACCACTGTATCGTTACAGTTCTAAGATCTTATCTTTATCCAAAAACTGAGTTCTGGCATGGCGCCACTCCACTCTGCTAATAAATTACAAATTCTAGCAGTCCTATGGAAAACTATGAAAAAGCTTCAGAATTTAACCTCTGAAAATAATACAATAACCTTTATGATCAACATAACATACATTATTTGTAAATGTTGTTAAACAAGTTAACAAAAAAGGTAAATATTTACTGGAAATTATAGTTGGAAACTTCTGAAGGAATACAGAAGGGTAGCATAGCCGTAGGCACTGACTTCAAAATTTCACAAAACACTTTCACAACAAGAGAATTTACAGCCTCACTGCTTTTAGATATTAGTGATGCTAAAGAAAACACATTTCACAGTTTCAGAACATACACTTTTAAAAAAGATAAAACAAAGAATCAAATAGAATTCTTGAGAAACAGTGATCTGCAAATACTGCACTTAAATTACTCAGAAGTTGAAAAAAAAAGTGCACAACTGGAAGCTGCAGTGATAGGCAGTTCTGTTAAATGTCTTTTCTGAAATTAATGAGACACATTCCACTAGTGATAAAATCTCTGAACTTACAAGGAGAACATTTTAACACTTTGGGCCTCTTTCCTGATCTATCCTGAGCAATTTAATGACAACTAAATACCCACCAGAAGTAAGAACGTAGACAGAAATAAACAATATCTCATAACCTGCATGCAGAAACTTACTTTAGGCAAATTAAAAATATAAGATTTATCATAAAGGAAGCTAGCTGAACATCTGATATCATAGCTTATCCAGACCTTTACTAGAAAAGCTACAGAACAAACAGTGCTACAAGGAAATCACAATATAACAAGTTTCTTAACTTGTCCATCATGTTGTACCAGTTAGTTCTAATATCACTAGTTACACAATAATAATTTATGGACAGAAAGTGTTATAAATCCAGTAAAACTGTATGGTAGGTTTGGCCCTCTAATTCCTATAGCCACTGGTGTCAACCAAATGATTTACTAGGCACATTTTAAAGCTGAAACATGAGTTGAAAAAAAAGGCAAACAATGCACATGAAGTTTTCTGTTTCTCATTATAACAGAAAACAAAACCGGATAGGAAACAAGCACAGACAGTGGCTCAAGAGAAAGCACAGCAGCCTTTCCATTCAAGTATGATTCATCTGATATCCAAAAGGAAATGCATTAAAAATGTGTACAAAATCATCCTTCTTCAGAGTGACTTGATCATTTACTCACTTTCAAATAGCCTCAGTTTTATTCCTATCTTGGTTAAGGCTGAGCTCTTTACTCCCAAGCACAAGCTGACATTGCTTTTGTATCAAGAGTCACCTTTTGTGGAGCCCTGCTATGCACAGGTGATTCAAATCTGTCATTGATTCCAAAGTATTGTGTAAGTTCTTTCCATTTCTCTTCATTTACCAACTGTTGACTACTGAAAACAGCAAAAAAAAAAAAAAGTCATTAATATAACCAGTTCCCTTTCTACAACTTGTAATGTTATTTTCAATACTTAAAATAAATTCTTCTACCTGGCAGACATGCTCTTTTCACCCATTCACAGTTTTTAATGGAAATGAAATTAATTATTCCTTCCCCTCTGTTTCTGTAATTCCACAATCTTGAAATCAAGCTTATAGAATCATAGAATCATTTAGGTTAGAAAAGAGCTTTAAGATCATAAAGTCCAACCACTAACCCAACACTGCCAAGGAGGCAAAAGAAGAGGAGGAGCAGCAGGCTGAACAGGAGCTTGTATGCAATTACATGTAACACATCATTACGAATAACATTAAGTCAATTTTAAGTCACATTAAATAACACATTTGTGTTGATTATCAAAATCAAGCAATAAACTCTATCAGACAATCACTGGTATAAAATTCAGCCTGCCCAAGAGAGACACTGAACAACTTCAGTAGATATTTCACTTGATGTTCAAAGCTCAGTTTTGGCCATGCATACGGTTAGGCTTTTTACAAGTTTGGCCCGCTATTAAGAACAGACCTCAGATAATCACATTGACCTGGTTATACCTCTTAGTCACTTCATTGTCCTTTTTCTGTTTTTCTAGGGGAAAAAAAAAAAAAATCCAACATTACACAGTAATACCCTACAGCATCCAATGACATTAACAGAACTCTAATTGGCCACATTTCCTTTGAAAGGCTGACACACTAAGAGTTTTACCCAATAATCATGGGAATTTAAACCACTTTTCATACAAAGGACCTCCTACAATATCTGTGAGCAAGTTCTAACTGGAATACACAAAAGTACATTTTATAGAATTACTGAAATACACTTAGCCATTATAAATTAGTATTAAATAAGTTCTACCTTCTTTATAAACACAGGATAAATGTATTACTTGAAGTAACAATTTACCACCTAGTCCTACAAGCAATGTATGCAACTAGAAAAATAAAATCTTTGATAATAGTTAGAACACATCTACTCAGGCATTCAATTCTTGGTAAAACAAACAAACAAACAAAAAACACAGACAAAAAAAAAACCCACAACAGCCACAAAGCAAAAAAACAAACAACACACACACACCATCAAAGACAGGAAATTCCACTTCCAATCTATTTGATATTAATTCCATTCTGAGAAAATAAATTCTGTAACTCTATAAAACACCTTTTCTATGGCGCTTTCTTTTTCGGCTTTTGTTTCTCTGGTTTGCTTCAATTTTCATTTCACGGTTTTTCTTCTGCAGCTCCAGAAATTTCTACAAGATTAAGAAAAGACAAATCGGTATTTTTACATCTTTTGCCATTAAAAAAAAAATTCAAACCATAATATGCTGAAAAACATCCCAACATTTTATTTATCCACAGTACCTTGTTATCATCTATAACATGAAAATTTATGCATTGAAAACATCCAACTCTGATGCTGTTCATGTAGAACTGGCTATAACCTTTCATCACCTCTCTCTGACTTTCTGCCCTCCTTAAATGCCAGGACTATTTGAACTAGACAGTTTTCTCACGGGACATGACACCAAATACACTGATGCTGGTTCTGCACTAGAGAGCTATTCTATGTATCGTTATTGCCCCACTGGCAGTTTGTATTTCAGGTATTACTGACAGCTCTGACCTTGCACGGCAGGCTACCAACAAGGAACAACTGGCGGGGGTAAAACTCAAGAACCTAAAACACATATTGCTTTTCTTTATATTTATTTTTTCTGTCTTTGCATGCAACTGGGAATTCCAGAAGTATAAGCAACTATGAGTTTGAACGCCTGCAACTAACCCCTACAGAAAGCACAAGGGCACAGGTCTACGTAGAGATGCATCACCAGTAGTGACTGATACACTTCATTGTAAATCCCTCCTAACGCAGAAAGCAGCTACAAAGAAGCTCAGAGCCCACACACCACCGAAACACAAATCTCTATGTAACTCCAGAGTTATCCACACATCTCCCTGCTGTGCTTTCAATCACCACTGCACTAGGAGGGGAGGGCAAAGTTACATTCATTTCCTATCTAAATTCCTGCCCACTCTGCTTGAAACAATCTAAGGTATATTATGATGATTGCACTTAGATCATATTTTATTTCATTTCAGATCTGTATACTGACTCTTCAACATCGAGTTATTTTAATTTTAAAATTAGCCATTTGACCGAGTATGATGCATTTATGCTCGGGACATTTGGAGACTTGTAGCAATACCCACATTCCACATGTTTAAAGGAATTCCAGAAGGACACGCTTGAGATTCATTTTCTCCATCTGTCACAGATATCACAACTGGTTCGCTGACAGCATTACTTTCAGGTCCATTCTCCTGAACTCTTTCAGCGTCTTCTTTTGTACCTTCCTTTGACAATGAACTGCAGGATTCATCTCCCTCATCAGAACTGAAGTCAACATCACTCTCGTTCATTCCGGGCGGTACCAGCCCGCTCCACATCTTCCAGCCCAAACAAGTCCCAGCCCCTTCAAGTCACCGCAGAGACATCGGAGTTACCCGAGCTGACCCATCCCGACAGAAAACATCACCAGCCTGCAGGAGAGAGCAGCAGAAATAGCAAAACACAGCGTCAGAAATATTATAACTTCTATCGAGAAAAGTTAACTACCGTTAGATGCTTTAGACAAAAACATTATAAAGCATCTAATACTTACTATTTCAGAGAGGGGTTAAGTAGAGTTAAGCACAGAAGGTACCAGCTCTGTTTTTTAATTCCGTGTTCTTTACAGTTTCGTCGCTTCCCGTTTGTTTACAGCTGCTCCCAGTTTACGAGGCGATAGGGCAGCAGCCGCCCCCTCCAGCCTCCGCACCGCTTCCCAGGACAGCGCAGCTGCCTCTCGCCCGGCGGGCACGGCGGGAGGGGAGAGGAGAGGAGAGCCCGCCGGGGCAGGCGGCGAACGGAGGAGGCCTGGACAGCAGCGCCGGAGGAAACGCGGCCCCGAGCCGCGCGGGGAGCGCAGACAGCAGCTCCCGGTAACTCCCGACCCGCAGCGCTACCCGCACACCCGCCGCCGAGATCCCCGTGCCGTGTTTACCTGGCCGCCATCTTGGCACCTCCGGAACACCCCGCCCGCCGATTGGACTCTGCCCCGCAGCCAATCAACGGGCGCTTTGCTGCCCTAGGCCCGGCCTCTCTGGTGTCCATGACAACGCTGCGGGGCCGGGCGGGGCGGCCTGTGCAGGGAGCGGGTTCGGGACCCAGACCGGCCCCGGGGGAGGTGCTGCCCTCCCGGGCTGGGCTGCTCACCGGGGTTCTGGGGACAGGGCTGCTCCTCCTCCTCCTCGCTGTGAGGCAGCTCTGAGAGAACAGAGCCACTTCCTGGCGCCCAGGAGGGCTCCGGAGGGATCTGATGGCCCAACACGTGCGAGTGAGGTGGTTTTGTCAGAATGAACAGCGGTGCTCTGGAGGAAAAGACAAGTTTTACAAGCAATCCTAGTTGCCATAAATGAGTAGGGCGTCTATTCCAGAAGAAAACATTGGAATTTATGCAATTCCGAAGTGTTTATGCTGGGACAGAATGCTGAGGGTCAGCAACCTTAGTGTTCAAGGATGGAAAAATCCTTTTAAAGCCCCCACTAGTGTCTTGGGTTAGTGTGGTAAAGAGAAAACCTCAAAAATGCAAGTCCCGGGCCTTGTAAGGTTGGTTGTTGTGGATCGTCTTCTGGCATCAGAGCTTGAATTTTCCTTAAACTGCTCCAATAATGTGGAAAAGCTCTTAGAAACTCATCAGGAGTCCTGAGCCAAACAGCACTGAGCTCTGGGTGTTAAAGTGAACAGGGAGTCTGTGCAGAGCATTCCGTGCGGGACTTGCTGGTTTGGAAGATTCTCTTACACCGTCTTGTCCTTTCAGCTTTCACGGGTGAGAAAGACGAAACAAACAAGTACTTAGGAGCAGCCTGAATGTGATTCAGCAAGAACATCTGGCATATAATGAGCAACAAGAAGGGAGGCACAGAGAGAGTGCAGGAAAAAGATGAAGGGATAAGGTGGACAGCACCAACACCGCAATGTGTCTGAACCATGGGAGGGTTTGTGATTGAAATAATTTTAAAGAAGATGCGTATTTGAGTAACGACAGGTTGAAAAACAAATCTCAGTATCAAGACTTCTGAGAAAGGAATTGCTGGCACCAAATTCGGACACAGCCCAGTTGTGGACAAACAGTTCAGCTATGAGGAGAATGAGGAAGGGCCAAAACTTTGTTATGAAGATGGATAATGGGGAATATGGCTTTGAGTAGGGATTTCTTGGTGGATCACAGCTTCTTGGACTGGATGTGCATGGAAGGAAAAAATAAACACCTTTCTCATGGACATAAACCAGATCTTCAGATTAATTTCCTTTTTATGCCACAATTTTGCATCCTCAGATTCATTTCTCAAATCAATTAATTCCGTAAGTAATCACTTTTTCATGAACTACATGTAAATTTCACACTCAGCTTGCTAACTAGTTTTTCCTCTCATCTGGGAAATCAATTTTTAAGAGGTTTATTTTATTTACATTTAATAATTGGCTGTATTTGGTATACAGATAAGTGGCAATTGATAAATGTATTGATATTTTCATTTGTTGTAGCAAGATGTTAGACCATTAGGCTGCATGATATTTTCTTAATGTGAGCTAATTTGAGAACACTCCAAAAATTGAAAGATACGTGACATCTTTATGACCTGTAAATTTATATGTTTGCTAGGGATACATCTTCAGACAGCAGATTTAATGTCATGACGCAATTTGAATCCAAACGTTGTGGTCCTTATTTAGTATCCACAAACCAACTTAGTGCACACTAATGAAGTACTCAAATGTTCACCTGCATTTCCTTTGTTATTTACAAAATTATTGTATTTGTAATTTTAAAAGCCAAATTTTGGAGTAAACTCCAAATTTGGAGTAAACTCCAAATCTTGGAGTTATCTGACAACAAACTGACTTCTCACAGGTTCTTCTATGAGAAAAAAGGTGGAAAGTCCTCCCTGTCTTTCACCAATCTAGAAGCATTTGTATTCAAAACATCAGTGATTGCTGAAGTTACAAAAGAGATTGTTGACTGCTTAACAGAATTTGCAATTTCCTAACAATGTGTAGAGTCTGTGGGGAACAAAGGAGAAGACAGCACAGCCTGTGACTAACAGTGATGTGCCTACATCAGACTACAGGAGGGCTGCTATGGTGTAGAAATACCATAGCAAATATTCAAATAATCTCATTTCTTTCCTTTTGGTCAACTGATCTAACTTCATTTCTCACTTGAATTCCTGTCCTGGAGACCTTCAAAACAATGACTCTTATGAGTGAAATGAGTCATGCCCCTGAGATGGCCGTGAAACATCAAACTAGTAAGACACAGTAATTACAGGTTAGATATTTATTATGCTATTATTAAAAACTACCTGAACTTCAGAGGGAAGGGCTACTGCCATTAGATGTAACACCAAACTTAATTTGAATCTTTCAGGATCTCTACGAATTTTCAGGTTCTAGGTGATTTTCCCTGTATCTCCATTCCGTACCTTTACCTTCTGCTGTTGGCTGTTTACAGATACCACTTTGAGTCCCAGTTGTTATGGTTTATCAGATGTATTGTCTTGTGGCAAGAGGAATATGCGGTTCCTGCTACAGGAATCTCTGTTGAGCAAATCAGGAATTGAAAACAGCAGCTCTGGGGGTTCATCTTCCTGCTGTCGCTGTAGAGTAAGCGAGTACTAGTGTGTAGCACTGTGGTACAGCTGGTTCGTGCTCTCCTGAGGTCGTCGTGAGCAAGTTTGCTTGAGAAGAGAATATCCTGTATTCATTTGGGTAACTAATCTGTGTTTCTGGTGCTATTTTTGCTCCTGGTGCTGTTTAGGATGGACTCTTCATACCACCACATTTGGCAGTGTATGCTTTATTGAGCTCGAACAGAGCATTTTTGGGTACTTTTTGAAGCACTCTTCGTGAATAACTGTAAGAGAAGTGGATAGATCTGTCAGGTACGAGGAAAGCTGGTGGCGGTGTATGGTCCCCATGGCAGGTTCTCACAGTGGAATTCTTTTCTTCAGACCAGCTAGAGCTGAGATTCTTGGGCTTCAGGACACGGTGGATGCCTGAACTATTTCCTCAGACATATGCTTGAAGCCATGTTTAACTAATAATCACCTACATGCTTATTTCCACAAAAGAGACACAATTTCCTAGTTCAGAGATGGAATCTACTGCAACATAAATTATGCATCATTAGCTGTTTCTTTTTTAGCAATAAATGAGCACATCAGAAACGTTTTCTTACACATGGAAATATACTACATTTTATCCTCTAGAGGCTGTTTTGGCAATATGTCGAAATGATCAAGAACTGAATTCTTGGTTAAACATAATAGGAAGGCCTTATTGTATTAGCAGATTACAGTCATTGTGTTAGTATACTATCTACCTTGTATTCATTTTTGCTAACATAATGAGAATTTTTTCTAGCATGATTATATTTTAATACAATAAAATAGGGTTGGAAAGGAAAACTAATATGATTTTTTAAAGAGATGTAAAGACAATAAAATAACCTTGGTTATTTTTCCTAAACTTTTAATTTGTTGCTAACTTTAAAAAAAATTTTATTAATCCTTTAAAATAATTATATTCAAATGAGCATTTTAAGTCGGTTAAAAGGATTACAGAGGGTTTTTTTTCCACATACAGTGCCATATAAGAACCAAATTAATTTTTGCTGAACAAACATTACAAGAACCATCATAGAGACAATTAATGGAAATCTCCAAAGAACATTATCTGAGGCTGTACATTAAAGTATACTAGTAAATATTCTATAGTATATATTATAAGTAGTAATGATGTTTTGTAATTTGAGCTCTCTTTACCTCATTCAAAGTAAGACTTTCATCCAGGCAGGCCCTTGCCTGAGCCCTGATTGAAAGCCCGTTAAAGTGGGTGGAAATATTTCCATTGTCTCCAATGGGGGAAATGGGGTTTGGATGAGGCCAGGAGTGAGGAGCAGAGTGCACAGAGCTGTTACACCTCAACACAAGTTGGCCACGTGTGCCCACAGTTGGTTTATGTCCCAGATGTTGTCTTCTGTCGGTTGGTCTAAGTCTCAAGTCCCCTTGTGTTCTCATTCCCGTGGTCTCAAGGACACTAAGCAAAAAAATGGAAAGCGATGACATAAAGAAAAGTGTTCTGAAGAAGAATGAGCTTGAGTAATCCCCTGTGTGCAGGTGAGAAGTGTTGCTGTGTGCTCCCTTCTTAGTCCTCCTACCCCTCCTAGCCAGGAAGAGCCCAATGTTCAGTCTGCAGGCTCTTTGTTGAGCAGCATCAGAGCAGGTCTGCTTGGATGCTTCTGAATTTGCTTGTTTGAGAGCACTACATAACGTAGGATCAAGCCCGGAGCTTTTACTGAGCAGATTGTCATACCGCCATTCACTACATCCTTGTTCCTCTGAGGTTTGCATTTTGATGAAAATTCTGTCCATAGACATAGAAATAAATGTGTGTGTTTTTAAGCATCAGCAGTGCATGAGCAAGTTGCTTTGCCTAATTTAAAAAAAAAGGCATCTCTAAAGTATCAGCACACAGTATTCAGGGAGGACATAAGACCTTTTGTTCAAAATTCCTGATTGAAACTTGAAAGATCTGCGCTCAGTTATTATTCTTACCAGAGGCTTAACTGTGAGGAATGAGGAAGATGTTTTTAACTTTAGTACCTCGCTGTAAGAAAGAGTTTTCATCACCCTTGTCTGTTGCAGCCATGAACTGTGCCGGTCTTGGTCCCATTTGGACTGTTGAGGGCATTGACAGACGCTGGCAGTGGGATACGTTGGAAAGCTGAAACTATCAGGCCGGCTTTCAAAGGGTCAGCCTTTGAAACAGATGTTACCTGCCCCTCAGTTAGGGACATCTGGTTAAATTATTAAACCACCACAGCTTTCTGTCCTGTGTTTTGTGTGGATTAACTCTGACTATGACCATTGAACAGTATGGCAGTTTAGGAACTGAATCAAAAGCAGATCAGATTCTGCTCTAAGAGTGGTGATACTATGGGTGTGGATAGGGAAGAGGGAATGAGCACAAGCGGGTGGAGAAGTTTTAGCCAACTGGCTTTACATTGCCCCTGAAGGTCTGTTGCGGATTTTAGATATTATGTCAAGCCAAGGAGCAAATAGCGGTTAGATTAATTAATCTCATGGAGCAGATCTGCAAAAAAAGTGTAAGAGCTTAAAAGGTGGAGATGGTCTGGGTTCTTAGAATAATTTTTTGCAGAAGGCAGAAGCGTAACAGAGCTGCTGTAGATGCACCAGTACCGACCTGAAGGTGACTTGTTTGGATACCAGCAGTGGTAGCGCAATGGGGGGATGAAGTTCACCTCTTATTAAGTGCCATAGAATTTATGCAGCTACTTGAGACATGATGCCGCAACCACATTTGTGGTATGTGTTTTGTGGAACCTGCAGCCATGTAATTCACTGCAGTGTAGACATCACCCCTATCTAAGGGTCTTCACCTAGTGTAAGACAAATTTTAGCAATTCAAATACAGCAGTCCTAATGTTGTTGTAATGAACACAAAGTCCATATACTGGATTGGGGTCTTGGATACATTTCCTCTGCTCTGGCAATAGAAAAGAAACATCCTTCTGCTGTATCACTAAATGAAATATCATCTGGCTGTTTTTACACATGAAGAGTCAGAAAACAGTTTTCTTAAGCTCTCAGGGAGTTTTTCTTGGTGTTTTAAGTGTCATTTTTTAGAAGCGCAATAGTGAGCTTTACAGCTGTGGCACTCAGACGTGGAGCCAGGGCAAGGCACTTGACCTCTCCTTGGTTGTGTTTGTGAAACAAACGGCACTATTTTAAGTACTTCTCAAGGAAATTGGATAAAATTAATTTAGTATTTGTACTGCAATAAAGGTCTATGTAATTGGAAAGTCTTACAAGAATCTCGATCTTTTAAATTTTGTGTTGATTTAACTTTGAAGGGCTATTTTTGATGCTCCATACTGTATATGAAATGTGCTATTGTGTCATTTATATAAATAACAGCTGATTTTTCAAGCTACCGTAATGAACCTATTTAGTCTCTGTGTATGCCAATGCCCTCTACTGGTTTGAAACACGATTACTCAGCGAAGGGTATTGCTGTCCTCCTTTAGTGAGGAAACCGTAATGTTTAAAAGTTTTTCCTTTGGGAGTGGTAGGAATTCGGTTGTGCATCCAGGCTGCCTGCGAAGTGCAAGTGGCTGCACCCTGGGCCAGCTTGACACCTGCGTGACTCTTGTGTGACACATGTAATACCGTACCAGCTTTTTTGTTACATGTTTGTTTTTTTTCACCAGATTTGCTGTTCTTGTCATGAATGACGGGCTCATAGAGTCTTGAGAGGGAAGAAGACGCTCACCTGAGACTCCTTCATTGCCGAGCGCCGTGTAGATGTTCTGTCAATGCAACCACCTCTCCAAGGAGCTCCTCTGCTCTTCAGCCCCTTCCAGGGCCCACATCAGAAGGCGAGGGGCAGTTGCGTTGACAGGCTCGGGTATAAATAACCCGGGAGGCACAGGAGCCGCAGAGGTAATGAAGTGCCTTGAGGAAAAGTCTCAACTATCAAGGGATGGATCCACTCCCCCCTGCCACAGACCAGAAGTCACGTGGCTGAGGAATGTGTATCCAAAGATAATGCTACCTTCAGAGAACTCTACTTACAGGTAAGTAACTCTTCTTTAAAGGAGGTATCTTTGTGTGGCAGACTGTTTATGGGAGCAATTTGAATTGAACTTTAAATGAAAAAGGCATATCTCTGTAAGTGGTAATAATTTTAGTCATCTCGCTGTGGCTAGGGGTTGTGGAATTCATTAGCACAGATTAACATATAAAGTGGGTGAGATATCTAATAGCAAACGTAGAGGTTTAGGGACCTTAATTCATCACTGAATGAACAGCGTGTACAGTATTAGGGACTATGAAATTTTTAATTTACACAAAGTGTCCAAGAATATAGGGAATAAATTTAAACCCAAAACAGATAATGGAGCTGTGCCCTGCCTAGCTGGCAAGTTGAATTGTTTTTACACTGAGTGAAGAAAGCTAATTATCCCAAGCACAAGGAGACTGCTAAAAATAATAAGATTATAAAGAATAATTTGCTGATATAATTACAACAAAATTGGGTACACACAATCGTCAGATACATGTATTGCTTGACCTGGGCGAGAAAGTGAAATAAATCCTTCCTCTATAGCCTTCGTAAATTTGTTTTTATCATCTCCAAGTGGTGTTTGCACAGGCAGCACAATTTGCATGTGTAATGTGGCTGTACAAATTGACAACAAGTAAATTATTCAAGGAAATAGGCTGGTCGTGGTTCTGAACTATCTCGCAAAGCCTATTCATTTTGAAGAATCACTGAGACGTGAAGCTCATACATCAACCATTTTCTGACAATCCTCAGACTTATTGTCTCCTAAAATGTCATTATGGCTATTATTTATGAACCTAATTCATTTATTAATATATATTTAACTCTGACTTGTCATGCACCTTAGCAGGCATTCTGTGCACTGCATATTTTTGAATAGATGAAAGAGTTTTGCATGCTTTAATGATTACTGTAAGCTGCTATAGATTTATAGAATGCAGCTTTATTATCTACTTGCATTAATACCTTTTTGTAACTTTTTTTTCCTTAAGGCCATCAAATATAAATGGCAAATGACATATCCAAAAGATTGTATAAAAAGAGATTTTCTCAGAGTTTGTTGAATTTTAGAACAAAATCAGGTAGCTAACTGTTAAGGCCTTATTCATTTTTAAGAGTATATAACAATTGTGTTGGAGTTTTTTGTGTATTTTGCTAAAAATATGGGATGAGATGTATAAGTTGGGGTGTTTATTATACTTTTCTCTTTGAGGACAAGAAGCCATCTTTTCATTATACCAACAGGGGGAGTACAGTACAGAGGGGCAAAAATGTAGCAGATGGAAAACAGATCTGTCCTGCTATAGTATACATAGAATATAGATAATTTCCCTCATATAGAACAGTCCTCAGGAAATGAACAGCACCGAGAGTATGGATAATGAGGCTGCTTATGGTTCATGGATTTTTTTCATCTTGATTCACTTATCTTTGGGGCATATTAAAAGACATAGGGATCGCAGTAACCCTTCTCTGACATTTGCAGAGTGTCAGGAAATTAAAAATTGCAATCTACTATGAGAAACATACTCGGGGTACTCTAAATTCTATTACATACACAGAATTCAGATTACACTTGTAATTACAATAACAAATTGGCTCATTGAAATGCGTCATTATTATGACTATACGGTCAATTTGACTGTTTGCAAGGGCCCATGATCACAATTTGAGGCTACTGGCCAGTGGTCAAAGAACTGGCTTGGAAGTTAGGAGATCCTACTTGTGATGTTGATCCCGCCCACAGATTTTTGATAGATCATTTGGTCTTGCTCCTTCAGTGTTCCCATTGGTAGAATGGGGATTGAAAGATTCATTTGTTTCCTGGTGGCAGAAAGGAAAAACCCACTGGGGTAAAGGAACTCTCTGGGCTGGGTTGTTCTTTAGTATTAAAATTAGGAATGGTCGTGTTTTTCACCTGCTCCCAGGACATGCTAGGTAATAAAAGCCATGTGATGATGTTATACCGTGGAATAAGGTCTATGAATAAGGAGGTATTCATACTGTATCTTTACCCTGAAATCTTAGAGAGCTGTGTTCTTCATGGTCAAAGCTATTTCACCCTGAGCGGGAGAACACGAGAAAATCTTTAATGTTCAGAAGTCTTTGCAAAACAAAGAATTACCAAGTCCTGAGGTAGCATGAAGGTCTTTTGAAGCTAATGTTATAATGGTAAATACTATAGTCATATTGGAAAACTCACTAATTACTTTTAATTCTTCAGCATTTTTAGAATGTTAATAGGAACACAGATATATAGGAGCAAACTCAAGTGACAGAAGTAAAGACACTGTGAGAAACCAACTCAATCCAGACAAGAGCAAAGAAACTAGACCGAGTGTGTGTGGTGAATAATAAGGCTTTTCTGTCTGAAAGTCAGTAAGAATAACATTCTGGGCTTTAGAAACGGAAGCTTATGTTTTCAAAAGTGTGCTGTCACTTTTGGTACTTGCAATTTCAGAAACTTGCCTTGAGACATTGTAGAAGGTAAACCCAGACTTCTAGAATATATATATTTTTTAACTGGACCTAGTAAGGTGAAGTAAATTTGCCCTATGGGAACTCAGAATGTTTTAAAACTGACAAAATACATTCTTGAATTTGTGCAGCTTACATTCAAATATCTTTTGCCAGTTGAAAAACTTCATGGTATAAGTATTGGTTGGTCTTCTGTGTTTTTGAAGAAAAACGGTGTTTGCAATCAGGCTGTCAGTCATTCAGTAATTAAGACCTTAATAATTTTTGAACTTGCCAGCCAGTTTCAACTAAGAGAAGTATTACAGGTACAGAAACTCCCTGCAGGTTTGTTGGCTGTAGCCAGTTAAACTGAAATCAATGCTACCCCCAAATCAATGTGGAAGACTGATTTCTAGCATATTTCATGTGAGTTTATAATTAATGAGAGTATTTAGGTAATCTCAAAATGACATGTTAAAGAAGAAAATTCATTTAGCTTTACCTTGATATATCAGAACATGTTAGAGACTTCCCAGATACAGTTTTTGCAAATGAAAAATAATTTGGAGAAGAGATTGGCCGAATTGTTTAAAAAGAACTTTGTTTTCCTCATCCAACAAGAGATTGCAGACTTCTGCAAAGATCCTCTACGGCACATCAAACCCTAGTTTAAGTCATCCCTATGAACAGTAGCGGAGCTACTTTGTTTTTTTCCAGAGATCAAAATTGCACCTGCTACATAAGATATTCATTCATCTTTATTCAGTAACCTGTAAAATTCAGAGTGTAGAGAGGGTGCAAATCTGCTTGATAGTTCTGGACAACATTTTTCAGCTGTGATTTTCTGAGTGGCTCAGCTGTAGAGCCGCAGAATGATGTGCGAGGGAAGTGCCCCATCAGACTGCCTGTGCGGTTCTTGCCGCTGCTCCTGATGACATTAATCCATATTCCACTTCTAAGTTGGCTGCTTCTCAGGGAAACGCTGCTGCTTCAACATCTTGTACTGCTGATCCTGCTTTACATTTTTGGAACAACCCAGGAATTCTCACATCCTCCTTTATAACCAGGGAAAGTAAACACAATTTATTGTTTCATCAAACGAAATTTGTGAACCGTGAAATCATTATGTATTCTAGCTGTAATGCCTTGTACTGTGTTTAAGTGCATTAGTACATCCTGTGATAGTCCTTGTTGGGCTACCACGTTATCAGGCCATGTGGGCAGCCTAAGTGACCAGCCTGAGATCTTCCCAGTGTGGGGGGTCTCTGTAGCTGCAATAATCAACTCATTTTAGTGTCAGCGGTATGTCAGGAATATGCCAGGTGATACCCAGAGGACAGCCTGGAGCTGGCTGCCTGATAATCCCTTGGAAGCTAAAATCAGAAAGGACGTCGTGTGAGCAGCTTCTAGATGCTGCGGTTGCTGCAACCAGCCTACCTACCTCCACCCCAGAATTTCTTTCCTTTCAACTATACCAAGTCTGTATTTTGGAGAAGAAGGTTTGAACTCTTTTATTAAAACAAAACAAAAACAAAAATCAGGCTTATTCATTGTGTAGCACCCTTCTTTCTGATGCACTCACCCAATCAAGCGTTATCACCCATTACACATCTCAAGGATGCTAACCATCAAGATACCACGAAAATGCAATAAATAACCGCTGGCTTGTAAACCTCGATGCGTAATCCCGATCCGATTCCAAGTTAAATGATTATATTTGCCCCCTAGACAGATAACTGATTCTTCGCTTTTGCTTTAAACATTTACACAGTATTGCCAAGTGCTGATGGTTTCAGAACTAACGCTTGTGTGTCAGGGGTGGAAGTTGACATGCCATGTTGTTAATATATTTGCAAAGCACATTGAGATTCTGTGGGATAGGATAGTCTGTGCAGAAGGTAAGGTAATTGGTATCTGCATTTTGGGGGGTGAAAGAGTCTACTGAACACGTATTTTAAGTGGATGCTATTTAATTTTTTAAAAATATCTTATATGGCCTTTGATTAGAAATGAACACTTCAGGAGGAAATATTTGTTTAAATAAAAGAGGAATTAATGGTTGCAAATCAACAAGCATTTTGGAAGATATTTCTTCTTAATTCTATATAGAGAGTGTCAGGCAGATCATCATGATGTAGCACATTTAAACCATAATTTTGTTGTATCTCATTATTTTTCAACAGTAATTTTCCAAAAGCTTTGGGTTTAGAATGTGGTTAAAAAATTAGATGTGATACTTATAAAATACAGAATCCTATTCTTTTCTCATTAAATGTAATCTTGCCTATTTGCAGGTTACACAGAGCTGGTTTCCAAGAGAAGGATGTAGCTTAAGAGATGGAGAAACATCATCTATATCATCCCTTATCTCTTAGCAGCCCATCATTTATATTGTAAGTACTCAGTATATTTTCTTCATCATTTTTTTCTTCAAAACTGCGCAGCATTCGTCTATTTATATTTTTTTTGCTGAGGAAATGAATGTTTTGATAAGGGCTCAGTTAAATCAGTGCTGAGTACTCTAAGTTCTAAGTTTAGTGTTCTCAGTCTAAATTCTCAGTATATCTAGTTACATATATTTCAAAGTCTCAGAAAGCCCCAATTACATATTTTCTATATATTGAACAGTGTGTACACAGCAGAAGTCTATCTGATGTGGATTTCTGGATGGGATTTTTTAAGATTTGCACCTTCCTTGCTGCCCCCTGTTTTATTATGGGTAGATATCAGTGAGATTGATTCCTCTAGCCTGTCTCTTTTGGTGTATGAATCAAAAACCATCTGGTTTATATCAAGCCTTTGATGAAACTCAGAAATACTAAAACTGGCTGGCCTGTCCATTTAGGGTCCCGAATTGAATCTAGTGTTATTCGTCAAGAATCTCAAAGAAGGGATGTCTCTTTTGAGTTGCAGGCAGTGCTTGGCAAATTCAGAATTGTTTCCTAAAGGTGCTATGGATTTGTGCATTAACTGGCTGCCACACTTTGCAGATGGTTGGATCAGCAACAAGATCTATGCAGCTGTGCATAGTTGGCAGACAGGTGTGTAGCTTTTGCATTTGTGAGTTTGCAGTCAGCAAGAAATAGATTTTAGCAGCAATGGGAAAAGGAGGACATGAGTATGAGGTTAACCTCGCTCTTCACAGATCTTTTTCTGCATATCCAGTGTCGAATACTGTTTTGTATTGGAAAGCTTGTTTGCCCCTCCTACCATCCTTTCATCTGCTCAAATTCCCAACTTCTCAGTAGTAATGATTTCTTATAACCTTAAGTGTTTATGAGAATGTAGACAGTGTGTCTTGGAAGTATCTGAAACATGCAGCAAATGTGTGATGAAGTGGAAAGGGTGAGATAAAAGTGGTGCTGAGACAGTGAACTCCTATATAACTTATTTACTTTATGCTGGGTAGTGACAAGTTTCTTTTTAAGTGTGAAACAATCTGACTTTCTCCAAAACTCAAATGAGGTTGTACAAAGAAATGACTCTTTTTTTCCCATTATCTTTAAATTCTTCATACTTCTCCAGTTTGAGACACTGATGAGCAAAGCAAGTCAAAAGAACAAATTGCCATGGCCTGGATTTTTCCACTTTTTTGTATAGCAGCATGGTACGAGACACAGAAGATCGATCTAGGGATACAGTAGCCTTCTCATTAAGGCTGTGTTTATAACTATTTGTTTCTCTGAGATGCTCTACAAGACATAACATTCTCCCTTTAAGGTAGTGTCGTAGTGCATATGGCTTTTGGCTGTGTTTTAAAAGACAAAATTCAAAAGCAAAATTAATTACCGAAAAGGATTTGAATGCCTGAGGATTAATTACAAATTTTTCCTGCAAGGTCCAGTTCCCAAGAATGGCATGTCTAATAAATATATTTCATAAGGCTTACAGACTATTAACAGATATTTAGCCCGTGATGGGCTGAAAAACTTGATCAGTTTTAGGAACTCCTCTTAAAACTGAAAAATGTTTTGCCTTTACAGCAGTCGTATTCATACGGATGTTTAGATGTCTGTGCACTCAATGGGGATTTGGTATTTAAAATGGGAAAAGTATAAACAAAAAGGAATGGTAGAGGAAAACCCAATTATCTATGTAAAAGCCCATGCATTGGAAGAGAAAGAATTAACCACAGCAGTAACTTTTTGAAGCCGTATATGCTACATTTTATCTTCCTGAAAGTTACAGATATACTTGAGATTGAAATTTTTAAAAATGTGCTAGGACCGAGACGAATTAGGGAGAAATTATATATTTAACAGTCATCTTTACTGAATAATCCACTCCCCGTTACCATATATAATACTTGGTTTCCACTAATTCACACAGGAACTGTTTGGAGATAGTTGCTAAACTCAGTCGTGCCCCATACATTATTATTGCAGGACTGTACTAGTTGGTGTACTAATCTCAATAATATGTATGTATATATTTTCTTAAACTTCCAGAGTCATGTTTCTAAGTATTTGAAGCATAGATCCCACAGGATTATCTAAATCTGACATTTATCTGGGTAAAAGCTAACACATAAAGTGTCACAGCTAATCACATGGTTTTTATACTTTTGCTTGGAAAAGAAAGAGCACTGGAAGTGACACACTAACAAATAATACATAATCTGTACACGTGAAGTAATCTTTGCTGCTTTGTTACTTCTTAAATATGCGACATGTACCGTCACAAGTACAGCTTGTTATCTTTGTAGTTGAGAATCGTGATATTTATTGTAAGTAGCACAATAAATAAATCATTGCTGAAAATTTGACTTGGAAGAAATTACCTGTTTAAGATTCCAAGGCATGCTGTTATTTTTTCAGTTATGTGACTTTAAAGTAGAAATCTGTGGCAAAACTCTCTCCTTAGTCACACACAATATGGAAAGTTAGCAGTTATTCTGCTATGCTAAATAAACTAACATGATATTTTTCTTTTAATTTCTTTTACTGTGTTGTTGAAAAATTATGAGATTACATATGAAATCAAAGCACCGGAAGTCTTATTTTACACACTTTCTTAAAATCTCAGGTCTGGAAGGAATTTCAGGAGTTCATCAAGTCCATCTTCCCTGACCCAAAGGAAGTTTTACCTATGTCATCTTCACCTCACTCTATCTCACTGTCCTTAATAATCAAATGCTGTCCCTAAATACTTAATTAAAATCATTTGAACTGACTGTTGCATCTATTCTCCCCTCTACCCGAATTTGAACCATAAAGCATTCTCTAACTTTCCTGTTCCCAACAGAAAATCCAAACACAAATATGTTTGCTTCTTTTACTGATTATAAAAGTCAGATTCTGACATGAAAAGCCCCATGCAAATTTTGACTGGAAAAAAATTAAAACTGTAATCAAGGATGATAAATATCAAGGTCTTTTTCTACCTCTATTTCTGTGCAAGATACCAGACTGTAGAAAAAGAAAACTCAACACCGGGTCAGACACAATTCAGTAGGTATTCTAGTCAGATATTAAAATGTTGCAAGATTATTTAGCTTCCTAATTGAGTGTTAAAATAACCCTTACCTTGCTTGTGCCTAGAGAAGCCCAACTACATGTACTATTAGTGTATAGCTATCATAAAAATAAATTAGCCAGTCTGCATTTTCAGGTTAATCTTCAATTTCATAATTGAATCAGTAATTACTATAAGTTAATATAATTAGGTGCTAACACTTAACTGAGAATTATTTATTCAGGAATCTTCACTATTGTAACATTTTTTATAGCTCCAAATCGTTCTGAGTAATATACTGCATCAAATAAGCTTAACCAGAAATTGAATGGACATTACTTGGCATCTTGCAGTTTAGGATTTTTAAGCTACTTTTTATCACTAATGTTCTTGCTGAAACAAGAGAAGAAACAGGTTTTTTTGCAGTCTTTCTAATTCTGCTCGTAGCTGAAGTGCCACCTGAGCATTTTCAAAGCGCTGAGCCAAATTAAATTGGAAAGACTCCGACAGTCCCCAGTGGTTGTTGATGAAGCTCCCAAGTGGAGACTTTACCTCTAAGTCTCTCTCCAAATAAGTGACTAAAAGAAGGGAACATCAATCCCTCATCAGAATCTGGTGGTTGCGTGTGTGCTCGTACCTTTAGCCTCATACCCAAACATGAATTCATAATGTGTTTGTTTCAGAAAAAAACCAAAACTTTATCTCATAGTACATAGATGCTATGGCTAATATACCTGCAAACACAGTGATACAGTTTCAAGACTGTCTCAAAGATCAGTGAGGTTTTCATCTCTCTTATTTGGATTAAATTAATCCCTGACGGTAATTTACTGAAAATACACAATTTAGTCTCCGTGGCTTTGTTTTTGTTGCCTGTCCCTGACTATAGGCTCACTTCTTTTGTACCGTGTGGTTTGAACGGGTTGCATTTATTCTACACATTTGAATTTGCTTGAATTTGCGTCATGCTTCTCTTCGCCAGCGGCGCTGGTCGGCTCACTCCGGTGTTAACCAAAGCATAAATCAGCGTGTAGCCTGTGGGGTCAGTGAGGGGAGTTTAGATGTGAGTGTGAGCACGAACCTAGAGCTAACATGACAATGTATGAAGACAAGATGTCTAACTCCTTTGGCTAATACTCAATGTGCAAAAGTAAAGGAAATACGGAATGATCACCTTTTGACCTCAGTCCTACTATAAATCAGGTCAATTTGGTAGAAGGAAGTATGATGGAACTTGGAAGGCAACTTGTGTGTTACATCCAAATTTTGCATTGCTGATTCAATGTATTCCAGACCAAGATGTGTCTTGGTGCTCAGCTCATGGTGATTTCACTTGCTGGTTCAGCAGAGAAAATATGCATTTTTCAAAGTGGTGTGAGAGTGTTAAGCTGTCTGAGTCCCAAGAAAGTCAATATTAGTCGTCTGTTTCCTGCTTTATAAAGTAACAATGAAGTGCAATAGGTTCAACAGAACTTCAGAATTACTTTGATAAATTTGTCAGAGGAAAGAAATATTAAAATCTGTGTACTGTCTGTTTGCCTTTTTTCTTGAAATATAAATTAATTATGACTATATAAAGACCTTTTACCGTAGCTAATTAATCAGAATCTCCTCATAAACTATGTGTCGACAGCACTGTATGTGTAATTATCTTTTTCACTTCAGAATTGTGCGGTTGAATAATGAAGAAAGCATTACCTGATGAATTCTTTTATTTTATGATGATATCTCTAGAGGCAGAAGAGACAGAGCAGCTTAAATGCCATCTTAAATTACATCTTGGCCTTGGCAAGCTTTCAGCTGGTTTTGATTTGCATGGAAACCATTTTTGTAAGACTCATATTCTCTGAAAAACAGAACTTAAAGCCATAGCTAGAATAAATTATCTATAGCTATTTAGGGCTCTATTAAATCTAGATGCTAGGCACCCTTTTCACATGCCGAATGCAATGGAACAGCTTTTAATACCTTGTCAGCCTGTTCTGTGAAAAGTCGATTGGGCAGGGAAGGTTTGATTTGGCTGCTTTTATTAAAATATCGTTCCTCTCCTTACGCCATCATGAACCACTCAGCCTAATTTAAACCAGGCAAATTCACCGATCTGTCTTGCATGTCTATGGAAACAGCTTTTATTTTTTAAAGTGATGACATCTACCCGTAACTGTTGGCATGCAAGCTGAAGACACAGTTATTCAGACGCTGCTGATAGGGCATTGTTCTTTATATGCTACGCCAATACAGGGAGCACGTTCATGGATGACGTGCATCCATGCCTCCCTCTTTTGATCCTCACTGCAGCTGGTTGAGACTTTTGCCTAGAACAGAGGGGTAGGGCCAAACTGGGTAGCGTTAGACTGGGCATCTTATTAGTCAAACTTCTATGTTCGTTATGCTTCTGTGGTTTAGAATACAATTTAGAATTTGTCCACCTGCTGTGCCGCTGTGGAATATAAGTATCATCACACCACACGGGTTCATAAGAAAGCCTGTTAGTACAGTAAAATTATGATCTGATCTAGTCTTATTAATTATTTAGATCAGAGCTTGATTTGACCTAATGCCTGAATTCAGTGCTCGTTTACTGTGGTGCAGGCTAGCTAAAACCGAGGGAGCTTCTTCGGGTGTGTACTGATGAGAAAAAGGAAGACAGTTATAAATATCTTAAAAGCAAATACTCATAATAATTGAATGAAAGACTTCAAAAAACTTAAAAAGAGAGTTTCTCTTTATTTTGCCTGCTGTGCTTCCTGGAAATATTGATCTAGATCATGTTGTCAAATGTGCTTTGAAAAATAGGAATGTCTTGTCTAAGCATTGGGTTTCCATCTGCCACGTCTCTTCTCTGCAGATCCTTGCAAAGTTATTAGGAAAAGTTGCAATAATACTGTATTTTTTTCCTGCAGTGCATAGGTAGAGAGTAACCTTGAGACAAGACTAATTCTAGCTCTGAAATTACTGACACTCACTCATATGTACGTATGTGAAAAGACTATAGAAACCTAATATAGAGAATCATATAACTTTTACACATCCTAATAAGCAATCTGAAAGTGTATACCTTAAGTTCAGATTAAGAGCATGTTAGAGAGTCAGCTAGTCTGACCTCCATGGTTAATGAATTCCATGAGGAGCGAGCAAACACTAAAAATGCCCTGTAGCTCAATGTCTTCAGCCAAAAAGAACTAATCCAATTGACTGAGACCAAAGAAAACGACTGGGGATGTATGGTTCCAGAATGTCTCTGAGGTATTCAAACCCAAGTCAATTTAAGGACTCGTAAGTTAATAACTAGGACTTTACACATAATCCTGTACTTTACAGGTAGCCAGAGAAGGTTTTTTACAACCAGGGTAATGTGATTTTCATGCATGGTGTCAGTCAAAATTTCAGCAGCCAAGTTCCAGGCTAACTGAAGTTTCTTCATCAGTGCAATAGTGAGACCTACAAAATGCTGAAGGGAATTGCATTAGCGAGTTCTAGAGTGGACATAGGCATGCAAACATGTATTAGCAAGAGCCAATACAATGGTTTTTTCTCTGTTTTCAAACAGGAGGAAATAAGCCACTCTGTAACTAACCAAATATGAATACTAGAATATATGACAACCTCAGTTATTACCTGCAATTGTATCATAAAGTTTCACCAATCAAATGTGGTAAACCAGTATATTTGGGGGCTTGAAAGTCTAAAAGTTGGGAGTCTGTATTAGAACAAACTGGTCACTTTTTAAAGTATGTATGTGATAGTTGTAGCGGACATGTATTGATGGAGAGGGTGGGAAATGGTTTTCTGACAGAAAAATGTCCATGATAAAGGGTTGGTTTTTTCCTTTTCATGTTCAAAAAAGTTAAACCGGTATTTCCAGACCCTGGATTCCTGCTTTAGAATTGCCTGAGTGAAGGATACCGTTTTCCTCCTCAGTGGTTGCTGTAATGATGAGCCGTTTGTACCTTAACAGGTGATAAACAGATACACAGACTTTTAAGCATTAGAGGCACCTGAGTTCGTCTTTACACTTGGCTTGGCAGATGAAACTTGCTTTTCAATAGCTATCCTCAGATATATGGCTGAAAGTTAAGATAGGAGAATCAATCATTAGGGATGAAAGCGCTGGGTATTTATAGGAGAAAGGGTTATTAAAAGAAGATCAGCAATGGTTTTACCAAGAATTAATCCTGTCAGACGGAATATGACCGAGTTCTTTGAAGGAATGACAAAAGAAATAAATGATGGGAACGTGGTGGACATAATTTATGTAGACTTCAGTCAGGGGTGTAGCCAGCGATTTGAAGTTTGGACACATCCTGGCTGATCCCTTGCCCCCTGCCTTCAGTATCCCCATAATCTCACACAGCAGACAGGCCATTGCGTATGATCACTAATGCAGCAGGCACACAGAGATGTAGATTTGTATCAGAGCTGTGCTTTCAGAGCCCAGAAAAAAAAACCCCACTCACAACAAAACAACACTGCCCCCAGGAAAAAAAACAGATTGTATTTTGCGCATGCAGCTTAAAATGATGGTTTAGAAAACCTCTTTGGTGAGACGAAATCAGAAATACAGGTGTCAGCATTATAAAGGCAGAATGGCCTTCGTCAATTAGAAATGTATTTCTGCTAGACATTTAGCACTGTTTCTTCTGATGTCTTTCTTCTGTTATTTACAGCCTGAAAAATCAAATCTTAATTTGGGGACTTTTATCATGTTTACTGAGTTTTTAAGGGTTTAGGAACTTTCCCACTGTAGTTCCTGTTTCCAGCACCAAGTCCATAGTACGGTTCCATTTCCAAAGGTCTCCTCCACTACGATTACACCATCTTGTGTCAAATGCAGATGTTTTCACTATGTTTTACAAGCATTGCTAATCCAGTGAGTCAGAAAATCTTCTTTCAGCTTTTGTTCTGCCTCCTCTGAAAAACAGAGTGGTAATTAAGCAGGATTTCAGCCACCATCCCTATACTATTTCCTAAAGCAAGGCCAGTTTTCATATCACATCCATAGATGATAGCCTATACGGTGGTTACTTACTTGTGACCTTGTCTGATTGCACCTGTAAAGGATCTGCTCTTCTTCAATTTATCTCATATAATCTATGATATATTACTGGCTGTTATTACTTTCAATAATGTCATGGTCCTAAGTCATATAATTTCCATTCTCCTGCATGTAATTAACTGACTTAATTCTTCCATATTTACCTACATCTTAAAATTATGCTTTGCCTTACATTTTTTCCCAATTCCTCTGCCTATCTTAGCCTTGTAATTACTGTTTCTTCATAATAATAATGTTGCAGCTAAGCTTGAATTAAATCTATGGCTTTGAAGAGCCTCACATGAACAATTTGAGTTTGGTTTCAGATCTGAACTTTACAGATGAACTATGTTGGGATACTGAGTCCTGAAACTTTGCATCTGCATTTCTATTCTACAGCTCATCTTAATTTCTGAACGATATATGTATTAGGCACATATTGTTTCTTTGCAGAATTATCTGCAACTGAAGCAAAGGAGAACTGATTTGTTTAAAGTGGGATATAGATTTTTAAAATCTGAGCTACATGCTTTTCTTATGTCTTTACCACTCATGCTACTAAGATTCTGCCATGTGAAATATGGTTGAATGTACATACAGAATACACTGGATTGTTTTGGTAATATATAGTGTGCAGGAGATCTGGTAATTCTGCCCTTAGGTGCCCGAACACACGTGCTTTTGACCACAAAGGAGCTGTATTCTTGGGGTTTTGGGAACATAATTTGAATATAACAGCAGAAGTACTTTACTTGCAAGACCTTGGTCTGTCCTCGTAACACTTGCTTTGCTTTCAGCTTTTGTCTAGAACTTCAAGTTTTGCAAAAATTTGGGGTTTTTTCCCCAACATTTTTAGATATGAAAGATTGGAAGTCATAAAAATCATTGCTTTTTGTTTTTCTAGCATCGTATCTGTTTGTCTCTTCCCATTTCTATTAATGCTCACCACTAGACAGCCAGGGAGATTTGTTCAAGTAAGCATGTAATCACGTCCTCTAAGAAGTGGTGAACCAGATTACCACAAGGCGTGCAAATGTTTGACAGATTATCACTAGCTGGATGCTTGCTTACGAGAGTCAGACCAATCTCTTCTCTTTCCTGTGCTGTGTGAGTTCAAACACAATTGTTCTTTATGTCTTATTATGTAGGCTTCCCTGAATGGCAATATGATGATATATGGTGGTCTCTCCACCTGAGTTCAAGCATCGACATGTACCGAATGTTTGCGTCGAATAGCAGCAGCTGGATTTTGTTGCACGTTCGTCTTTCTACCAGTGCTGTCCTTCGGGGTGTCATTATCAAAGTAGAGCATACTTCTCAACCTCAAACTGTGAGTCTCGTGGAAAAAAAAAAAAAAAATCAAGCAGCGAGATATGTGAAATTCTCATTGAATTAATGGGCCTCTTTGATTTTTTTACCCAGGAGAATAGAAAAATCAAAAAAATTTTAAGCCAAAAAAATCTGGCGTCTCCTGGGTAAAATGTGAGAGTTGAGAAGTATGACATAAGCATTAGTAGCCTTTGTGCCTCTTGATAGCTCTGCTGAATCTCCCAAGACTCGAAAAGTTGATTTGTCAGCTTAACATTAGCTCCAGCCTCAGCTGCAGCAGTAGCTGTTGTTTCACCTTTATCAGCAGAAATGGTGCAGCTACTGGAGGGACTGATGTGGTAAATCTTTTTGTGACACCATTTTGTTTTTGCTACTATCTCTAATTGGCTTGCTCGTGCACTCTGCATCCCAAGCTAGATAGGCTGAAAGCTTCATCACACTTTAATTAGAAAAGAGCTATTTTAAAGTTACAGAGTTGACTAATTTTATTCATCAAGTCTCTAAGGGTCACATTTTCAAACTGGACCACTTAAAAATGTCATTGGTGATACTTTGCACAGGCTGAATTCACAAGACTGCATTATAAGCATCGTAATTTGACACATTCACAAAAATGAATGTAAGTCTGCAGCTACAAGCAAAACACTGTGGGGTTTGTGTGTAAAAAGTGAACAGAGACTGGTTAATATTTACTCCTATCTTTTATTGTGCTTACTGCACAGCTTCCATCTATTTGATCAAGCCTGGATGCCCAGTACTGAGTGGTTAGATATAAAGTCACACTTTGGCATGACTCCCTCTTTCTTCTTTTTCATTTCCCAATCACAAAATGGCAAAATATGGCCAGGCAGGTATCTTAGCATGCTGTAGAAGTAAGGGTGGCCACATCAGGATCACAAAGAGTTCCAGAGCATAGGGCTGTATCAAATGACAAGCAGCAAAGCTGATGGTGCTGAGTTTTGTGAACATCCACATCCTCATCTGTGAGCCAGTGTGTGGGAGGGAGAAAGACAAGGATCTGGGAGCTCACCTGAGATGAGCTGCACACGCTGCTCGGGGACATCTTGCAATGACCCTGCAGGTGTCTCATGGGACCCCAGGACAGTCACCGTTCTCTCTCAGCTGCAAATCGCTTCCTGGCTTCACCTTTGTCAAACATTTNTTGCAATGACCCTGCAGGTGTCTCGTGGGACACAAATCGCTTCCTGGCTTCGCCATCGTCAAACATTCCTTCCTACAGCAGGATCCAGTTGTTCACTGGCTTTCTCAAGCACGTCATATTATAGCTACAGACCTTCCCCTGAACAGCCTCTGTGTGAGAAATGATTTTCAGTTCAGTCAAACATACTGGGATTTTTATTGTTCGGGGTCCTGATGCAGATTGTTCATTCTGTATTTAGCTTATATTTCCTGCCAGATAAAATCAATTTCCTTTATATTATGCAATTTAGTACCACTGTAGTCTGGGAGGGAACTCTGGCTGAGTATTCCAGGTAGGTGGTGGGGCAAAAGGAGCCACATCACTCACAAAATCAGACCTCACATATTCAGGTACGTTGAATGTTTTCTTCCCAGAAGCACTTTTCTTCTCTCAGGTACAATAATAAAGCCTGTAATCCAGTCGTGAGGATAAAGCCAGCCAGCCATGTGTTCCCAGGGCTGCTGTGAGGTGGTGGAAGTTGGAAGCCACCGCTGACATGCTCAAAACAGTGAGAGTTCTGTGATCTACCTGCAACAAGGGGAGGCAGCTCTTTCTTAGTCCTTTTGTGTTCGTGTAGAACTGCAACATTAAATTGCCCTTTGATTTTTAAAGCCTTCAATTTGTTTGTTTCTCTGGTACAAAGAAACTTCTTAAGCAACAGTTAACATAATCTCTTTTTCCTATTATGGTTTTAGATGTTATCAGTCACGGTGTCTTTCTTCATGTGTAAGGGTAGAGAGTGGAGCAGGAAATCTATCCTCACTTCATAATCAGCAGAGAGGGATTCACCTTGATTAAATGCAGAGTTATGCCACATCGTATTTCCCATCTCTCTTTGTAAGGCTTTAGTGTTGACAGAATCTGGGGCTTTATGATGTGTTCAAGCAATTCGGATGAAATTTAAGGCTTTTTTTGTTTGTTTGTTTTAGGGATGTGTCTGCACTTTCTTTATGAACCCCTAATTTCTGCCTGTATCTTTTTACTTCAGTATTTCTTTGTCCCCTCTCTTCCCAAATATGCAGCCCAGGAGAAAATATTTTGCGAAGTACAGTTGAAGGTGTATCTTTACTGTCCTGTTGTGCTAAAACATTGGCTGTATGCACACAAAAAATCTGCGATTTATAGTAAGGTACAGTTTTGGTACACTTTGTGTGCTGCATTGCCAACAGCGATTCTGACGGTACATGCTACAACATGAGAAGACAATGAAATTTCGTGATGATATTTTAATTATATTTCATCTTTTAGTCTCATTTTAAGTGTGCAGTGCAGCTGGACCTCTGCTGTTGCTTCACTAGTTTTCGTTCATACTGCTGTATTTAGCTATGGTGGGCAGCAAAATGAAAATCGGGTATTTATTGTGAGGTTCTTGGGAACGCTGCCATGCTGACGCCGGGTTTTGCCTTCTCACCGTGCAGCCAACTGTAAACCAATTGTAATTGTAGATCTAAGTTTGTGTGCCTCTGTATCTACTATGCCAAAATGTTAATATTTGTAGATTCGTTATATCAGTCTGATTTTCCAGTGTAATGGCTAGTTATGTAAACAATTAAATACTATTAAAATATTTCATTTTAGTTTGTTAGACCAAACGTGTTTTCGATGGTGTAGTGTAACGCTGAACTGTGTTTTCTTTCATATTATACCACAGTGATTCACAGGAAGTATAATTCAGATGTTTTAAATGAATCAGTTTCAATTTCATTTTAAAAAAAGGCAAATCCCAAACCTCTTCCAATTATTTCAAAGGGAATTTCTGCCTGATAGATAAATTTAATTCTATTTTTATAAGGAAATGGTAATGTTTTGATTTTCATGAGCAGAGCGGTTTTCCTCTTGGAAATAGCATTTTGTAAAAAGCTCTCACCTAGCTGTAGTGTGATTCTTTCAGGGTTACAGCCCTAGGGAGATTGTGAGACACAAATGCCTGTTGTTTTTCCTAGATTTGCTTCCAGTGTCCTCTACCTACATCCACATCCCACCGTGTATTAAGGTTCTTGTTTTCTTCTGAGCTGAGGCCTCTTCCTTTGTGTCCTGGTTCTCTCAGGAGCTTGCATGCCATGTAGAAATGACTGCCAGGAAAGTTGGATTGGAGAGTGCTAATGTGTCATGCAGATAGCTGGATTAATCAGCATGGGCTTATTTCAGATCTGAAAAGTGGGCAAAGTGATTCAATTTGGGACCTGTTTGGAAGAGGCAATCTAGTCTGATAGGACATTTCTGTCTGCCAAAAACCCAACTGTAGTGAAGGCTTGGATGATGCTCAAGGGAAAATCAAAACCAAGATGGGATTATACAGACCTTCCCAGCCTCTGAAATTGGTTTGATCCATACGTCACGAAACGCAGACTTCTCTGTTTCTTCTGTGGAGACTTCTGTGTGACAACTTCATTAGCGATTCTGGAACCTAAGTGTTGGGTTATGGCAACATACCACTTAAAACTGGTATATTTAAAAAAAAATCAGTTCTGTGATCAGAAGTGAGCAATAAACAGAAGCACTCAGATGAACTTATTTATTCTAGGCGAGTATTGCTTCTACTTCACCCTCTGAGATCTAGTTATAACAAGTAATTCAGGTGTCTTTAACAGTTTAGAAGATATCTATGGCAAATTAGCTGGGGTTGAGGGCTGACTAGATTAAATTGAAGCACGAATCGTTGATGTTATTTTGAACGGTTGTAATTTTGGACAAATTACAAATTAGCTTATTTTATCAGCTTCTTAGGACCAAGAGATGTACGTAGAGGGATAGAAACAGCCACCCAAATTTCCATTTATACCTAATGGCAAAGTATATCATTCTGTAATCCATCGTGTATGTTGTGTGTTGGATGGCTTGGGTTCTATGTGCAGCATGTCCTAATGTCCTCAAAATATAAATGCCAAGTATTATCTTAAGCATAAAGGAAGTTTGTATTCTGAGATACGCCTGCTTCCAGGAACGTATGTCACAACAGTCGGCATAGTGATAGTAATTGGCCTGGGACTGCCGTCGTTTCTCATTTCTGAAACAGCAATGGTTCAGGGCTCTTGAACCTTCATTAGATGAGCAATGAGAGGTGTCCACTGCTGAGAAGCTCTTCTCAAGGTACATTTGCAGTTTTGCCATTGAGAAAGGGAGGTGAAGGGTATACAAATGTCACTGAAAGAAGAATAAAAATTCATTTTTGATATTTTAGTATGCTAGATGTTTGTTATTTGTCATATATATTTGATGCAATATTTTCCTTACATATGTGTGTAGATAGCCATACAAGAATAGATGCATATTTTTCTGTGTATTAAATACTTGTGACATGCTTGAATGGAAGTAGTGGCAATGTGTATTCAACAAACACTGACATTTCTGAGGAGTACACTTAATAAATTATAAAAAAAAACCTTGAAAAAACATCGAGTCCCCTCTCTTGCATTTCTTTCAGACAGGGGTTATACTTGTGAAGCAGGAGCTGAAGCCTCCACCCTTGCATTTCTAAACAATATTTTGTGTTTTTCCCCTCAGCTACAGCCATTCTTGCACACCCTGGAGAAATAACATATATAAAGTAAATTAAGAACTCACAGAAAAAAAAAAGGCTATCTTAAAAAAAAAAAAATTCTTCCTAATTAAATTTAGTCTTTTGTATCTCAGCAAAAGCCTGAGCCAGACCAAGAGCCTTTCAAATAGCAACAGCACATCTTGAACTGGTTCTAATTTCCATTGCAACTATTATCTGGATTTATACAAATACTTGGACTGAATCTGGCCAAGTATTGTTGCTGTGGTTTCCTATATTAGAACATTCCATTCTTACTCTCCTTTCTGCCATGCAGAGTAGTGCCTTCTGTTCTGGTGGAAGCTACATGATCAGAAAGCAATCCATATTGTGGGTGACACGTGAAAAACAGCTCTACATAATGTATTTGGATAACCATTGATTTCTGAGTTTTGGAGATAATTCTTCACTAAAATTCTGTAACCTGAAAAATGATTATTCTTCTACATGTTATAAAAAAAGGAAAGTATTTTTTAGCAGAAAAAGAATTTTTATGAAAATCTGATTTTTGTATTTTGGAAATACAACTGCATCTGCTTAAGAAAGAAATGTTAGCAATTTTTATCCATAATCAAAATGCTAAAAAATATTTTTTCTCATCCTGTCTTTTAGCTTTCTTTGAAGTCACAATATTAAACCTCCTTAAAAATATTTATGTGTATTTAGTTAACAAAAGCTCCTGTAAGTTGAATCCATGCTGGCAAAAGGTTCAGGTAAGCTCTCTATATAAGCTTACAGACAATTGTGTAAATCTTCAGCCATTAAAGAGAAAGGAGAAAAAAGCCATCCTCATTACACTGCTGTCATTTACTCTTCATCTCCTGTCCTCTTTAGCAGCATTAAGATGGGATGTAAATTTGCCAGTTAATGCTGTTAGAAAATGGATGGTTCAAGAAGGGCAGGAATTAGAGATCAGTATTAGGTGCAGATAAGCTCCTTTTCCTCCGCAGTGGCGGCTGTTTAACATTCATGGGAAAATCATCATCAAACAGCGTTATCACAGCTCTGTTGATGGCTGAGGAACTTCATCACTATGATAATTTTTTTTTTATAGCTGTGAGCCAAAAAGCTCCTTTTTATTTCTGCTGTCTATAACTGCGATAGAAGCTTGTTTGTATGGGTAGGGTATTGCAAACTCATAGCTCTTCAGCCAGGTTTGATTTCTTTCCACCATCGCTTCCCCCCTCAACCCCTTGTGTATGTTGCACTAAACAGTAATGCTGATAAAAATTTTTAAAAAAAAAAAAGAGTGTTCAAACAATCCTTCAAAGAATAACTGATATTTTTATGATCAGTAATTCAAAGTTGGACAAGTGATGCCATTCTGCAAAACTGTCATCCATTTTGTTGTGAGTAAAGGGTAGAGACTATAAAGCAAGCAGGCAGGGAAGAAGTGAATATCTAATGTCACATTAATTTGACCAGGAGATGGTTTAAGGATCACAACATAATTTTTTTTTCAGAAAGAGATGCCTTTTTTTTTTTTTTAACTTTCTTTATCATCAGGTGAAGAGGTTCACAGCCTGTTACATCTTTTTATCCCCTCCAACCTGAGAAGAGGACTGTACTTGTGTTTTCTTGAATCTCTTTTAACTTGAAGATATGTTATTTGTTCTGTTGGTATTTTGCCACAATGTCCCATTTTAAACTCATCAAATGTGCGCAAGGGCTCACCTCTAAATGATATTTCTACCGCGTGCTCAGCCATCTTCAAACGTATCAGAGGTGCACATCGTGGTTGTTCTTTACCTCGTACTTGGGAGAAGGGAGGATACGTGGTTCCAGACTGTATGCATTCTTCCAAGGGAGATAAGGTGCTATTCAAGGGAATTCTTTAATTTATTAAGATTCTCAGCTTATGCTTCTTTGCAGCTTTGACCTCATTTTGTGTAGTTTATCTGCTCTAAATGACGTTTCTCATTTTGAATATGGCTGGAAAACATTGTGCTAAGCAGCAATTTTGTCGTCTCCACAGCACTACCTGATAATTTTGATATTTCCACTTTGAATTCGGTATTGATTTGATTACGTAGGTAATTTACTTTTGACACAAGCTCGTTCCTTGTCTTTTCCTGGGCAGGGACTTCCAATCATGCCGTGTTGTGCTGAATTATGTTTGGAGTTTGGAGATAAGGACTTTTGTCTACTCGAGACTCGGCTTAGGCCACCAAACTCATTTCCCATCGGACGAGGGTTTGAATCCAGCCAGGAACCTAAAGGTGAGAGGCTAGTGCTTTATAAATTAAATATTACCATATAAACATAAGTTTAAAGCAGATATTGTGTGGTTGGGGGAATACAAGAGTTATTTTGAGTGGAATTTCAAGGAGCTCTTGCCTAAAGAACATAGGGGTCCAAGAGGCTGCTGACTTCCGAAGATCCCAGTTGTCCCCAGGGTGGGGACAACTTCAGGGCCTGATTGTCACCTTCGGGAATGGTGACAGAAGAGCCTTCTGTGTGCCAGCATGGCTTTCCCCAGTGTCCCCTGTCTGAGCAGGGCTCTGAGGAGACCCCAGGGTAAAGCAAACCTTCCTTTGCTGAGCTTCAGCTCAAGGGACCTCCCAACCGTGGCCAGAATAGGGTGGTGGTCCCAGGAATTATTATACTTTTGCATGGAATCATTGCACTTCTTCATGACAAACAGGGATGTGATAAAATAAAAAGGCATTCTAGTCCACATTGCCGCTAGGATGAGAAGCTTATAGCTGCTATAGAAATCCAGCTAAAGCAACTGTACTCTTTCTGGGTAACAGCCTCACAGACTGGAGGTGGTTTGATTTTTCTTCAGAGAGAAAGTTTGTTTCTTCTTCTGGGTTTCTGAAAGGAATGGTCACAGTATTATCAAAAGAATTTTTTAGGAAACATCACAGGCTTTTGATGTGTAAAGGAGTTGTGATGTTTGGATTTGAGGGGGTTGGTTTGTTTTAGCAGGATAATAAAAATCATTGAATCCTATATTAACTGAGAAAGGTCTGGTTTGGAGCTGTTCTGCCTCCATTACGTGCTCCTCCTCCTTGTTCCTTGCTTTTCTAAGCAGGTAACCCCATCTAGTTTCATCAGCAAGGAGTGTAAGAAGAATGGATTTTTAAATTTTTGTACTACTGAACTGGATGGGATTTTATCTTGCAGTAGCCATATGATTTTTTTTCTGCGATGAAAGTGAGGAAGCTTGTGTTACCGTAACATTGACCTTAAGATACTGTAGTATTGCTAAAAAGACATGTTTTCTAGCCTTTTCCAGACTCTGTGAAGCCTGTGAAATAGGCGAATGTATCGGGGTATTTCGGTATTGCTTCAGGATGGCTTCATGACCCATTTAAATGTCCTGGGTTATACTCACTTTTTTCCTGGGACATCATAGCTTCTTATATGGTTCATTTTAGAATAACTTGACTACAAAAAAAAATAAAAACGCCTTGGGTTCACAAGAACAAAAGACAATGATTGTAATTTGCCTCTGCCCTTTAGCAAAGCAATCAGCAATTTTCTAGTATTTTACAGTCATCCATCTAGCTATCTACTCATCTTGTAATACCCTTACTTTTTCTTGGAAATATTCTAATTTATTAACCTCTTAGTAACTGGTAACCATTAAAATGCTGTCTTGTATTAACAAAGAGGAAACTCATCTCTCTAAATCTTTGTGTGCTAACTTATTGGGTTTTTTACTTTTCTGTATACAAAAGTTGTCGAATTGTTGCCATTGCCAGTTTCTGGCCGTACTGCTTTGGCTTCTGCGTTAGCAGGACGGCAGGTATTACAGTTTAGCTACTACGGAGGTGACTGCAGATCTATTAATCTCCAGCAAAGCGGACTCTTTGTTTGAAGTCACGTTAGTCTCATTACGAAGGGTCTGGAATTGAAAAGTGAGGCTGTTCCAGCAGCACAAGGGCACACGAGGTGGTTCGTGCCGGCTCGTTGGGTTCTGCTGGAACGTGAAAAAGGTTTGAGGGTCTTCGGTTGTGAGAAGGCTCAGGGCTGAGGTAGGCAGTGTGTGCCTACTCGTGTGCTGGTTTTGTCTGGGCTACTTAAGAGGTCTTTCTCGAGTAATAATAGAGTGTGTGTTCATCTGTATTCGGAGAAATGGACTCTGTATATCCCTGGTAGGCAAGGCATTTTAAAAAATTACAGTTCATCATTCCCTGTTTTCTGAAGTATCATGCAAAGATACCTGAACAAACTCTGCGTGACCTAACTTGAATACTGACAGCAACATACCTGCGTCAACACAGTGCTTTGCTGGCTAATTAGCCCTGGGCTAGCTCCGTATTACAATGTCATGTAGACATAATAAACAGTCTTACGCTTGATGGTTGGGAAAATCTAGCACTTCTGCTTTGAAAAGAAAGATGCTTTGTGCCTCAGTTATTTGTTCCATACATACTGTAAAACCTTTGACTGCTTTTGCCTGAGTCTTGATAACCTGAAGATTCGAAAGTGGGCTAGACTGTAGCACAAAGAATGATTTAAATAAGACTGGGCTCCTAGCTGTGTAAACTATAAAACTAGGCACCGATCAGATTTTTGTAGAGGGCAGAACGACAAGAAGTTGGGGTTTAATGGCTGCAGTGATCGTGGGTCTGTCTCGATGGAAACAGTAGGACCGTTTGAAGTAAGTAGGTGCTAAAATCTGACCACGAGTGGCAACAACTCATCTGAGTTCCGGGAAGGGGAACTTATTCAAATTATGTCCAAGTTTGATCTTAAATCAGTTATTGACAGTTTTCTGGGCAGAATTTCCTAGGACTCAGGCTCACCTGAGCTGATGTTGCCCAGTGAGGATATTTAGGGATTCTGTAGTGTCACAGAGCCCTAAGACTCTTCTCGCTCCAGTCCTTTTCCAGGCGTAAACTCCTCTTTTGCCTGGCATGGCTATTCATCGGTGAAGTTTACAGTTACTAATCTTCGTGGATAGGATCTGTGCTGTAACCTGTAGGCTTGTATGTGTTAGTTCATGCTTCGTTTATGCACCAGGGCTGAAAAGATGCAAACACCTAATGCAGAGCACTGCTGAGATTTGCACTCTGACAGCTCTGACTGTCCTCAGTATTCTGCAGGAGCAGCGACTGAGTGTCATCATGTCTCAGTGGCTTCTGTATATACTGGGATAACCAGAAACTAAGCAACTTTTGGACATTTATCTGTAACCTTTAATAATTTGCTATGCGTATCCACTCATTCCTTTGTTATGTTATCAATATTCTGCAGTGCTACTGGTTTTAATAAGAAGCCTTTTCACTGGTTTTCTTTGTTCTAGTCATCTAATCTCCTAATGGAAGTTTCTAATTAAATTCCTACAGCCATTTTCAAACTGTGTTTTGAATAACAAAGTCTTGCAAATGCTCAAAGTATATCGCTCCCCCTGACTTGGATGGCCTGCTGTCCGAAAAGCTGTGGATAAGTGATGCAGGTCACAGTGAAGAAATGTTGCTGAGAACCTATCTCAGCTGAACGAGAGACATATAAATGGCATGTTCCCTATAGGAAATAATGCAGCAGGTTGAAGAAAAGTCTTCCAGGATCTCACCCATAGTTTTAATGAACATTGAACTGATGAGGAAGGAATATCATGTAGTCATAGAGCAAGGAGCACTTCTCTGGTGGACCTGGAGCTCCACAGAAGCTGAGAAACTAGGATCACCAGTGAAATTTGTAACTTCTCCATCCAAACCCCTTTCATTTGGGTTTGAACTTCACCCACTGGGAATAGTTAAGAGTTGAATTACTGTAATGAGTATCTCATCAGCATTCTTCAGCTATTGCTGAAGCAGAAGGGAAAAAAAGTGAAGAGAAAAAGAAATGGCAGAATCACCTCATAAATATGATGAATATGATAAATACAACTCTCTTTGTCTAATTGATCCTTTTATTAATCCCAGGAAATACTGCAACTGGCACGTGACATCATTTCCAGATGGATCAGCAGCACACAGAAAAATTGAGCTAGCAAAAGGTGTTCCTCAGTGTTTGTGCCCGCATGTGGGTCCCAGATATTTCTGCACACAGACCTGGTCATCCTCTGGCATTCAGCTAAATGTTCTTTGACTGCAGACTTGATGGCAAAGCCTCAGCCAAAGCTGCCACTCTCTCCCCTTGCTCTAAAGCACTCTTACATTCCTTCGTGTGCACACCTGCAGAGGATATCGTTTTGGCCAGAATCAGATGAGAACAGGTGGTAACATAATACACGTTGCATCTAGATTTCACACCTGTTGCACATAAGGCTTACGAGTTCTAATCTGTTTTATTCAAGTTTTTGGCACTTTGCATTTTTACTTTTTGGTTTTTTTAAGCAATTTAATAAGTGGACAAAGAGCAGCAGCAGTTTTATTTAGATGAGGTTCAGATTTGTCATCAAGGGCCTGCTGACAGAGAGACTGTGTTTCAGAAATGAGTTTTCTCTTTGCAAAAGTATATACTATATATACTATACTATATAAATATATATCTATATATACTATATAAATAGAAAGGTTCACGCATTTTACGGGTGTATAAATTCAGCTTTTTTATGTTAGATCTAATACCCAAGTCAGCCATGGCCACTCATACCTGACAATCAGGAAGCCAACAGGGATTCCATGCAGAGCTGATTTTAGGGGTTGTATAGGTCTGATTTTCAACACTTCTGTCTTTCCCCTTCTATGGGATGACTCATTCGCTGGAGTTAGGTAGAAATGCCTTATACCCACAGTGTAGGCAGCACAGGTTTGTATCTTTGTGTCGCATGTCACGTAGTGACTGGTTCCAGATTTGCTACTCTCTGTGGTTTTTTGTAAAATGAGGAAAAGCCTTTGAAATTCACTATACGAACAGTGTTCAGTACTCAGAAATGCCAACATTTCTGCTTCTTCAGAATTCACTACAGACAATTCTGTCCAGCACAGCACCCTAGCAGCTATGTTTTTATTTTTTTATTTAACGATACAATAGACTCTTTAAATGTGAGTTTTATGAGCTACCAGGGGAAAAAAAAATAAGGCAACACCAACAACAAAAAACCAACCATGCTAACAGGAAAACTACTTGGAAAAGATTGTTAATCTAATGGTCTTTCTAATTGCATTTATTAATAGCTCCATTCACAGCAGTCTTTTCAGCACCATCAGAAACAAACTCTTTTTAGTCAAAACATTTTTTCTGAACTTGGGAATTGTGTTCCCAGACCATTCTAGGAGAAAACTTTGCAAATGTGATATTTTTTGAAAAGCAACGATGAACAGAAAAGCTTTCAGTTTTCCCGTATGTTTGTGAATAAATTCCCTTACCTTTTTCCACAAATAAAAAGACAGGTTATCTCCATGGAGGAGACTCTCGCCTCATCGGCGATGTAGATTCCAGAACAGACAGTACATCGCCTGTAAACTTGAAGCTCAGGTGACAGATGGAAACAGATAAAGTGAGTGTGCTGATCGCTGCAGAGAGATTAGCCTCTGTAATTTGCATCTTGTCTTCCAATAACGTTTGCTCCATTTTTGCCTTCACGTTTACCTGAGCTTTAAACACAGGCATTTGAGGCCTGAATATAAACTTTATTTTTTTCATGTGGAATATTTCTGTTTAGCTGGATTTTCGTTCTGCGTCTAACAAAATACAAACACTTGAGGGAAACCGTGTCAACATTTCTGCTCCCTCCAAACTCACCGCAGAGGCTCCTGTCCGGCGCAGCACCCTGGCAGCTGTGGTTTTAAGGTTTTTTTATTTAACAATCTCAGTGCCTCAAATATCTCTTTGAGGACTCCACTCTAAACCGTGTTTCTGAGAAATATCTCCTCTTCCCTAAGTGCTTGGCCATTTTCTAGCTGGCTAAGCCTGTTCCCCTCGAGGGACAGACGGGATGGGGCTCAGGGTCCTTCTTCAGGGCCCACCCAGCCCTGGCACAGCAGAGGTAGGTTGACATTAGCTAGCCTGCACAAATATTTGCTTGCATCTTGTCATTTTAAAATTCTGCCTCTCTTGTTTAATCTTCTTTGTCCCTGCCTATCACGTTTCTTTCCTGGCCGTTACTATTAGTATGTAATCTTTCTATTGTGTGTCCTGAACTAAAGCACGTTTGTCATTTATTATCTCAAAGACTCTTTATTAATAGACATAAATAACATTGCTAGTGCCTTACACATAGCTGTGGTGTCAGGATTGTTCATGTGAGGTGCCAACATGACACATTCTGTCTGTAGCTGAAGGCTTTTACTGCTGGGCACTGCAAGGCCAGCGTGCACGGGATAAACATTTCGTATGGTCAGTTCTGCATGTAAAGATTTGTAGGAGTGGAAGAGGAGGAGGTCGAAGAAGGGACAGCAATGAAAAGCTGGCTTTCCTTCCTTTCACAGTATTTTCACTGGAGTATTGTGAAATTCTGTTGTGTAGGAGATGATCTTGCCTTTTGGCCTGTGTAAATGGTACGGGGTGTTTGTGGCGTTGTACATGTCAACAGAATGTTGCTTGAAATGCTTACACAACTGTTCGGGACCATGGAAGTGCAATGCTAACTAGCATGTGCTCTTTAAACAGATTTCTGTACATTTGAATAAGATCATGTAGAGAAAGTTACGTATTTTCCCATTCATCTTGAGCAGTTTCACTTCAAACAGTTCTGCTTGCTTGTAATTTGAAGACATTCACCACCTTACCCCTCTAAGGAGGATCCCAGAGAGAACTGGTTCCGCTAACTGATCTTACGATCCTGTGATGGATCTTAGCATCCGTTTCTACCTGTGTCTTTAGAGGAAGGTGCAAAAATCCTCATGAACAACTGCTCAGAGAGGAGGTAGCTTTATCACCCTTATCTTGGGGTTCTGTACCCAACAGCTGAGCCATTGAGCACTTTCCCGCACGCTGTGGAAAGAACCTCTCGTGGTGCTCGTGGAAGCTCTCTAGCACTACACACAGCTCAAACCTTGAGCCTTTTTTTCAGCAGCAATTAATGAGAATCGTGATGTAGAAATTAAAATGGTAATGAGCTTTTAGCATAATGAAAAGAGCTTGTAAAAGCAAGAAAAAGCATTTGTGGGTCTCTGAGTCACTTTGCTCCCCAAATACAAAAGCAGATGTTAGCCTTGGCTGGAATGAGCCATGCTGACTCATTTCATTTTGCACAAAACTGTTAAAGCACCCATAACCCTTATGTCACACAGAATGATGATGCAGCCTCATAATCTAGTGTTCTTCTTATCAATAGCTTTATTAATTTGGGGCCGATAAATCAGTATCCTCATTTTGGCTTTATTATTTTTTCTTTGCACGTGTGTAGCATCTTTTAAAATGTACCAGTACAGAGTAGTGTACAGTCAATGATTTAGGAGCCAAATAACCAAATAAATAGATAATGCAGTATAATCTGTAAAAAAATGTCTTTTCTGTATGACTCAAATTATCCTTGGAGCAATTTAGGTGAAATTCAACATAATTTCTCTAAATTAAAAATAAGTGCAAGTACATCATTTTGAGCTCTCCCTCTCTCAATGACTGCTAACAAGAGTAATACCATTTTAAGGAAAGAATGAAACTAATTTTTTATGAGTAATCTGATTGCTTTTTTTGATGATTGTGTGACACTTTGCAAGTCTTACAAGTATCCAAGTGTAACAATGAAGCTTCTCTCTGTGTCAAAGACACCTAAGAACATACAAGAGTTTGGAAAGCTTTTAAGCTTGGCCTGATAAGCAATTCATGAATATTGTAGCTAGAGTATCCTCCTCGCTGTTAGCTGAATTGATATGTTGGATAGATGTCCGGTTTTATGCATCTGAATTGAAAGTAAACTTCATTTGTGGTGGAAGAGGGAAGAAAGCATCATTCAGAAGAAGAGACTTTGTTTTTGAAATAATTTTCTTTCTTTTAACATAGACAGAACATTCATCTATTTGAAGTCTGGCTCCCAAATAGAACAGGTTTTATCTCCGAGGCAAGAAAAAACATGGTAATTTAAAGAAAAAAAAAAAAAAAAGGCGCACACACAAAAAAAGCCATAAAAACTGAACAACCAAAACAAAATGTATTTTAAACTGTTTCCAAGTGTTTTGAGTTGTTTGGGCATAGGCGGTACCTACATTTGGGATCTAATGGAGAGTCAGGGATATTTACAGTATATCTTTTATTTTTCTCTGATTTTGTTTTATGAGCATAATTTGTACCTATCTCATTAAACAAACATGTATTCTCACAAACATGTTCCTTTTGCATTTCATGGCTGTAGCTTATCATTCTTCATATTCATTGGCTCACTACTCCATTGACTTCTTAAAAAGCTGGAAAAGTTTTTAAAAAAATAGAGAGTCTTGCTCTCACCAAACAACTTTAAGAGACTCGGTGGGCGTTTTCAAAGGTGTTGGTAAAAGGAAAATACCCAATTTGCATTTTATGTCTAAGGGATTTGTGAGATTAACTTCCTTGTTTAGTTTTGAAAATCCTGCCCTGAAGACTCAGTGTCACAACTCAGAGTGAGGAAGAGGAAGGAGGTCCCAGATTGCCGTGTCCAGCGTGGTGCCCGTATCGTCAGAGAGGCCGCGTACCCTGCGATGGTTGTTAGAACAGGTCTCGCTGAATCGCCCTGTTCCTGAAGCCACGGAGGAAAATGCTTCACAGGCAGCTGGGGATTTTGTTCCCAAACCCTTGATTGAGACTGGTCACCTAATGAATGTGGAGCTTTGTCCTCGCTATCTAACCCAGTTGTGGATGCGCTTATAAATAGCTAATTTTTTAATGTGTTGGACATGGGTGACTCTCTTGTCAACCTACACCTGTAAGCTATCCCCATAACCCAAAGTTATGTATTTTTTGGTCTACTTACTGAGTAAAAAAGACAGTGGCTCTTAGAAGGAAGCCTGTCCTTCGAACCTGCCCATGAAAAGCTACTTGTGAGAATAAGGTTTTCAGGAAGAGGAGGGGGGGGATAAAAACTAACTCTTCCAAATGGGTTTACAAAAGAGATACAGTGCACCATATTATCTAACAACGCTCTGCCTTTTCACTCAGGGAGACAGACATTAAGGTGCATTAGTCCTATCATTTGTATGTCTGTAAATATCAATAAAGTATGTTATTTGGCATTCACATTTACACAATGAAGGATGGGGACTATCCTTTTCAGGAAATTTCACAGTGCCATTCACAAACAAAAGCTGAGTAATTTAATCTTTCAAAAGCTCAATAATGCTAAGTTCAAAATTGCAGGTTTTAAACTAATGTACCTGATAAGTAATGATGACAGAATTTAAAAGGTCCATTATTTGGTAATCTAATATTCCCAATCCCAGTTATCTGTCAAAGAGAATACTCTCCCTTAAACAGCCCTAATGTGTTCGCATCTACATTAATCTCTTAGGGAGAAAAGAAGCTTTCTTTACGGGCTTTATCTGTTTCCAAATGTCTGACTCCACAAGGAGCCATTTCGCACTGCTGATGAAGCTATGTAAATGACTCAAATGTCTTTGTACCGTAGGTGCGATTTCTTACGGATACACGCGATACCGCATTACCGAGAGGCACTCACTGCCCAGCCAGCCCTCGGTGTTCCTTTACATGCTGTGCCTGGTGCCTTTGAATCCTCTGCTGCTTCTCCACTCCAAAACAAACATCTTGCTTACGGGTTTGCTCCTCACCTGCTTTTCTCGTGTGTTTTGCTGCTTTTCTGCCCGGCACAACTCTCTTCTGCTGTTGTGTCATCTCCCATCCGTACTCCAAAGAATCCCGAGGCCGTGGCGTCAGCGTGACAAGATTCAAAGAATTGTGCCTCTGTTTTCTAGGAAATTATATAGGATAATATACAAGAGAGTTAGGATCAGGTATGAGTTAGGATGAGGAATACCACAACTGCCCATGGACTCTGAATTCAGGCAGGGGTGCGTAGGGTGGCAAAGGGAAATGGGGTCGCTGTATGTTTTCCTTGGTCTTGCGGGCAGGATAATTTCTCAGCTTGCAGCTCTGGTTTTTAAATCTCATTGCTATGGAAGGCTTTGGCCTCAAGTAAGCCTGAGTCTGCCCTGCTCCATTCTAAATTCAGGCTCATACAGGACTCTCTAAAGTGTGTGTGCAATAAAAGTAATCATGGCTTCAGGAATATTGTACTTTTTCCTGGTCGAATTTTTCAAATGCTCATCCGAGTAGAACATATGTAACTACTCACAGAGTTCTTTACATTTCCTATGTGTTACTCTATCTTGATTTTCAGAGCTTAATGACAGACACCACAAAGACACCCAGAAGGAAACTTTTCTGAATCATTAAGTATATTGATATAAAAGCTTCATTTGTGATGCTGCCTAGAGCAGTGAAACAATGCAATTTTTCTCTGGATCCTATGGAGCAGCATGTAAATACAGTTGGCATAGTGCTATAAAAGTGTTCTGAAAGTGGCGTTGACTCAAAAGTTTTTTGTACAATTCAAAGAGAAGGATAAATGGTCAGAATTACGGTATTGTTGAGAAAATGTGGTTGTTCAAAATGTCTGCAGGCTATTGGTTTGGGAAAGTAGTTGAGTGGAAATTGCCTTTTAAAAAAAAAGTCCTATCCTGAGTCAGGAAAGAAAGTCTCATGTTCACATGTGAAAGCAGCTCTGTTTAAATTTAAAGAGTGAAACGAAAGGTCCAGTTCAAGGTATAGTGGCTATCTGTGCTTAACAGAGTTAGTGCTATGAATCAAGCAAGAGTGTATATTAAAGAATTATTAAAATTATTTTTAAAATACTAAATTGCACGTTTAAATGATTAAAATAATATGTCATATTCAACGTAGATATTATGAATGTAGTGTCTGAAATAGATTGGTATAGTAGACTTGTGTGTGTAAAACCCACCAAGACCATTAATTTCAAGGTGTGATTTTGCAGCTTTGGGGACATTTTTTGTTATCCTTGGAGAAAAAAAGAAATTCTACAACTAAGAATTCAGAACAGCATAGCCTTAGGAGAATGTCATATAACATATATCCCCAGGAAAGTGTTGTCTCTGTCTGGCTCACACACAGAACAACCATTGAGGTCCATTCTGCGGTGGGACAGCAACAAAAGGGACCCCTTAGAGCAGAGGGCTGACAATAGCCGGTCACACACGGCTGGTTTGGAACAAGGTGCCAGCGCCGTGCCCAGAGCAGAGCGCTGCTGGCACCTCTGGGAGCTGCGGCTCCTCTGTTGGGGACGCTGCCCCTGCAAATCTAGTAAATACCAGCCGGTCCGAGAACCGGGTTTGTTTCAATTAGGAAAATTATCACAGTGGGGAAGTTAACCCGGCTGTTTCTGTGACACGCGTGACCCTCTGGAAGCTAAATTTGCTGCCGAAAGCAAATGCCTCCATAGACTGAGCCATCCATACACTACCTGGCTTGAGCCTAACAAGCAGTTACCAGCCAGCTCCAGGAAAGCTCTTAAGCAGGTGTTTAAATCTGCGTTCACAGTTTAGTGTTTTGTTGAATCACTGCAAGGAGAGCACAATATTAGCATGGCATTCGTAACCCTTGTGGAAGTATTCAACCTGTGCATGTAGATGCTTCCCCCGGCTGCAATGCCCCGCTGCCAGCCTCAGTGCCTGCTGCAACTGCCTGTGCAAAAGGCACAAACAGAAACTTAAGATGTTCACTGTCTCCCTAGTAGCATTTTACTCCTGTTTTTCCTCTCTGGAAGCACACAGGGAAAGCTGGCCCTTTCCATCCCGTTTGGAACATTAGGAATTTATTTGATGATGTTTCAAAAAGGTTTTGAAAGATTGCAATACGTTTTTCTTGCAGCTCTGTGATTCAGAGCGACTGTCATTTTCACCCGAGTCATCTCAGTGCCACGCGTTACGTGGGAAGATCAAATCCTGTGTCTGTGCCACCGAACCAGGAGAACGTGCAGAATATTCTTTGTGTGTTTTCTCTGTTTTACTGTGACACTTCAAAACACAGGAGTGCTCAGTTCTCACCTGATGTATTGTAGCTGGTTGCAACAGATAAATTGATCTTTATCTACATAAAGAGATCTTTTCTTCTGCTCACGCAGAAGCATCTTCACAGATGATGCTTAAACAACTGGGTATCGAAGAGCCTTTGCAATATCAGTAATTAAAAGTAAAGGGGTCAGAGGGTTCGTTAGGTGCTTTCTGTATTTCTAGGTAATTCCTTTTCAATTCCAAACACTACCTAACAATTAATTTCTGCCTTTAATTACTTCTTTAGTATCTCAGCTTTTCCGTTCTTTTATTGTCTCACTGCTCCTTTGGGTGCATTTAATAAGCTCTTTTCAATATGTTTGTTTCGTTTCATTCTGATATTAGATATCAGACTTAGTGCCAGTTTAGTTCAGGTAGCCGTCAACTCAAGCACACAGATTTTTCGTTTTTTAGGCTGGTCTTTCTGTCCTTCTAGCAGATGACAGTCAGTATCCACAGCTCAATCAAAAACCTGTTCCAGACCTGCCTTTAAAAGTCTGGATTTCTCCTCAGGCTTGTGGATTTTCCCCTTTCCTTTCTTTTTCCCTTTGAATTTGCTCTACAGGTCTTTAGCTCCAGCTAGTGGCTTACTCCAAAATGCAAATTTTGTCCAATACCTTAAAGGAAAGCAGAAAGGTGGATTTTGTTGTAATTCTTACAGTGTTCTGAAGTGCATGTTGGGAGGTAGAATTATTCAGAGGTGTTAGTCATTTCTGGCTAATTTGAGTTAACCCACAAATTATTTAAAATGTAGTAAATACACTTCTTTTCCGTATTACAATCTCCTTTGTTATCATATTGGGCCAAATTCTGCCCTCAAGGGTAGACTTGTATAGCTCTTCTGGACCTCAAAGGGAGCTACACACGTCTTAAAGCAAAAAACTAGATGTTTTATCAAATACAAAGCTTTACCTTAGCTCCTAGTTTGACTCTGCACCCTTCTTCTTGAGGGGGGGGTGTAGCCTTTGTACAGCGTGCAGAAACAAAACTGGAAAGCTTTCGTTTTCAAGGAGGGTTTGAGGTTTGCCCCCACCGTTGGTGGGATCCCTTTTCTCCCGGGACTTTGTAGCGCACGTGAATCTCTCCTGGGTCTGGGACCCCCCTGCTCAGGCTGGACACGGCTGGTGCCAAAGAGCCCCTTGTGTGACCCCCTTGGCAAATCGTCCCTTGGAAGGGCACAAAGGGAAGCCTTTGGTCCATCCGCTGGGAAGAGGGGTGATTGTCTCTGCTGAAAATCTCCCTTGGGTGATCCGGACCGTGGTTGTGTCGGTGCAGCCGTGTCCTGCTTTGGTGAAGCTGCAGTCACAGGCGGGGAGTGTTTGGGAGAATCTGAAGCCTGGGGTGGAGGGAAGGAGGTTGGTTCCATGTGAGGAGGAAAATATGTTTTTCTGGTGACAAATGATTGTGTCTTAATTCAATTAATTCACACACTTCCCTAACCTTCAGAATGATAATTTTAAATGGTAAAAACAAAATGCAGTTTAAATTCATAGAATCTCACATATCACGTTCTCCTCGGTTTTCAGCTGGAATTTTCATTGCAAGTGTAGGTGAAATAGGTATAATGTAAAACTCTTTTCTTTCCCTCACCCCCCAGAAGAAGTATGTCTATCCATACCCTGCAGAATGAAAGCTCGTGGGCAGACACAAGTCGAGCTTTGTTGTAAGACTCGACATTGGCACCAATACAGATATGGCTGCCTTGGCAGCACTGGAGGAAACCCATTTGAATTCTACAATCCTCTTGTTTAAACCCGAAGACTCAAATGTCTGTTGTTTGTTCAAAGACTTTTATTGTTTCCATTTCATTACTTGGTGAACTGGATACTGGGACAGGTGCGTCTACAGTCTGTTCATATTGACTGTCCATCTAAGATACCAGATAACATGATAACGCATTCCTGGGTTTCACAAACTTTGTCACTTCTGCCATAAACCCCTGGCACCCAGTGTAAATAAATATATATGGAATATAGTAAATTCAACCCGGGTCTCTCTCCAAGGGCAGTAATCTGTTCCTGAAGGCCTAACCTGCCTCATCAGTCAGAAATTGTGCTGGTCCTTCACTATTGATTCAATCCTTTCCCGAAGGTGAGAAAAGCACCAGAGTACATTAAGAGATTTTCTGTCAACATCTCCCATGCAGCTTTTGCCATAGCCAAAGCCTGCAAACTAAACGACTTCTATACTGTGCGATGCAGAGAATACCTGTATGTGTTCTGCCGTGATACAGATACAGCTGTATCTCTGCTTTGTCTGTTTATATACCTATGCGCAAACTCACGTATACACACAATTTATGTGTGTGTGTGTATATATTTATTTTTAAAAGCATGCATCTACACACAGTCTCCTACGGGTTTGTTGGATTCCTTATCTCTCCCAAACACTTTCGTTTATTTCCAATATAAATGTTCACAGAGTGGCAGAACAAGTAGAATTGTTAAGTGCTTCCCAAGGTTCTGTTGTCAGCAAGTGCAATGTTATACCAAGGCAAAAAAAAATAACGTATTAGTGCTGTAATTTTCTACCGAGTCCACCAACAACACACTTGGGACCCATGCATAAGTCTATTGATCCACTAGGTCAGGGACCTTAAAATATTTGAAATTGTTCTTTAGAAAAATAAAATAGCCCACACTTTTTTTGAATTACTATGGTCTTTCAAAGTCCGTATAAAGTCTTACGCAAGGAGACAAAGCTATTTTACCAGGCAGGCAGATATTCCAAATTACTGGTTCTTAACAAGCATGGTAATACATCAGTCAAAAGCAATAAATTTAAACTTAATGAAATCTCAATTTGCCTACAGTGCATTTCACTTTGACATTTTCTACATTGCCACGGTGCTTTGATAAAGTTTTTTAAAATGCAAAGAAAGTGTCTGTAAGGCTAAAGAGCAGACTTGGTGCCATTGTGCCCAATGGAACATTACAGTACTTAAGTTCCATCACTATATGCCCTGTGGCAGACTAAGCCTGAGTGCTAACATAGGTTCAGTTTTCATTATCATCATGTGATTATCCATTTTACTGCATTTAACTGATAATACAACTACCAGCTCACCTTAAAAGAATTAGCTTGGAGGTTTCATTGCTTTCCAAATGGAATTCATTTGACAAACAAATGACAATTAGCCCAGTCTCCCTGTTCTGTGTCAGGATGGTTTTTGATTGAACCTAGACCAATTTACAATTTTTAAATTAGTTTAGACATTTACATTTAAAATGTCTAGAGGAAATTAGCCTTGGGACATCTAACAGCCAAAATGCTTTTTGAAGTTGATTATTATTTGATCTAGTACCCTCTACCTGTACATTTTGTTCTGACTTCAAAGTTTTGGAATGAAAATGCCACCTACACCTCAAAGCATAGGGAAAAACTTAAAAGCAGTTTTACTCATTATGTTATGCAAAGAAACCTATATTTTAATATTCGTTTAATATGGTTAGTTAGCTTTAATGACACCAGTTTGACAGTGTCATAGTTTTCGAATATAAGACATTGATTGAAGTTTCCTGTGCTTGCCGGCGTTTTTTTGTAGAACGAAAGAGTATCTTTTGAAGGTGAGATTCATATGCCCCACACTTCCATTCTGCCACAGATAGAAATGTAATCATTTACAGATTAATGCATGTCTTTGTACAGAGTCAAAAATATGTTGTCATTTCTATATTATTCTGTGTATCAAAATCTTTATTGATATTTGTTTTCCTGCATACCAGATTTGTCCAACTATATTTATGTTGGTCTTACAGCAGGAGGATCTGCCTATGGAAAAAGGGTTGTCAGTAATTCCATTATAAATATGTGGGCTCAGATAACACAGCCATGAAAATTGGGCTGAAATTAGGCACATGGTATCTCAGCCTTGAGGTAATTTGGATCATGCTATTTTTATTTTGTATTATTAATTTATGCATTTTTGTAAAGTTAGAAAACTTTACATTTGGCCACTGTAAAATTATGAACATAAAAATAAGCTCTGTTGCTTTTCTGGGGTTTGAGTCCGTAAAGCTCCACTCAGTGCCTATGAGAGTCTTATGACTTTCAGAAATAGGTCTGTTTTATTTTAACAAAATCACTGTTTGGCTTTCAAGCAGTAATGATTGCTTGGGAAGTATTGTCAAAAAATGTTTCATGACTTTCTGATGGATGTACTTTGTATGAGCATACAATGTTATCCACAAAGTATGCTCTTCTATCATGAATTAATATAATTTTCTTATAAGAGTCCATACAAATCCTACTCAACAGGGTTTTATGCTTCTGAGGCCTTAAGTGTCCAAATACAGCTGAAAGCAAATGAGATTTTGGGACATGCTCTGTTGGAAACCTAGCAGCAGCACTAGTGTTTTCTCATCCCATGGTTAAGTTTGCAGATTCATAGGAACCAAATTTTCTTGAGGAACGAAACAGTCTTGTATCATCATACCACTATTGCCTAATTTTCAAGTAATGCCAAGTCCTGTGGGTGTCTTTGTGATATCAGATGCCGGTGTTCAAAAATTCTGCTTTATCATATGCACACAATACTCATTTTTGCTGGTCCTCAGCTGATGTCCAGGCTCAGCTGGGATAGCAGGTTAGGTGTTTCTCCACATTTGTCATCTGAGAGAACTGACTCAGTAGACCTGAATATCAAGCCAGATCCATACAAATGCAGCAGGGGCTGTTGATTTTAGAAGGAACAAGATGATCACGACACCCTACTCTTACCTGCTTAGAGCAGCCTCCACAAAATAAGGTGACGACGGCGTCACCTTCTTTGACAGTCATGGCGAAGTGTCCTTCCCTTTTGGCACAGTGAAGAATTTAGGATAAATTTGCCTCTTTTGTCGACTCTGGAGGCTCCCCACTTGGCTTGCTGGTTTTTGCGTTCCCTCCACAAGGTGTGTGATTCTGCTTCTGCTTTGGATATGAAGCCACATATTTCCAAATTTTGCTCTGAGGGCTCAGTGATTGAGAAATAAGTGCATGAGCCTTAGACAATTTGGTAACTTTTGGACTCAAATCTTGGTCTTCCATGAGTTAGTCGTTGAAGAGGACAAAATCTTCAGCCTGAAACATTTCCTTGAGTGAAGGTTTCTTAGAAATAGAGAAAATTCGAATCAGATAATGACCTGGGAAGCACCATTGGGCAGACTGTGTTAGACCTGCAATGAGAGCGAATTTCAGCAGATCCAGGTCTGTCTCAAAATGGATCATTACTAGCAGTTCAAAGTGATGCTGCAGTCTTTCAGAAATAGTTATGTATATATTATCTCTGCCTGCTCTACTCTAAGCTACGTGCAAGTGCAAGAAATGCACTTGAAGCATGCTTGTAGACCAAAGAAACATCTCGTGGAGGGATGGAGGTCAGAGACCAGGCCTCCTGGGAAATATTTAACTATTGAATTCAAACTCTGTAATTTTCTACAGCCTAAAAAGCACATCTTTCAGAGTAGATACTAAAACTCTCAAGTATGCAAGTGTGAGTCTCTATAAGGAGGGGTGGAAGGGCAGTGGGTGGACTGAGGCAATGGAAAACCAGAGTGATTGATCCCTCCATTATCATCATTTAGAAAAATACTCATTTTGCATTCCGACTAAGAGAACAACAGTTGGGTCTCTCACTTGGGAAACTTTTTTGCTTGTAATACATGCAATGAATTCTGATAAATTTTAATTTCTTCTCATCAACTCAGATAACTTAAGTCTGGTTTTCAGTTTGGCTTTCGTTGGCATGAAAATTTGGACGTGAGGAAGTGTCATGCGTGGTAGGGTTCCTTTTCTGGCAGCTGCAGGACGTAGCCACCTGAGCATGAAATACTCTGTGTCTTCAGGGACTCCTGTGCTCAGTGCTCACCCGTGTGATACAGGTATTTAGAGCATGAAGGAATGAGAGAGCAGAGAGGCTGGAGATATTTAGATCTGAATGTGCTGCTGTAGAAAGAAAATGCAGTATTTTTAGAGGAAAAAAAAAATGCTGGACACCCAAAGCATGCAGCTCATTGACTCCCATGCTCAAAGGCATCTTTTTCTCCAACTCCCTGTATCAATGTGACCTCACGCAAGAGCACGCACCTCTCAGACAGAGGAAAAGAGCAGGATGACTTGGTACTTCTAGAAAAAGTGGGGTTCCATTTATTATTTATAAATTTCATTTTGTACATATCTTTAGGGACATTAAGAGATTAGTAGTCATGCAGTTTGTTCTGAGCATTAATGCTAATCCTCAAAGATAGGTGAAGGGTAATTTCATTAGTTTTTGTAAAGGTTTGGAATAAAACTAACCGTTCAGGCACCAGTTTGAAAGGAGACGTTTAGTGCTGTGCTCTCTGCTCTCCCAGCAGTCTCTGCCTCTCGCAGGGATGTTTCAGCACAGACTGGCATCTCGGCAACCAGGGCACATTCCTCAGACGTCGTTTTATGTAAAATAGGTGGGTCCTTCTTTCCTAAATATGTCATATAAAATCATTGTCTCTGGCATGACATATAGTAGTTCGGGAAGGGAAGCTAATCTAGGAAATAAAGGCATACAGACTATTGATGCCAAAATCGGCAATTACATTGTATGAGATCTCATGAATAATTCCCGAGATGTGATTTAACATTAATCTGAGTGTTTAGCACAAAGCTGGGCCGACACCAATAAAATGCTGACTGATTTGTTTTAAAATAGTGCTCCTTCAGGCTTCACTACACTGCTTTGAAATGAACGCTTTTAGGTAATACCTCAACCTTGCCTCTGTAAAACACAGACACATGCACTCAGTGACTGCACGCTCAAACTCTGCAATTATTTTTTTCCCTTCATTTTGGGCTAAAACCTCTTCCAAATGCAGTGTTTGATACTAGCCGTGATTTAGGCAAGTGGGCTTCATAACTCAGGGCTTTTCCTCCCAGGGAAAATCTTACCAAAGCAAGAATCCGTAGTACTGGATGGTGGTATTTGCTACATACACGTATTTCAGGCGCAAAGAGGAGACTCTGTGTGGTGAAGCAAGCAGGAAATTACCCAAGCAAACAATAGGAGGATTCGTGTGTTACGATTGCTTCTGCATCATTAAGTAATGCCGCTTTCCAATGAACATCAAAGGACAGTAAACAAATACTGAGTGAGTGAAAAGGCGGTGACCATCTCGGGAGACACCGTTCAGTGATTCTGAGGCTCTGCCACCTTCGCCCAGGGAATGCTGGACTTAGAAGCATCTCCCATCTCTCTCACAGCTTCTGCCTCCCTAATAGTGGCTTTGCCACTTAAAATGGTAAAGCACTAACTGCACAGATTTGGCTCATGCATTAGTACAGCATGTCTGTTCAACAGAGACCCTCAACCTGGAGTGTTCACGTGTATCCCCTTCAACCTGGAGTGCTTACGTGTATCCCCATGTGCTCATTTTGGAAGTTAGGACAAAGGGTTGTTCTGTACAGAGCCAGAGCTGGCGTTGGGGTGGTGGTTGTGCAGTGACTACAGAGCGGTCATGTAGTGTGAGTCTGCCCAAAAGAAATCACTGGTGTATGTCTTTCCTAAACATTTAAGTGAAAAACGCTTTCTTCCAAACACCTATTTCAAAACAGCAACCATTTCTGGACAAGCCAGCGATCTCAATAATAAGTGACACTACCTCACTCTTACCTTTGCATACCTGCTTGCTATCAAGTGCAATTTGTACAGCAAAAGGAATTAGGCTGTGTAAGGAGTGTATATTCTCCATGGCTATGTTGGATTGTTCCAGAAATAATACACTTAATGTGTAGCTGTATGTCTTGTATAGCTATATTAATCAGGAAAACTTCAATAGCAGTATATTAGGCTACTTGGGGAGAATGTTGAATCTTCAGTATCAGAGGTGTTGGTTTGGTTTTTGTTGTCTTGTTTTTCACAAAACCAAGCAAGGCAAGCATCTCTGCGGTCTGATTTCCGTGCAGTTCTGCACTCTGATAACGTTACATCTCGTGAAGTTCCTCAATGTGGAGATCAGGAGTCACCAAATGAGCCCTGACACTATCAGCTGCGTGAATGCAGTGGAATTGGAAAATAACATGGAGAGCTGCAGTCTTCTGGTACCAAAAGGAGATTTTTTTTACAAATGGCCTGATGAATGCTCTCGTATTACAATGTTTTATATTGTATGACACTTAAAAAATAACCCAGTGTCAATGCTAAAACAATTTTGCCTTGAAAAGACTATACAAAAGATGACAAACTTTACAAAGAGGAAGATTTCCAACTAAAATGCACTTTCCAGCACTGCAGACCAGCAAGTATGGGGGGTTTGTCTATTTTTTGTCTTCTAATTGAGCCCAAGAATAAACAACAGTAAGGAATAGGATCTTTGTCAGAATGTTTTGTTTCTTCTTCATATATTTATTTACAGAACTGCCTGGACATGACCGAGTACCCTGGAACTAATAGTGTGTGGAGGTATTAATTCAGTCTCCCCATTCTTAATATCAATATTTATGTACAATGCACAGTGGTTTGCGTTTCTATTGATATACTAACCTATTCTGTCTTGTCTGATCACCACAGCAGGAGGGAAGGACAATAAGATGAAGCAGGAATATAGAACAATCTGCTAGCTGAAGAGCCAGAAGACTGAGGAGCTCTCTAAATGGGGTAGGAGAGGAACCATTTCCACTATTATTCCGTTATTAATGCTGGGATATTCCCAAATGCAGGTTGCGACACTCCGGAGCTCCATCGTATGTGTTCACCAAGCTGGATGCTGGACCAGCAGAGATGAATCTCCTTTGAGGCACCTGCCAGTATTTTTTATTGGCAAATGAGAGCTTGGGAGAAGATGGCTTAGCAGTGGGCACGTTCATTATATGGATGGGTTTGAAAGTAATTACCCTTCTTGGGGATAATCCAGCTATTGGGCGGGGACTGGAGTTAATGGGATTTTAAGGTCTTTTCAGAGCTGTTTGGTGGACTAGCTCTCTAGATCCCTCCCTTTCTTTTTATATAAATCTTTGTTACTATTATTATTTTCCCCATTCTTGATTCATGATATAAAGCACCCTCAGGACTACTCCAAGTTTTATCACTTGATAAAATTCCTTCAAGTTCTGTTACATCAGAAGTGTCATAATAAAGAATATCCCAAATATATCACCTATTACCAGTGGCATAACCTGGCATTTGGGAATATCCCAGCACTAATAATTATACCATGTGATCCTCACAGATATGCAAGGACAAGCTCTCTAATCCAGGAGAGGAAGGAGAAAAGCATACAGTTGTCAATACTTAGGCTTAAAATTCTTTATACATTTAAAGTGTGTAGTTGAAATACAGGTAGTTGAAATATAGTTAGTTGAGTAAATGCAGTGACTGTTACCCAGGGAAAAGTTTAGGCATTAAAATTAATGAACAAATATATGTTTGTAGTTTGCAAAATGAAAGAATATATAGTGTCAGAAGAGGTTTTATCTTCTGTATATATATTTTTTAAAATGTAATAAATACAAAGCAAATAGCATTGGTTTATCCAAGGGAATATTGAAATCCATTAGGAATGCACTTGGAGTAATGTGATTCAACAAGTCAGTATATTTCTCTCAAAAACGCAATATCGGTACTACATTGTGCAAGATGAAGGTTAGATTACATTTCTTGCCAGTGCAATAATTCCCACATCATAAATTCTGATGAAATTATATCAATATATAAAGCAAATGGATGTCTGACCCACCATCGTTTTCTAGTTCTCAGATGTAGAAACTGACATACAAGTAAATCCCCAGCTGCTTTGTGCAATACTATTACAGCAGTGCCATTGCCTGGGAACTGTTATTAGCTATCCTGACCAGAAGCGGCTGTTGGAGTTTGTGGTTTCTGCTCTGAATATTAAACTTTGGCATACAAGAGTCCTTATTGTGGGGAGCACTTGGAAATGGTAATACGCAATTGCTTTATATTTGCAGGATTTGATTGCTTCAGATGATACAGGTCTAGCTGGTGGGCCTCTCTTACTGCTTGTATTTCCAGATTATAAGTCATTCCTTTGACAGGGTATCTGCCATAACCAGTTCCCAGTTTCCGTAGTATCCTTCTCTATATTACAACTGGCAACAAGTCTTCTGGGCCGTGCACTTTTTGCATAACTTATAAGAATAAAAGGAAGATTTAAGCTTTTACATATATACTAATTTTTACAGCAAATGTCAGTCAATATGTGAAACTAATGTATGGGGTACAGGTTTGGAAAAAGTGCGCGATATTCTCCCAGTTACGTTACATTTTAATAGCCATGTTGTGATCAAGGTCCAGTATTAATGACTGAACTTGAAAAACCCTGTAAATGGCCAAAAATGCTTAGGTTAAACCAAACCAAACATATTATTATTAGTGCTGCTCTTGACATCATAAAGCCTTTTAGATGAATAGAAGTTTATAGCTGGTGTTGTAGGTCACCGTGGAGTAAAAAGTTTGGGCAGTGTTTAAAGTCTGTGACAGACATTGAGGACATTCTATTAAAGCAGTATAACAATATTCTCAGAAATAGAGAGGAAAATCATTAGAGTTATGCTTCTCTGGTCCTTGAAGAATGGTGATGTTAAATTGGAAAAAATAATCGAAAAGAATTATTGTTCATGATCTTACAGTTAAAATTTAGACTATAAACTATTAAATACAATTTCACAGTTTTTAATCATTGTTCATGCGGTGTCTTGGATAACTCTTTGCTGTCTCTGTATGGCTTTGTGAGATGATGTTTAACCCACTATCATATGAAAATGCCTCAATAGGTCTTTAAGAATATGTACGAGATTTGAAACTTCCCTAGTTCTGTGGTTTTTTGGTGTGGGGTTTTTTTTTGGGTTTTGGGGTTTTTCTGAGGTTTTTGGGGGTGTTTTTTTGGTTTGGTTTGGTTTTCTTTTCTTAAATATTTCTCATTAACCTGTCATTTCAGTCTATTTCAGGAAGTTCCTGAATGCCAAATTATTTATGATGTCAGAAATATATTTCCAGGAAGACACAGTATCAATGATAAAAAGTTAAACAGAAAAGTATTTAGGTGTAAAACAGACAAGTAATGTTAAACACAAAGATTTTAGTGAAATTTTCAAAAGTGGGGTTTTTTCCCAAGTATTTCCAGTGAAAATAGAGGGGATTTTTTGAATGAAAAAATGCTTCAGGTAGTATTTTTGCTTTTCAAAAATTGTGTATGAAATTAGGAAAATAGTTTTAAATTATACCGAGGACTTTTTTACAGGAAAAACTTTGCATTTTCTTTGAGAACTGAACTGAAATTATTTTCCTATGAAAACGTTTGCTTTTAAGGAGTAAGCTCTCGATTGTCAAAATTATATTTTGAAGAAAATCAAACATTGATTAGCCCTATAAAATAAAACATCGATGTTTTCTACTTGCAAATAATCATTTACCTTCAAAGAAAGATGAAAATATATTTGAGATACGTTGTGTCCTAGAGCATTCAAATGCAGACACAGTCAGGATCTGGCTCTTCAGAGATTTTTCCCTATGTGCCGATTCTGTGCTGGAAAAAGCGAGGAGGGAAAAATCATTCATCCGCACACCCCATAATTCAGCACACAAACCCTGGTACTCTCTTCCCAAATCTCAGCGAAGATTTAACAGTGAAATACTGTAGCAAGGTCTCATGTTACCAGGATTTATTGTTTTCCAAAATATACCACAGAGCATTGACTAGAATGCCAAGAAGTTCAATTAGAAATAGGAGAAAGAAAAGTACACCTGTTAGTTTTGAGGAAAAGCAGATTTGGGGATTCGGTTGGCTTTTCAGTGTGCTTATGTCTCGGGCAATTCTGAAATTCCCCTCTGCTCTTTAATAGGTAATGTTGACCGAGGACGAGTTAATGTTCTATTGATATCAGAAAGCTCGAGCTGGTGCTGATTTTGACAAGGTGATAAAGGGCTCGCTGAGCACAAGCAGTTTGTGGAGGAGGTTTTCTCATGTGCTGGGGCTGTGCTTGTCCGTCTCCTACATCTGGGAGGCATATCTCAGTATGTCACCTACTTCTTTTCACAAAATAATATGTGCCTGATCTTGCAACAATTGCTGGTATAAATTTGTACTCATGCCTAATGCAGGACAGTAAATGCTGTTTGCCTGGGTCCCAGCAGTGGCCAGCAAGGCCACTATTTCACCCCGGAGCTCATCCCTGTACAGAAAGGTCGGCGTTAGGGCCGGCGCTAATTCCTTCATCAATCTTCAGCTTGTGCTGGTGTCGCACGTTGCTGGTGCTCAGCACAGACCTGTGCTGCGCCTAAAGCTGGGACCCTCTCCTTGTCTGACTTCTGATCCATCGCATTGATCAGCACAGGTCAGGATATTACTTACCTTCATTTCAATTGCCCGGCACAAAATTCCTGCTGGTTTGGACACTCCAGTCAAGCCCAAAGCTGCCACATTGCTCGCCATTGATCAGCAATGCTGCCTCTGGCCCTCACTTTTATTTGGGGGAAAGCTGGAATTTGCCTACATCATCCACCTGAGAATTTACACGCTGCAGCATCACTAACAGCTGTAGATAGAGAGACAAATTTTTTTATGGTATGAGCAGCGTGATGTATCCTATAAGATGTGAATGCCATGCCATATTAGACGAAGATTGCCTCGTTCATGAAAGAGTAAGGGACTGTGGCAGTGTAGAGGTAAAATTACTTGTGGCAATTTCTTATCCAAATTGAGATTTTCCCTGGACTCCACAACCCAGCTTCTTGCTTATTCCATCACTGCTACAGATGTTAAGTGCACAGTGTAACAGTCTACCTTATATAAATGCTGCTTATTTTCCAAAAGCTGGGTACACAATGAACAATGTACACGGGCGGTGAGGTGGACTTTGCTATTGCAGAAGATTTGCTGAATCAATTTCTGCTGAGGCAGATGTATGCATATGAGTCATATATCAATTTATTTTGGATCCTTTCTGGATTCACAGAGCAATAATAAGAGATACAGAGAGAGAATCTAGGTTATCTTAAGAGTCAGGAATAATAACACTGGATGTGATACTACAGCTAAATATTACTGTAGTAGCTACCTCTTTTTTTATCAATTACCCAAAAATCTTCTCACGTGAGGATGTGGGCTTGAGAGATAACGAAGAATATGTGTAGCCCCCTAACGCATTTATTGGAGACCTTTAAATCAATACCTGGTGAGAAATCCCATCCCAGCATAGGGAGCATGGGAAAACACATACAAGTTTAAATTCCTTGGACATTTGGGAAAACATACATGATTTCCTCAAGGAAAGCGAAAGTAGAAGTGGACAAGGACTGTGCTGCAAACAAAAGCATAAGCCTTTTTGGAGTTGGTGGCCAGTTTCAACCAGTTTCTTGTGACCGGTTTCTTTGTCTGAAAACCAGAGCTAGAGGGTTTCCTAAAACCAGTTCATGATTTTGCATTAACCGGAGGCTTCTCGCAGGCGCCAGGGAGAGGGGACACTCGACATTTTCTCTGTCTCTTACAGAACACCCTCAAATTACGCGTCATTAAACAGAAAAGGCTGTTGATATGTATCAATACAATATCAATACAATCAATACAGTATCAATACAGTATCAATACAATACAATACAATCAATACAATCCTCTGAAGCTACATGGATAAAAGACTGCCTGTATGTTGAAGGTATTACTGTCTTTCTTCGTAGGCTGTCACTGGAGATACACATGCCAGGAAGTTAAATATACTCGCTAAAAAGCCTTTTGATTTTTCTATAGAAAATCCTGTGCATTTTTCTTGTAATTGAGTTGTTCTATCCCTGGACCCAAAGCACTTTTTCCAAGAGCTTTGCCTCTTGTTTTGATATTCTAGGAGCACACCAGTAGCTCTGGCGGGCATGGGAGAGCATAGAGAGTGCTTGCGTACCCTCGTATCCTTGTATTTCTGTCGCTCCCCAGTCCTAGCTGTGGTGAGTCGTCATTAGGTACATTTGGAATGCCTGCACTGTCTGTGGCTTACTTTATAAGATGCAGGGTTTTTTTTTTAATGCATGGGATGCTGCTTTTCAAGAGATCCTGGTGGTTTAGAGGAGCAGCAAACTTTGTCCTTTACATCTGGTTAAGTGGAAATAAAAAACGGTGTTTGTTCACAACAAATATAGGACATGAAAATGTTCCTGTGCCACATGACTTACAGTAATCTAATAATAAACCTTGTGGAAGATGTTAATATTGCAGGAATTTAATTTTGTTTATCCGGGGCAGAATATGCACTAATTGCCTATTTAATCATGTTTATAATTAAACTCGTTATAACAATGATTCACGCGTCAGCTTCTCTAATTACACAGGCAGGACAGTATCATTTCCTCCTTTCAGTTCTCTCATTTAAGCTGGAGATGCTTGGTGTCACCTGCAGGCTTCTACTTCATGTGAGCTGATGAGTACGGATGGTGTGAAAGCTGTTGTAGGAGAAAGGCTCTGCTGATCCACCTACTTGTTTCTTTAATTTGACTCTGCTTATTGTCTTATTGTAAAAAAGAATGTATATATATATCTCTATATATAACTACTGTATTTACTCTTCTTGTTCCTTTAAAGATTTCAGCCAGCAGAACTCCAGCCAGGAGTAACTGCATTCGACACAGCTCCTGACCTCGAACCTTTGCTGATGGGATGCCGACGAAGCTGAGCTGCCCCTAGTCTGTCTGCAGAAAGGCTGGTTTGGGATTCAAACTGTGGAGATGGACAGGGGCTGAGGACTGAGGACATCTGAGCATTATCACTGAGCTCTGTAGAGACCAAGGTGAGCTTTTGGCAGAGGATGTCAGAAAGGTGTCACATTGGGGGTGACAGGGACTTCTTGGCAAAATGGCTGCACCTCAGTACTGAATGGACTGGGTACCTGGGAGGGCCCAACACGATGTTTTCTTCTTGTTATGTAGGATTACATGAGTCATATCAAATACGAGCATTGGGTCTTAGTCTGGCTCCACTTTCAAGCATTTTGCAAATGAGTTCAGAATCATTATCCCCAATTTGCAAACCAGGTGGCTAAGGCTGAGTCAGGAAATATGCCCAGTCCAGAGTCAGACAATGAGATGGCATTGAAAAGTAGTTCTCTGAGACCCACCAGGCCATTTATGCCCTGAGCAACACACTTGAAATAAGGATATTTTCTTTTTTAATTATTTTGTTTACATTTTTAAACAGAGAAAATGGTGAAGAACCACACAGTGCCATGTAGTTCGTTCTTTCACTCAGCACGAGAGGTTCAGTTCTTACAAGAGACAGGGTACAATTTCTGGGGATGTATTACATATATGCATATGTATATATAGCTACAGATAATGTCATTAGTACTCCTGGAATATTACTTGCTCATCATAGTTAAAATTCTGCAAGATAAACTAGGAAAACATATTTTCAGCAGTCTAACCACACTGTCATAAAAATTCACAGCAGGCTGAAAATATCTCCGTCTAGGAGCTAATTACTTTAAAACATTTTTTTTTCTGGAAAAATCTTGTTTTCCCCTTGAGGCAATGAATTAGAAAGTGTATCCTTGTTTAAGTCTCCACCCCCTCTTCACTCGTCTGCTATAACTGAAAAACAGCCCTGTTATTTAGTTAAAACAATTGCAGACAAATTGAATCTGTAATGAGGATCAATTACTATTGGTATCTTGGGCTGTTTTTACATAATTAAGAACTAGGCTTTCCCAAGCAGGTCTCGATGCGTAGGAATGAGAGATAGGGGTTTGATTCAACACGAGGCTGACACAGTGCGGTGCAAAACACGGGGCACTGTAAATGCTCTGAGTGCCTTTTTTCTCTGACTTACAGAAGTGCACCAGCCCAATCCTGGAGATCTGACCCCTTGTGCTGCAGACTGGGTGAGTCCATCAATCAATGCTCAGAAAATTTTACATCTGTGCAGAAGGCATTTGTAATTTAGGTCTTGCAAAAGTACGGCTGCGTAACTTCAAACTCAGTAAGGACATGAAGGAAACTTTCATATCAAGGCTGCGAGACATCTGTACCCGTGCAATGCTACTGCAGCTTTTTATTGCTTCAGCAGAGATGCAGCTAGATGAGAACCCAGCTGAATTTCTCCTTGCTCAATGGTTTGAAGAAGCTTTCTCTCTAAATTCAGATGCTGGAGACCATTACTTTTCTGGGTTTGGTTCAGAAGACAGCCTATGGACAACCAAATTAGCCTTTTGAAAACATCTTTATCTAACTAGACAGGAGCATAACCTTAGAGTAGCAAGCAAAGGGTTTTTACTGACAATTTTTGATTAATCAGTGTTACACCCCAACGATTTGTGCTACGGAAGCTGCCTGTGGCAGGATCCTGGGCTGTTAAATGCACAGGTTGCTGCAAGAGCAGCTCTCTGGGCCAGCCATAAAAGCACCACATGAATTTTGATCGTGGTGAGCCACCCCCTTTCTTCTGAAGAAGAGTCACCTTAAAATTGTGGCCATTGGGTATCAGACCCAAGCCCAGCAGCAGAAGGCTGCTCAGTCCAATCTTTGGGCATTAAGTGGTCAGGACTGGGTAGCAAACCAGAGCACACAAGGGGATGCTGTGCTGCAAGGGGACCATGTGACAAAAGTCAGGGTCGATCGCTTGCTCAGGAAATCAGCTTGTCTTCTAGCGTGCTGGGAGAGAAATGCTGAGACTAAGATCAGAGCAGCAGGAAGCAACATTCAGAACAGCATCTTAAAAACCTCTCTCTCCCGTGGAGCAGTGGTACCAGCTGAACACAGTTACACACACAGTCTTTGCTGGGACCCAGGCACTGTTTGTCTTGTGTTTGGCCCAAACGAGTATCAGAGCATCATGCCCATTCTGCTATCTAGTGGCTGCTCTTGTAAAATGCATCCAGTGCCATACAGTCTGAAAAAAAGAAAAAACCAAACCTACTTTTCCCCTCCTCCTTTATCGTATAACTTGTTCAATTATATTGTCTTTTCTTCTCCTGATTCTTATCTACAATTATACCTCCCCAAAGCAGCTATTGTATAACCTGTGGGTCTTGGATTAAGTTCACTAGTCTAGTTGACCCTCATCCTGACCTTCACTTAATTAAATACAGGATTAAGCCCCAGAAGTATGCAACTCCAATCTCGGGTTAAGGCAGAGGGAGTTCAGAGTGCTGGCAATGAACTGACTGATGTTCATGAATGAGCTCACCTGGCCTTGTAAAACAGCAGAAAGTGCGTGATTGAGCCTGTTGCTTTTGAAAAGGCAACTGGCTTTAACTCTTTCCTGGCAAACCTTTCCCTCCCTGTGAACAGGGTGGTACAGAAGTGCGGTCGAACAGGACAGTGAGAGTTCACTCCTCCCTCGGACAAAAGCATCAGCCTCCGCTAAATCCTAGAAACAGTGGGGAAAACAAAGCCTCATCAACAGTTTTGAGAGAAGTTCGATGTCAGAGATGCTGTTAGGGGTCCAAGTGCTACTCCAGCAGCCTGGGGAGGTTTTCAGTCGTGTTACTAGGCACATTGTTTTCTCCTCCAGTTTTCTGGTGCCGGGTCTCAGGGCCAGGCACAGCGGATTATCAGCATTTCTTTGAAGCTTACATGGGAGTATGGATTATCACTTTTGCCGTCAGAAAAACAGACCTGTTAAAGCTAAAATAAGTTGTAAATCAGCATAAGAAGGCACCACCTAATTATAAAAGTGAGGTATGTGAAACATTTCTCTCTTCTGTAACCAAAAGAATGAGTATTCTTCTAAAAAAAAAAAAATAACCTTGGAAAGAGAGCAATCACATTTAACTGAAATAAAGCAGAAGCAGCAGAACAAGAGCCCTGAGTGTGCCAGGACTCCCTGCATTTGTTTCTGAACCACACACCATCCTGTGTCATCTCTGGTTGCATTGAGGTGCAATAAGTTGTTGAGGTTGGAGCTGCGGGTGCAGCGACTCGTGTTTGGTGTGGCTGACCTTTCCTCCAGCAGCTTGTGTGCGTATTCCTCAAAGGTGTTTTCCAGAACCTGAGTGACCAGAACCAGCAGGTTTTCCTATATCTGTGTATTAAAGGGCAGAGAAACGACCCGAAGCTGGGCCAAATCTTCAGATGGTGCAAATCAAAGGAGAAAATGGGCCAACTCTGATTTCCACGAGCTGATCTTCTAATCCAAGGCACTTGAAAACTGCCTGTTAAATTTCACAGAGCAAATCTAAAACCTTATCCTTAACCAGGATGATATAGAAGCAACACACTGTACATTTCCCGTCATGTCTGGCCATAAATGGAAATTTTGAGAAAGAACATCCCGTTATTCCTATTAAGGGACTTTTTTGAGGGTAGTCTGTATATGATGTCAAATGTAATGGAGCTTTAAAGCTCAGGCTGGAAATCCTGCTATGTTGCAATAGTCAGAGCATGGGAATGAAATCTGGGCACAGCCAGGACATGAGGTCCCAGCCTTGTGTTTTAAGCAAGTGGGTAGTTTTTACTGAAAAACAAATGTGACTTAAGGATTTTGCACATTGAATGACTAAACTTCTCTCTGTTCACTGCTCCAAACAGAAATGAAGTGGGGGGAAATGCCAAATAATGGAGGCTTATTGGGCAGAAATGCGTTTAGTGTGCATCGTCCAATACCTGGTTGCAGAGTCTCAGAGTAAGGACCAACTTACTTTAAATTTCTATTTTTCTCCCCCGAGATGCTGTGAGACAAACGCTGAGTTTCTAAATTACAAATTCTCTGAAAAATTGTCTGGTGCTTTTCCGAGTATCGCGCTCCAATCTGTTCACCCCTGAACCAAACCCAATGGGCACAAGCCCCCAGGCGATGGGCAGCATCTCTGAAGAAGACTCAGTGAATGCGCTGGCCAGTGTAAGAACAATTGCAAACACATTATTCGGGGTGTCTTGTATCGTCTCTATACCGTGTATTGACATTTTCTTGACGCTGTCTGCTTTGCAAATGTCATGTCACACAGGATAAAATGAAGAGCGGTACCAGGAAAACCAGGTAATCTGGCTGGGTCAGGCACTGAGCTCTCAGGAAACCCACAGGAGAAATCTCAGCCTGAACTTGGGCAGGGAATTAGCATTCAGGTACTTCAGGCTTTTAAATCCATTGCATTAGTTGAAGAGCATTTGTCTAAGATGTCCATTACTGGTGAGAAAGAGTTTGTTTGTTTTTAAAATCTGCTATAAATCTAATGGGCTACTGAATCTCCCCAAACTCCATTTGACAGTATTATTTTTCCAGATTAATTTTTTTAAGAACAAAGGAGCTTGACACCCCATATAACGTGGAATAAAAACTTTGAAAATGAATAAAAAGCAACTCCGTGACTAATACATTCACTATGTGAAGGAGCAATGGCTTAGTGGATCTGCTATTTCATAGGCAAAAATGCAGAGATTGCCTCTTTTGTCAGTTCATAGATAAAATCCTATTCTTTGTAATCCCTGAAGAAACAAATCAAATAAGCTCTGGCTGAGCTAACCATTTTCAATCCATCAAAGCAATCAAATTCTGTTTACCTGAATCAGAATGATTTCTAAAATGTTATTAAAAAGTAAAATGGAGTTTAACTATTCCAAAAAACTGAAAATGATGTGCAAACACAAAAGGGATAAGATTTCAGTAATTATGTAGACACAAAGTCGGTGCCATCATTTGTACCACAATACAATGTAGCTATGGCATATAAAGATAAAGCTTCCTTTGTCTAACATTACTGCTGCAAGTGATGCATAAACATAATTAATGTAAGAAGTCTTCAAAGGGGCGAATATTCATTTAGTCAGTTAGTTTTATTGCTCTTTCAAGCAAACAAAGGTTTTAGAATTTAATAAACCAATTAACTGATTATATATTTCACCCAAAATATTTGTATATCACACATTACTATCATTTCACCAATCGCCACCGTTTTTCACGAAGCAGAGCCAGCATGCGGTGCTACAGTTAAAGCTTTGCATTTAATATTCATTTACTTTACCCATTATTTTGGAGTGAATGCCATAAAAGGCTTGTCCCTAACTACATTCCCTAAATACAGTGGCAGGTTTCATCCAAATCCCGTCCTGTGGTAGCCTGGAGATGAGATCATTATGTTGGTCCTCTGTCAAGATTCCTGAACTGATCTACGTGAGGAATTACGTCACCTTCAGGACAGGACTCGGGGTATTTTGTCCCCCGCTGCAGAATTGCTTTTCGGCTGGAGCAGAGAATCAGGTGGGTGATTTCTCTGGAGGTGCACAGCTCTGCAACGCATTCCAGCAGAGGGGCTGGTTTGCTGAGAGGGCTTTCCTTTGTATCCATTACAACATATGGAAAAATACACCTTGTAAAAATTCTTGCCAAGCATGACGTCTTAGGGAGCCGAAGTTTGATGCAGCATTTTTTTTTAATACAGCCTAAACAAACAAACGAAAGCCTGCACAAAGAAAACGAAACCAAAATCTCCAAAAACGTAGTGTGGGGTTTGGTTCGTTTTGTGTTTTGTTTTATTTTGTTTACTGGTGGTTGTTGTTGGTTGCTTGCCTGGTTTTGGTTTTGTTGTTGATGTTTTGCTTTTACATATGTGTATGTACATTTAGGAGCCTTCGTAGTTAGATTTTGCATTCACTCTACAATTTAAAAATAGCCTTGCTTCTTTAGTTGCTGGGGTCCAATACTGTCTGTGACAATTGCCGTTGCACTTCTGTGCCCTGTCGAAATATAGTCCTATATTTGTCAAAGCTATGACACAAAAATTATGTCCTCCCTTAGTCTGAGACAAAACCTCAACTGCAAGTTATTTCGTTGCAAAATAAGAGGCAGGACACACCAGTGGTCAGGAACGAGGCTGAATGTGGGCTATCAGCCACCTGTTCCCAGCTCAACCAGTGCCTGTGTGTCTGGAAAAATTTCATCCCCTTATGCCTCAGTTTCTCAGGCAAAATTACAAATAACAATGTTCTGCATCTTTTTAGAACCCAAGAGTCATTCGTACTACAGTAACATGTCCAGTGAGGAGCAGCAAGGGCACATGCACTAGATTTATGTAAATAAGGGCACTTGTTTGACTAGAGCGTGTTATGTTAATACAGCCTCATGATACAGCCCGACTGCCAGCTCCATGTAACACTGCAGCTGACAGACAGCCTTTCATGGAAATTCTGTTCGGTAAAATACTTAGACTTTGAAAATTAGCAGAGAGTTTTATTTCAGAAACTTGCATTTTCATCCTGGGAACCAAAGCAGAAACTTGGGAATCTGCAAGGCATCGTTCAACCCTTCTCATGTGTGTCAGAACCCATCACCGTCTGCGTTTCTCCTCAAGTCTCTGTTGTGTTTCAGTATGTGTGTAGAAACCAAGAAGCACTCAGCCCTATTGTACATTTTTTCTATCTGCTTCTTTGTGTGTGCGTAAATTTTTTAAAGACATAAATACTATTCCTGCAATTATTGCCATTAAGACCATAAAGCAGTTATCTCCAGGAAAACAAAAAACAAACCAGGACTCTCTATGCTTTGTCTTTGCAACTGGTAATCTCACTCTTACATTTCACTTTCCTATACAGCAAGGTGCTCATCTGCATTGATTAATATTAAGTAATGAGAAATACCCCAAAATGTGCAGTGCTGTCCCTCTCATATACACATGCACAACCACACACACACACACACAAAATACTCAGAACATTAAAGAAAGCTGTTAAGCTAATCTGGTGCATCTAAATGGGCAATATATATTGAATCCATGCTCCATTGATCATAATTATTGCGGTGCCCTTTATCAAGTAACCATCTTAAACCATTATTTAGAGATCATTTTGCTTTCCATTACTGTCACTATATTGCAGAATTCGCTAGGAATTGGCGGCTGTGTGATAGAGGGGTATGCAGCTGTATTAGGCTGGAATCTGCTCGTGTTATCCAACAATGTTTCTAAAATGAGAGACTTAGCACAGTATTCACACAACTTTTGGACAGCCTTTAACTTCGTTCTGGAGTGACAAAACATTCACATAAGCTTTGTTTTCTGTGTGACTCCTTCGCACCTCACATTCTTTGCATATTCTTCTTAAAATTAAGTAGTCTTTATATGGAAGTACAGCCTGTATATATTGAAAAGTATTTCTTAAGATGTAACTGAGAGTTACCAAATGGCTATGCTGCTAGTCTCAGAGGCTGTTTGAAATGGCTTATTAACCTTCACAAAATTTTTATTGCTCTTTGGGGTTTGTGAAGGAGGGAAGGGGAAGTATTTTGTTCTCAACTGAGTTATGCATCACACAAACAACATGATAATTGGACAAAACTCAGTGCATAAACATCTGGAGCTGAATTCAAAGTACAGTATTCTCACCAGTACTCAGAAAAACACCTGCCTTGTTTGCCTTGTAAGAAGATTAAAGGAACACGGTGAGAAAGAGGAAAACAAGGTTCTTAATGAGACCAGCATCATTTTAGACTGAATCCCTATCCCAAGCCTCTCAAAGTAATGCACCTGGCATGTGCTGCATGCTGTGATATTAATAGAGGTATCAAGAACACAGGTGTTTAAGCTGATATTTGCCAGTTTAACCAGGTGGTAAGGGGATTTTGATATCGCCCAAAAGTAAGAGGATGGAATAACAGAAGTTTCAGACACTCATCATCAGCATTAAACTATGAAATGATACTAAATGTTGGATATAACTAAGTCAGCATTAATCTTCTGATTTATAGCTAGGTGCTCAGAATATTAAAAGTTCAGTTCAGCTCTTTATCAGAGTTTGTCCCAGGCCTTAACACTGAAGTGCAGGAGCCTTTATCAACAGCCTTGATCCTGAGGAGCCCTCTATATCACAGCCTAAGTGAACTCTGGAAGAAAAATCGCGTAACCTTTCAAAGTCTTCCTATCTGTAAAACGAAGATAATAACACTTCCTGAGCTCAGAAGCTGTGAGACTTTACTTATTAGCACTTGTATAATCATTTTGAACTCAATAGAATGCATATGCAATGCATCTGTAATATAGCAAGTAAACATCTTGCTTAGCTGTGGAGACAGTCATCAGATCTTATCTCGTTGGGGCTTAAGGTCAAAGGCAGAGAGAAGGCACCTGAATCTGATAAAGGTTTAAGTGTTACAGAAGAACTACTTATGTTCTGAAGAAGTCACTTATATCACTTTCTCCTTTAATCTGACTTGCTCTCAGATGCTGTGTCTGCTACTATCAGTCTAAAATCTATATTTTTCTCCATGCCTGAGCAGAAGAGTGTATTGACTAAAACTGGATAGGCAAACCAAGTGAGAAAATGCTTAGTGTGTTCATAGGCAAGAGCAGCTATAAGTTTGCTTACTTCTTGTCTCTTTCAAACCTCTTCTAGCCTCCTTAACCCGTGAGAAGTCAAATCAGTGGTGGAAGAGAGAGAAGAAATGAGACCAACTTGACTGGCCAAATTCTAATGTTTTTCAGAGAGCGGGTAAGCTGTTTTCTTTTCTCTTTTGTGTAATTATCTTTTTAAATTTTGTTTTAAGAAAACATGAGTTTAGTTGGGGGATTGAGTTTCTAAGGGCTCATCTCTATAACATTGTACCGCTGTAACTGTAGTGGTGTAACTAAGGCACTACGGCCTTGCTAGAGTGGGCACATGTTTAATGGCATGAAGGTGTTTCACACTACGATGCTAGATATCACAGATATAGATGTGCAACCAAACTGCCAATAGAATTTCGAAGCTTTGATACTCTCCAGCCAGACTGGGTGTACATTACACAGTAATGGCATAACTGGGAGCAGAACAAAGTACCTTCTGTTTGTGCAAGGTACTAACAGAAGTATTTGGATGCTAGCAGGAGTATTTGGAGCATGGGATGTTCTACAACTGATAGACACCCGGAGATCTGGAGAGCTTTCCCAGTTGCTCTGGCTGTGGAAGTCAGTAGAGCAACCCCTAAGGACCCATTAAGGATAACACTGTGAGGCCAGGGTTAACGTGATTGATGGTTCAGGTCAAGTAGAACAGAGTTCAGTCAGTTCAAGTGTCACATACATTTCGTCGTTGTCTTCGTGTACTTTATTTTTAACTCCATCTGAAACTGCACTGTCTATAAATATTTCTCAACTGCAGTAGACTGAGAAGTACCAGCCACTCCTTAGCAGACTGTACAGTAAAAAGGAAACGTGGACCATTCAGAATGAACCGTTGCCTGTGTGAGATGCAGCAAAATGAAGTTTGCTGTCCCCTGAACAAGTCTGAAGGCCAGTGCTCACAGACATGGAAGAGCAGCTTTGATAGATCATTAGTTTCCTCTGTTATGCTGCCCAACTTGCATGGCTTTTAACATAGGACTTTGCATTCAATGTATCAGGAGGTTCAGTCCTTCCACAATAATTCTGCCATATAGATTATGTCTGCAGCATCTGTGTCTTTTTAGAGCAAAATATGTCTTCTCCATGTGATCGGACATTATGTTTGTTCAGTGACACTCTTTCTCTTCTCCTCAAAGAGGAACACAAAACATTGTTTTCCACTGTCCCAAAGTAATTTCTCAGTCTCTCTCCTGTAGGTACATTAATCCTTGCACTCTCTCTGGTTTACCCACTGGTGTTACTGGAAGCAGGCTTGAAAAGGTGTAATGCCTGCATTAGTTCTTAGTACTTTTAAAAAGTGGTGGGGCTGTCAAATGGTATTTTAAAACTATCATGAGACTGTTAAATCATATTGTTATTATACATCACACTACCGAGGAGTATTAGGAGAACTCTTTCCTTATCCATTCATTTTCTCCCAGATGATTGCATGTTTTCCAGTTCTGACTTGAATAGTTTTATAATGGCTGAATTAAATAGTTTGGCTTACCTCCAGATGGAGTATGAGTTACCATCGATATCTTCTGCAAATTTTGCTGACAGAATGTGATTCAGAGGGTTATTTTGTGCAAAATGTCATTTTTCTCCACCATAATGATGGATGCTGAGCTGGGGAACAAAATTAATGTAAGGAGTCCTCTGAGGTGGTCTGCTTGGTTATGCAGCATAGTGCTACGTTCAGTGATTTGTACCTCCGTAGTTTAGACTAAGCCCTGCTAATTTCCATTTTCCATTGGATATTATATAATGTAGTTCCCAATTTTGCAGTTCAAAACCTTTCTAGATGTGGGGTTTTTCATACTATGTCTCCCAGTATCCTGGACAACATGTCCAGCATACAGCTAGACAAGTCCATTATACAATGGGTGAATGATTGCCTGATGTGTTGAGCTCAAACAGTTACAGTAAAGGGGGTTATTTCAGGCTGGTGACCAGTCAGCAGTGGGGTTTCCCAGGACTCAGTTTTATGGCTGGTGGTCTCTAATGTTTTTAAAAATGATCTGGATGCAGGAGTCAAATGTACATGAAGTTTGCCAATGATACTAAACTAGGAGGAGCTGTGGAGTACCTCAAAGGTAGAAAGGCCTTACAGATTGATCTGGATAGGCTTACAGACCTGAGCAATCACCAACCATATAGAATTTAACAAGAGCAAGTGCCATATTCTCCACCTGGAGAACCAGGGTAATCCTGGTTATACATACAAATTGAGAGATGAGGAACTGGAGAGGAACACCATGAAAAACAATGAGAGAGTTTGGGTTGATGGGAAGTTGAATATGGGCCAACAGTGTGCCCTGGTAGCCAAAAGGGCCAACTGCGTCCTGGGGTGCATCAAGCAGAGCGTAGCTAGCCAGGCGAAGAGGTGATTGTCCCGCTCTACACTGCACTGGTGCAGCCTCACCTCAGCCACTGTGTGCAGTTCGGGGCACCTCAATTTAAGAAGGACATCAGACCGTTAGAGTGTGTCCAGAGGATGGCAACCAAGATGGTGACAGGTCTCAAAGACAAGACTTACAAGGAGCAGCTGAGGTCGTTTGATTTGTTCAGCTTGGAGAAGAGAAGGTTGGTGCTCCTCATCACAGTCTACACCTTCCTAAGGGAGGCCAGCAGAGAGAAAGGTGCTGATCTCCTCAATCCGGTGACCAGTGATAGAACATGAGGAAATGGAATGAAATCTGTCAGAGGAAGTTCAGGTTGGGCATTGGGAAAAGGTTCTTCACTGAGAGGGTGTTGGTTGCTGGGACAGGCTTCCTGGGGAAGTGGTCATGGCACCAAGATTGTCAGAGTTCAAGGACAGTCTGGACAATGCTCTTAGTCGTATGGTTTACTTGGACCTAGTCCTGCGAGGAGCAGGGGGTTGGACTTGATAATACTTATGGGTCCCTTCCAACTTGAGGTATTCTATAAAAACTGATTTGCAAGCAAAATGATTCTGCCTTTGCCAGTGTTTCCTGTTTCCTTGAGTACTCTTTGGAGGCCTCACTCGTAGTCACATCTAGGTACCCTGCTCCTATGAAAATACCACCTCTATAAATGTAAAGAACAGGTTGTTTGTGCACATTTGTCTTGAGTCCTTAACTACCTTACAAAACCAGAATAATCGGAGTATTTATGCTGGGGGGGTGGGTAGGGAGCAACCTGGAAAGAAATCATGTGGACCTTGCAAATATAACTCAAAAAGCACCCTGGATGCTGAGCAGCCCATCTTGATTGCGTTTCTTTAATCTTCGTTGAGGTTAACAACAAAATCCAAATTAAGGACCTGTTTCTGCCCCAAGATTGGTGTTTGCAGATTGGTGCTTATCAGGTTACATCAGCTACTGCTCTCCTGTGCCACGCAGCAGATTCTGCAAGGTGTAGCATTGAAAGACTGGAACAGCCCCTTGAGTCTCAGCTCATGTGAGTCATTAGAGAAAGATTTATTTCTCCTTCATTTTAACAACAAAGAGCTTTCCCACTTGCAATTTTAAAAGTGTTTGCACTGAATGTATTGACTAAGTTTGATTACATAATTGAAGTCACATAATTAATACCGTTAAGAATGATTAATGATTTCTTGAAAAGATATAAAAATGTCTTCTCTAATCAAGTTACATACACAAGTTAAAAATAAAGAAATCAATATCACAGGTAAAGCACAGTGGAAAAACAAAGTGACTATATACTTTCCAGCAAATACATAGCTTGCATTTTTAAATTTTCTCCAGAGCTGAGCTGTTTCTTCTTGTCAGAGTATAAGTCAATTATGCTGTAGCACAAAAAGAAATCTGCAGTATTTTACTGTCATTGTTGGTAATTTGTCCCTTAGGGTGTTAGTATTCATACATAATTGCATATTGTCTCTCCCTGTAACATTTTCTACTTTCTTTCTCTGTTAGAACAACATAAGAATTATTGCATCCAAGGGTTTTAGCAAATTATCCAGCTAACTTGATTTACATTCTATTCACAAACAGAATTACAGAAGGGAAAAATACATTTGCTTTGGTTTTTTTTCCTTAGCTATCTTTTGGCCCTGAAAGATTAGAGTTTGTTCGTATTTTTTCATTTGTGTGTGTGAGCTTCTTTAAAAGTATAAACAAAAATAAGGAAACACTATTGTATATAATGACATTGAAATCACTAAGTGAATCTCTTTTGAAAGACTCGATGTGGTCTGCAGATGATTGCGTTGTAACTTGCGTAAGAAATAGCTGCAGTTTGTAAAAGCAATAACCCAAAATGCTCATTATACAGGTGAAGGCTATTTAAGTCTTTTAGATACTGGAGATGTCAGTACCGTGCAAAATTCCTGTCCTCTTAAATATGGATACTCTAGTGGATGTGCTGTCCTAAGCTTTGGTAGATTTCTCATCTGGACAAACTTCAGGAAGGATGGAACGGCCACAAGGGTCTACAGGGCTTCTCGATCATAATCCAGGGGCCTCCTTGGTTTCCAGAATGTCTAGAGGTGACCCGAAGTCAGCATTAGCTACAAATAAGCAATTCTTAGAGAAATTTGTGGAGGATACTTACGTTATTCAGGATAGTACAGATGGGGGTTGATTGTGAAAAGCTGCAGAAGGACCTTATCAATAGTAGAGTGACAGGGAAAGAAAATGCATCTTGAAATTCAATGTGGGTCAATGCAATGCGATAAAAATGGAAAAATACTTAATCTTACGCATACTCAAAAGAAGTTATGGTTGTCTGCAAGCATGAGAAACAGTGTTGGGTGTATAATGAGTAGTTTTGTGGAAATATCAGCTTGATGCCAGACCACAGTGAAAACAAATCGGAAGTTGGATATTATGAGGAATGAAACAAACATGGGAGATAGAATTATGCACCGTTATAGATTCAGGATGTACACAAATCTTGAGAATCATGTAAAATTAAGAGTCCCCTGATGTCAAGGGTTGTGTGTAGACCTGGAGAAGGCGTGAGAACTGGGACGTGGATGGTCCCAACTTTTCGGTGGTTTCCACTTGAACGGATGGCGAGTTCAGCCTGGAGAGGCCGCTCTGTTGCGTGACCTTGTGTTGGTGACCTGGGCAGGTCTTCCCCTGTCCAGAAGGCAGGAGATCACCTGGAAATCTCAGACAGCAGCGATTTTTGTGTGAACGCTACCGCAGAGCGGGTGGAGAGCCATTTGGCACCATTGTTGCTGCAGAACTGACAGGGAGGAAAAAGAGGAGCCTGGCTGTAATTAACAAAGCAGCTTAACTACTAATACCTTGGTAATGTCCCTCGTATTTTAGATGAAAGGCTCAACTGGTAATTTGAAATGAGAACAAACACACTGAAAGGATGGCTACTGTGAGAAAAAGGAGTACATGAAAACAGTGATTTGTCCAAAACAACGAGTTTCCTGGATGTGCTCACGGGGTTGTCTGTGGGTGCTGGAAATCACTTTTGGAGCTGCTTTTCACAGCTCAAGTGGGTGAACTGAAGTTTCATGCAAGTTTTGCATAAGAGCTCCCAGAGCAGCTCAGACAGTATTTTACCATTATGGAAACACCAGAAAACAAACCAAACAGCACATTAGAGTAGGGGGGGGGAAGAAAACCACACACACACACACACACACACACACACACACACACACACACCCCCCCCAAACCAACCAAACAACAAGAAAAAGCCCAAACGAACACATTTGAAGGATTTTTAGAGCATATATCTGCATCAATCAGAAAAAAATAGTAAAAGGGTACCGTTTTTGTTTGGGGAAATGGGGAAAAAAAAAATGAGCACATTTTCAGCTGGGAATTATACTGGGAAAAAAAAATGCTTTTGCCAAACAGAAACCTCACAAAACTCAAAGTGGGAAATATTTTTTCAGATGGAGTGGGTGTCTATACAGAGCCATTTTGCTTTATCCCTTCTGGTCCATCAGCACCCTAAATAAATACACATTGGTACTTTAGCCAGTAAGTCCCCACTGCTTACTGCACTTCGTTGCATGTGGTATCATTGTTAAGAAACATCTTCATACATCACAGATACCTATGTATGTTTTGGGAGCAGTGCATGATTCTTCTAATAATTCTATGGTAGAGTAACTGTGAATCCCACCTCATGGGTGCTTTTGGCTAACATAGCTAAGCCATAGTTACCATGGGTAAAGCAGAAAAGCATTTCCCGAGGAAGAATAGCAATTAGTCTGGAGCTGACAGGTAATTCCTTCCCAGATATTTATCCAGAAATATGGGGGAGAGGGGGTGTGTTAAGATTATTATTTTTTTCTTCCATTTTGCAATCCAGATGATGAATTTTTAGGCATTCCAGTTCCCTCTGATGGAGTTCCCACTCTCATGGCTCAGTGGCTCTTTGTATTCACTGCCCACACAGCATGGGCTATGTTTGTTTTGCTCTCCTCCTCCATCTCTCATGAATAACAAAACCGTAGGAACAGGCTGAATTTATCTGGGATCATTCAGGTAGCAGATGAACTTTGAGTGTTGACTTTTTCACCCTCACAGGCATTGTCCATTTACTTTCTTCTTATACCCCTGCTCTAATTTGTACACAGCTACTTGTCATTAGCTGGCATTTACAAACATGTATTGATTTTTTTATTAATTTATAAAGAGTTCAAACAAATAGTGGTAGTCAATCCTAGCAGTAATCCCCCAAGGGGCTAGAAAAGATACAGAGAAAACTGCACAATCTATAGGCAGTGCATTAAGGGGAAAGATTTCAGATGCCTGTGCGTACTTTCATGATATCCCTTTGTGTACGTATTGGAGCTAGTAAATACAAATGTCAAGAGAATATTTTCAGCAAAGTCATCGTTTAAAATTATTCCAAAGCATATAAAAAGCAGCGCAGTTATTCGTTAAATACATGTTGGCAGGTGTCGAAGGATTCTTTCTGAATTTAGGCATCTTTTGAGAGAAAAGAGACCTGCTTAAATCTCACTGAATGGCAGAAACAGAATGTCCTGGGCTCAGAAGCAATGACGGTGCCTGGTGGGGCTCCCCCAACTTGACTCAAGGCTGTTCAGGGATGGAGGAGAACGTACACCAGAGCATCTCAGAGGAGCTGGGATATGGAACAGTTTCTGTTGGGAGATGTGCTGTGTGGCTGAGGCATCTACAGATACAGAACAATGTATGCGGGTGTTTCTATAAAACAGTTCGCTTTTCTCTAGAGGTATGGCAAAGTTTCTTTCTCCACTTATGTCAAGTTTTTTTTTGCTTATGTGTAAGTATTGATAAGCATTCCCTACAGTGCAGAGGTGATACGTCAGCTTGGACAGTTGTTTTCCAGCAGAACCCGATCTATTGAAATTAGTAGTTTGATTAATATTTCAGAGGAAAAATATTCTATTTTCTTTAAAAACGCCCACATCTATTTTTGATTAGCAGTAAGAAGTGTTTCAAACAGCTGTGTGTTTCAAACGTATTCACTGGAGACCTCATAGCGAGGTTCCGACTTGAGGTGAGGATCATCCCGTGCCTCTCTGAAAGACTGGACTGCATGGGGGATCCTCCTGTGCAGCAGACCTGGGATGAGATTCCAGCCAGCTGGAAAACAGAAAACGCCTTGTTATTCACAGCCTTTGCTGACTGCCCTCATCTGAAGGCTTGATAAATTAAGTGCATTGATAAAAACGAGGGGTGTCCTATGCAGTGAAATGTCCTGTGAATACGGGAGCAGAATGCTTGCAAATGGTTGTGAGAATCATGTAGATAAAACAAAACCACCATCAGATAGGCTTCAATGATGTGTTAGAGAATGTTATTAGACAGAGTCCAGCAGTCCCGTGGTATTTCAAATCCTCTGGCATTTCAGTGACCTTTTATAAGACATATTGCATTGAACAATTAATTTGTTTCATGACCATCCCATTGTATCCAAGAAAAAAAAAAAATGTTAGTCAAAACCAGGTGTCCTGATCAGAGTCATGTATTGCATTTCAAAACCCATTGAGTGGAAGCTAATTTCAACAATTTGCATGAGAGCCTTTTGCTATCACTTCTATCATAGTATCAGTGTCGGCTCAATTTTCAGAGCAGCTGTAGCTCAAACACTGACCTGCTGCCTATTACAGTAGTGTAATGAAGTGCAATGGACTAGTAATTATTCTACATTACCGTAGATCAGGTAACATGCAGCCTTCAGTTATCACAATGGAATCCCAGTTCTTGCTCAAAATGAGAAAACTGACCATGAAGTTGATTTAAGGGTGTCATCAAAAATTACTTTCGGAGCCTGAAAATGTACTACTTATTTCCCAGATAGCATCTGACATTGCTGTGCAAATGCCCCAGAGTCACTGCATGCTTGAATAAACTAGTTTCAAATAGCTGAATGAAGAGTTGTATCTGAGAGGTAGGAGTAAAATGAGATGGGATGTTCTTAAAATTTCTAGTAATGAAGTCGCATTAGGCAAATTATTTCAATGTCTCCTTTCTAACACCATCTGTGAAACATCCTAACAACTTCTTCAGGAAATCATGTGGATTTTTGTCTGTTGCTGTGGATGAAATATTGAGCATTATGAATTTGACTTAAAAGCTTGGCGAATCGCTCGCTACCTGCCTGTACAATAATGACCTCAGCCTCCCTAGGTTGTATAATATTACTTCCAAAGAATGAGCTGAGATTGTCATCAACTGTACATTAAGATTTCCTCCTTCCACAAACCTTTTGATGCAACTGTCTCAAAACCTGCATTTAACCCTGTCTTTTGGAGGGTGGAAACCTTGAAGGCAACTCACAATACAACAACTATGGATACTGCGGGGGACAAATGCTTTGCAGTTATTAGGTTTTGTCACCCATTACTGACACATTGCCTTGGAGTGGAAGGAAGACAGAGCTCCTCCTAGGAAATCGGCATTTTTCTGGGTAGAGAAGGGGCAGAGCGTGTGTGGTAGTGGGCTGTACACTTCGATTGTCCAGTTTTATTATTATCTAGTTATTACCAGTTGTCGCTTAGTTGTTTTGCTGCCGATAGAGGTAATTATTTCTCTTTTTTAAGCACTCTTAAAAAAAAAACGCTCTTCTCGCATCACCATCAGTATCTGGCATGAAATTTTAGCTCTTCCCTACCAGAGGTAACAGGATATTAAAATATATGGAACAAGCAGCCTGGAAAGTATAACTGTCAAATCCAGTAACATTGTGTCAGGGGTAACATCAAATTAAGTTCTAAAAAGGTAAAATAATCCCTGCAGAGCAATTTGTAAGAATCTGGGTGGTGTTTTTTTTTTTTTTCTAGAGTGAGGCAAAAGGGAATGTGGCTTAGATTTTCACTTTCAGCCCACACAGAATTCACACATAGTAATTCACTTCAGGTAAAATACGTGGGGATGCACAGGCTGCCTGGATGAATATACGCTCCCAGCAGCACCGTCAGGAGGCTAACCCTTCTTTGGGACAGAAAAGGGGGAGTGACAGGGCGTGGGGGAAGGTACAACAAGGCAGAAAAATCAGCAGTAAGTATAGGTGGTAACGTATCAGAAAAATGGCTTTTTCTCTTGGCTACGTGAAATAGCCAGAGGGATAGTTGATCTTCAGGCTGACAGCAACATATCATATTTAGGTAAGGATTTCAGACTGCCTACAGCACTTGCATTTCCAAGGTATTATAAAACCTGAACTTCTGGGCTTGTAGCTCAGCATTATCCTCCCCTGATCCCTGAAACCGTGAAGTGACAGCAGCCACGGGGCTGAACCCAAGGGGTGCCCGTCTCTCAGGACGGTCTGTCCGTGTGTCCATCTGCTCCTGAGCTGGATGGCCCTGCTGCATCATATATCAACATGAAGGGGCTCACTGCAACGCTGCTGTTGGTACTTGCAGATAATAAAGTAGGTAAATATGTGGGTGATGCTAGAAGAAATGTGAGTGTCAGGTTACAAATCCATCTCAGATAGGAGGTTTTTTCTCCTTTTATATTCATCTATAAATGATCACCAACACAATGAGTAGCTTTTAGATCAGATTTTAAAGGAGTAGATTTTAAAGAAATACCTTCCTGCTTTCTTAGAAAGCAATTGAAATGCAGATGGGGCTTATTTTTATTATTTTAAGACCTGAATCGTAATTCTAGATGTGACAAATCTTCAGCTAGAGGTGCATCAATATGACAAGGCTAATGTGTCCAACCAAAAGAATTCACATATTGAGATTTGACTATTTTCAGTAAGTGACTCATTAATGAGCTGTCAAGACTTGCTTGTAGCAACTATTGCACAACTAGTCACAATAGTAATACGAAGAATAATAATCAGAAGAGAACAGCTAATTTTGCTATTTCAGATAAAATTTTTAAAAAGTTATTTGTTACAAAGACATATTCACCAGCAGTTAATATGTATTTATCACTGGCACTAAATTATTATTCTAAATCATGAGGCTAACAAGGTGTTTTCCTGTATAAGATTTAACTAAACCTCTGGAGTTTTTAATCTGTTTTCCTGACGAAGTTTACTCAGAAACATTGGCTCTGTTCTGACTGTCAGGAGACCCCAAGTCTCTCTGTGTAAACGAAAAGAGGCTCCCAGTGCTGCCTCATGCTTTTATTATGGGAATCACATTAAATGTGATAATTTTATTGAAGAGAATGTTTGCTATTGTGTCAGCTTCAAATTGTGCTTCCTCGGCATCAGCAGAATATGAATTAAGAACATCGGTCTAACTTTGAGGCTAATCACCAAACATGGGAACTGTCTCATCAGCCCCCCAGCAGAAGATATATCTAAAATGCGACAAAAGGCAATGAGTAGTTTTCAACTGTTCTTAGTGAAACGTCTGAAACTTCTGCCTTCGTCTCCTCACAAACTGTGCTCTGAATATAGAATCTGTGAGTCCAAAGTCAACCATCTGCCTTTATTTGCAATCCAAAGTTTCTGTTGGGCCAAAATGAAAATCATAGGATCATAGCATCATTTAGGCTGGAAAAGATCTTTAGGATAATCAAGTCCAACCATTAACCTAGCATTGCCAAGTCCACCACTAACCCATGTCCCCAAGCACCACATCTACACGTCTTTTAAACCCCTCCAGGGATGGTGACTCCACCACTGCCCTGGGCAGCCTGTTCCAATGCCCGACAACCCTTTCCAGGAAGAATTTTTTCCTAATATCCAATCTAAACCTCCCCTGGTGCAACTTGAGTCCGTTTCCTCTCATCCCATCGCTTGCTACTTGGGAGCAGAGCCCAACCCCCTCCATGCTCCAAGCTCCTTTCAGGCAGTTCAGAGATCAGAAGGTCTCCCCTCAGCTCCTGTTCTCCAGCTGAACCCCCCAGCTCCCTCAGCTGCTCCCATCACACTTGTGCTCCAGCTCCGTTCCCTTCTCTGAACCTGCTCCAGCACCTCAAGGTCTTTCTTGTTGTGAGGGGCCCAAAACTGACCCCAGGATTTGAGGTTTGGCCTCCCCAGTGCCCAGTACAGGGGGACGATCCCTGCCATGGTCCTGCTGGCCACACTATTCCTGATACAAGCCGGGATGCTGTTGTCCTTTTTGCCCACCTGGGCACACTGCTGGCTCATATTGAGCTGCCGTCAGTCAACACTCCCAGGTCCTTTTCCTCCAGGCAGCTTTTCAGCCACAAATGACCCAATTCCCTTCACCCACAGTGACTTGGCTGAAGGAATTTAGTGGCTGCCCTAGGGAAGTCTCAGGTTTATGTCTAGGAGGGTTGTAGGAGTCAACTTCTGCAAGGCATGGGAGCTCCACATCTTCTAGAGGACATGCATGAGCATTTGGGGAACAGGAGAGAGAGGACTGAAGGGGTAGCATGACCTTCTAGTGTTCTGACAAATGCCTGTTTGCAGTACAGATAGTTTCGTTCTGCATCCGTCTATATGATATCCAGAGGGAGCATTTGGAAATGTAGACATGCATTTTCCTTTTTTTTTTTTTTTTGTCAGTCTCTGTGGCTCTGTTGACTCGAATCTGCTAATTCCTATCTGCCAAAAATTTGGCTTATGAACAAGACATATTTAAAATGTAAATCTCTGATGCAAATATCCAGAGCTCATTGGGAATCTTTTATCAGGATGATAAATAATTTTTTTTTAAAAGATTGGGGTTTTTTTCCCAATAAAAATGCAGTTATTGCCAGTTCCGAATTTTCTAATGGAAACTTCTTGTTTCACTGAATATTTGCGATTTCCACAGGAAAATGGAATTAACTATTTCATGTGGCTTGAAACATATTTAAAATCACTTAGTGATTTTTTTTTCTTTTTTTTTTTTGGTCCTGGAGTGAATTTCCCTATGATCCTTTGCCATATGGCAGTAAGAGTTCAGCTCCCAGTGTTACAGACCACTTCCATCCCCAGCCCTGATGTTCACAGCCACTTTTCCACCGTGTGGCCCAGGACACACATTTCACACAGAGTTGTTAGTAAGGGATGGAGAATGTCAGACTCTCATTATACGCTGCAGAAACCCAGGCAGGACCTCATTGTCCTGATTCCCAAGAGGACTGTAAGCCAATGTGCTGATTTTTTTCCTGACCTGGACTGGTGTAACATCAAGAGATGGGGATTTCAGGGTATCACACAAGCTGTGGCCTGATTAGGAATTCTGGGTGATAGGGAAGAGCAGATCCCTGCTCCAGTGAGGCCATTTCTGGCTCCCATATGCTTCAGAAAAATATGTTTTTTGATGCAGGACATTTAGGGTTGTTTTATCAGTGGCTGAAGTAAATAGCCCATCAATTTCAAAATTGCTGAAAGTTTGATTTTGTTAGAAGACCATCNAAAAAAAAAAAAGAATTCTGAATCTTACTTTTCAAATCCTGCTTTAAATGGAGAGAAAGGCTGAAATGTCAATATTTCTTCTGGGATAGAAATGCTGTACTGGCTATGCTCTGTAAACAGTTTTGAATAGGAGACTGTTTCAGTGGAGATCACATTCTCAAATGCATGATTTATGGGCTTACGAGGGTATTAAGCATCGAATTAAGTGTCTGTAAGGATCTTCTTTCACCTGAAGAGTCTATACCTTTAATATAAACTATTAAAGGCAAGGAAGATCAATATGATAGAAAAGAGTAAAATAACAAAAGCACCTGATAAATTCTCAATTAGCTCCTAAAAACTGTAAAGATGGCACATGACACTAAATGCTTGCTTGGTCTGAGTGAGCAAACTGGCTGCAACTTTAATGTGGTGTCGCTCGCCCTTCTCACTGTGTTATACATTCCCCTCTAGTGGCTAATAAAAGATTTATGGCAGGAATTTCTTCTGAGAGCTAGAACCCAATTTGCAAAGGGGAATCAAGGGGAATTAGGCGTGTAAATACTTCTAACAACCCAAGCAGGGGGTCCTTAGTTGTGCACTGACAAAACTCCCCCTCCTTGTGCTGCAGGTAGAGATCAAATTGTTCGGCTAAGGTTGATTACATCTAGAAATCGAAGGCTGAGCAGCATGTTGGGTACTATTGGAAGGTGGAGGATGGAGTTAGGGTTGAGAAGAAGTCTGAAAAATATGTTTTGTACAAGTTTGAAAAGGGTTTCCGGTTTTTTTGGTCCTTATTTGTCCTGCCAGGTTGGTTGGTTTGTTTGTTTTTAACAGGGATGAATAGCTTGATTGTAGCTGTTGTTTTGTTTTCATGGGTGTTTTGTGTGTGAGTGCATCTTTGCTTGCTTAGGTGCTCTGGGTTTCAGCTCCATCTGTGTCTCGTCGATTTGAGGATTGGGGTTTGGAGTGCATTTGTTCTGATTCTGAGTAAAATTACAGTGTGTTTGCTCTGAGCACACCTGGTCCTTTTGTTGATTGCTGTGGTGTGCCTGCCTGAACGGAGAAAAGGAACAATCAAGGGGAGAAGTCACAAAAAACCTGAGCCCTGGGGCTCTCATCTGCTTGCTGGAGTGGGATGATGAGCCCATACGGCTCGGTACGATACTTCAGGAATCACTGACCTTTTCTGGATGGGCACTGGCATCTGGATTAAACCTTAAATTTGGATTTGTCCTCACACACGTGAACTACCAGTTGGGTTGTATGTGTGGGGAACTACTGCGTCCAGCTCTGGAGCCCTCAGGACAGACATGGACCTGACGGAGAGGGGACAGAGGAGCCACCACGATGATCAGAGGCTGGAACAGCTCTGCTGGGAGCACAGGCTGAGAGAGCTGGGGTGTTCAGCCTGGAGAAGTGAAGCTTCTTTATGACTTGCTTGTGTTAATTGAAGTGGGCCATAATCCACTTGAAATGACTTAAGTTCACCAGTCTTAGCTGAAAAAGGTGTATACTTTATTCTCAGTATAAATGATCCTATAACCTCTGTTGGTACATGACTTGCAGGGGTTTGGTGCCAGCAGCCAACACACAGGTTAAGTGGCAAACCAGGTTTCTGTAATTCCTCATACAGCAAGTGAACCAGGCTCATCTGCAGGCAAGGAAGTCCCCACCACCTTCCCACTGTGTTTTCAAACAACATTTGGGAGTGATTTATACTGTATTGTGACACTGGTACCATCTGCTCGTCATCGTAAGTATGAATGAAGTGATAATGAAGAAAATGTTCTAAGCAGCTAACAAGATGATTACACTCTAATAACACAATTTTGGCATAATTTGGATCTTCAGCAATCTACAAACACTTCATTTCAAAATCTAAAGGTCTGGAGCCTGCAGTCTGCAGCTACACAGAGCTCTCTTCTCACTTTTAATATGAGAGAAAGAAGAAAATTGATAATGAAATGTCTCAGAAGTCCCTCTCCACCTGTCTGCTGACTCACACTTTCTCCTACATGGCATCTGCTGAGCTGCAGAGCCTTGATTCTTTTCCTTGCCTGCTTCACCCATGCTTTGGAAACAACTTCTCAGAGCAGACTCGGTACCTCCCCAGGGCAGGAACCCTGCCAGGGTTTTCCACCCAATCTGCTCACTCTTTTATTACAGGAAAACAACAGGAACTCTCCATTGCAGCTTCTTTCAGGACCCTTCAGTTTTTTTTAATGGAGAGTAAATTGGAAGTTCTGAGAAAACACATAATAATGATCATTTTGCATTAGATTCAGTGAAGTTTCAGAAAAAAAAAAAAGCTGCAATTTGTTTTAAAAAATTTAGAATTTTTAAAACCTTTTCTTTCAATATGAAAATTTGCATAGAAGAATTAATCTCATTTCTTTAAAGTCCACCAAATGCAGAGGTTCAATTTCCCTGAGGTTAGGACCATCTGATCCAGTTTGACTCAAGTCTGTACTGCTCTCCAAGATTTTTCTACTTGGTTGCCGTTGTTCCAGGAGGGAACAGCCTGGCTGCCCGCAGCAGTGTCAGGTTCTGCAGCTCTGTGCCTAGGAGTTGTTTCTAAGAGCCCTACTTTTCCAAGCAGGGCTGTTGAGACAAGTTGGAACTTTCTGATGCAAAGCTGGCCGGAGCTGGGGTTGTCCCACCAAGTCTTTTGTGCTTCAGCGTAGTGGCGTGGCAGCGATGCAACCGCGAGCAAATGTGCTCAACAGATTTTGGGCAAACGCCGTGAAAGCCAAAAACATTTCTGGAAACTGTGGAGCTTATTTCTTAAGCCTACAATAGAATTTATGTGTCATTCAAGCAGAAATGTCTAAATGTATTACTTTTGACTGGAATATTTTCCACTAAGGAGCAGGCTTTTTCATACCAGAAATTTGTGTGATGTCTTGCTACCAATCTGATATAGCACCTTGCTAGAAGGAAAATGGTATTTGTTGAATTGGTGGTACAGCAACAGATCTGCCATCCAAGCTGATCTGCCGTTCAATTAGACTTCACTTAGATGATTATATGATCAGAGTGACCAGCAGTAATAAAAAATAGGAAACATAAAGCAGATTTTTATGCTGTTATTTTTCTTTCTTGTATTTTCATCTTTACATTAATCTTTTCAAAATGAATAGGCAGAAAAGAAAGAAAGAACCCACGTGAAAAGATGTGGTACTGAGTGACACTTGTGCGATCCAGTGACTGTGGTTGCTGTGAAGATCTATGCATCATGGACGTGACTCATGAAACAGCTATTCCTGCACCAGGTGGTTAAAACTCAGCAATGACAGATTTACGAGGAAATCATCCTTAATCTTTCTGACCACACATGTGGATCAACAGAGCTGCAAGAGGAACTGTAATTCTTGGTTATTATTTCAGGAATTCTAGGGCTGCTGGAAACAGATTTATCCCCTTCTTTGGGCACGAGGACTTCAGAAGACTACCTGAATGTACTCTCGTTTGTTTTCGAAACTGGACAATGACCCAGAGAACATCCCTTCAGCCTGGAGGAGCCTGAGCGCTCAATGCTCTTGATGCCTCCTGCCTTCACCTCTCTGGGACTCGGAGGGACGGGAGCTGGGGGATGGATGGCACTGAAGCTACACCCTGCCCAGAGAGCAAACTTGGCCTGGGAAATTCTGTATAAGGAGGCTGTGCTGTTTTCCACTTGCTTTAGGCCACTACAGTGGTCAGAAAGTGAAAAAAAGTATATATACATATGTAGACCAAAATATAGAAAGCATATATAGACTAGATCTGAGGAGAGCTTTTCAGAGCAATGCTTCAGTTTTCTTTGTGGGGGCACAGGGTCAAAGATACAAACAAATTCCCCCAAAAGGAAAGGCATGAAGAAGTATTACCAGATACTCCTCAGTGTTTTAAGGAGGTAGAAAAGTAAATTATAAGAATGTACAAGCTGTAAGAACTCGGGGAAAAAAAAAAAAGCTTCTGTTGGTGGTGTACAAATATCTTTCCTGATTTATTTTCAATCGTGAGAAGAAAAAGAGGGGGAGAAAGGGAATAACTGCCTTTGCCAAGTGTTCAGAGATTCTCATATGCCTGATTCCCAGCTGCATCTACTCATTATCACTCTTGTGAGTATAACACTTCTCTGCAAATGCTCCAGCCACTTAGATTTCTGAAGAGGGTTTTTCAACAAGGATGGAATGTGATAAATGCAATTTAAACAAGCCACTTAATCAACTTATTTATATTAGATAACAATTTAAGCAGAGTGAATGAGTCTTCCGCACAGAAGCCCTCAGGAAGCCTCTGTGGAAGAGAAAACACCAGAAGATCGCTCCCTGTGCAGCCGCCCTCAAAACGTTTCTCGGCTGGGTGGTGGATCCGTGTCCCCCGTGCTCGGAATGGGCAGTCAGGGTGTGTTGGTCGGATGGAGGTCGTGGCCGGGGAATTCACACTTGGTGGCCCAGTGTGGTCCCTTGACCCCTTTTCGATGTCAGCAGCAGCCTCGGAAGGTCTCTGAGGGCACCGCTGGTGTGTGAGCTCTGACAATCCCCTGCCCTCGCCCCATGGCACATCCTTGTCCTACCAGTTTCAGGAGATTCATCTGCTTTCAGCTCTGATTTTCTGGGTGGATGAGGAAGGGGCATCTGGAAAAAAAGAAAGCAACTTTTATTAATTTTATAAATTAAGGTTTTATTAATTCCTGAGAAGATTGCCTCTGGGAAATGCTGCGTGTGTGTCCCTCTGTCTTTCTACCACACTGCTAAATATGCCCTGAGAACATATGGAGAATATGGAATCAAACTCTATGCACCTTTCCCCATCCGAAGTGCCCACAGGTCTCAGGAAAATGTTCAAGAAAGAAATCTGTGCAAGTGGAGCTACCAAAACCATCAGTGAACAAAGCCAGCTTTTAAAATTATATTTTCAGATCAGAAATAGGAGATGATCCTCACATTAGGTGAGGAACAGGAAAATAGAGGCGGAATTTTTATTTTAATTATTCATCTTACTTAATCTGAAAATATAAGTTGATCCTCATTTTACAGAAGCTTGTGGAATCCCTAATTTGAGATAAGGTCTGAGCAGGGATCATAGGCCCCAAGCAGAGAGGAAGGCTGATGGAAGTTTAAGCTGACAGAACTTGAAACAAATGGGCTTTGCCGTTTGGAGAATGTAAGCGAAGACCACAGCTCTGGAGGGAAAAAAAAAGGACAAAGTTGTAGTAAAACACTTCATAAACCACAGATTCCACTTCAGGAAATACAGAGGCAAAGGTGAAACGACAAGAGGAGATGGAGCAAAACTAGAGTGTGTTTTCAAGAGGCATCCTGAAGGCTTACCCAGACAAGCACAAACCAGCCACTTTTTGGAAGCCTTTTTGTCTGTGTAAGAAGCTAAAACATGACTGCAGGTATTGAAAGATAAACAAAATAAATGTAATTTGCACAGACAAGAAGGATTTGTAGGAAATATTAAAGAGACAGCTATGTACAGTAGCTGGATATTACACTAAGCACGAATGGTTCCCTTTTTACTTGTCATTTCACTGCCAGTGCAGAAGTTCACAGGAGGTCAGAAGTTGCATTACAAATTTTAAAGAATAAATTTAGTAATGTTGCAAACAGGAATGTAGACCTTCATTAGAATCAGTGGGGAATTTCCGAGCTAGATAGGGAGAGAAGATGTCTTTCAACAGCAGGATCCTCTGAGCTGTGAGATAGAGCAGGATGTGACTATTAAAACCCATGAGCTCCTTTGAAGATTTGCAAGACAAAGGACACCAGCTCAGACTGATCGAGCCCTTCTGATATGCCTGGCATATTGTCACTTCTCTATAATATTTCCTTCTAATGAATGAGAGGTAAGTCAAAATAGCCTTTTATGAGATTTAGGGTGAAAAACAGCACTTTCTGCAGCATTGCAGCTAACGCTAAATGTTAAAATTAGCTGGTGACCGGAAACAACAGTCCAAACCCTCTCCATCACCAGGACCTTCTCTCTCACACCTGTGGACCAACCTGCTCTTCTATCAAGAAGCACATTTCTGTGTTGCAGCTCCGGTTTCTCCTGCATAACCGCGTGGGACTGCGGTGACTCGCTCCATCTTCCCCTGGATTTCCAGAGAGGATCTGCCGTTCACCCTGTGAGAACGCGTTGGCCTTTGCGGCCATCGGTCACCTTCCTCACACCCAGGACTGGGTCTAAATTCAGGCTTAGCTGCCACACCGGTCTCGCCCACACTCCAATTTGCGTTTGTGCAGCGCTAACAGCTGTCAGCCACTGACGGCAACATCCCAAGTCCCAACCAGGCCTATGGTTTCAGAGTTACATGCGCATTTGCCATATGGACAATCCTGCAGTAACGTGTCTCGTCGGCTATTATAGCCTGAAGTTGGAAGTTCATCTGGAAATATTTTTTGTGTGTGTGCGCACTGGTTTTGCCAAATGTCCTGTTTTAATTATTCATCTCTCCTCATGAATAAATGAAAAGGGGAAACATCAAAAGTCGCCAAATATTCTGCGCTGGTCACAAACACTGAAGGTTTCTTTTTAATGTGCAATCAGAAAGTTGGATTAAGATTCACTCCTTTGATATGCAGCTGATTATTTTTTTACATATAAAAAAGAGAGAAATTCCTGTTTCCTGCAATTAACTGTATTTTTTTTGAAGCGCAACAGGCATAGAGAAATCACATATCTGTGGTGACTCCTTTCAAAGAAAACAATTAGCATCCATATCAAAAAGCTAATTCAGAGAAATTAAAGAACACATACATCAGTAAAATATAATATTTCCTCTTTAGCACATCTCATTGTGTACAATGTGTCACTGTAAAATTGTTAGACTTGGAGATAATGAAGAGTGACAGTTGAAGGGTTCAGGGCTTCATATAAGACTTTTGGGTATGTAAAGATTTTAATTGCACATAATTATGAATGTGGAAGTGGAACGATTTAATTTTTTAGCTTTCATGCTATTAGAAGGCTAATAGAACCAATATCAAACTGAGTTAGTTACAGCAGAATTACTAGAAGCAGCTATTTTTTTCATTCAGCAATTTAAATTAAATCAAAACAAAAAAAAAATTAAAATAGCTCATATGTTTCTCTCTTCTTTTACATTTATGTAGTGGCAGCAAGATAAGTGGTGTATGCTATTAACAGAGATGAAGAAAATAGTTCTAATAAGATTAGAATATCCTGGAATAATGGGAATGGATAGTGGGGAAGCACAGAAGAAAAAGGACAAGTATAAATGGTGCAGTTAAAGTAATAAAGTGGTCTACTAACTTTGAGAGAGAATGTTGTCTAAGGCAACTCTCTATTCTTGCTACGAATACGTGAATATACCCTCTCCCCAGCTGAGACAGATGCTCTGCTGCTGGTGAGCGTAACGAGAGGAGGAGTGAGCTGCTCGTACTGGCTCTGTGTGCTGAAAACACACACATAGCAGGGACAAAACGTGCCAATAGCCAGAGAGGTTTCTGAACGGCGCCTTTCTGGGAGTCAACCAAAGCGTTCACCTTGGCAGCGTCAACGGGGACGGCAACAGGGATTGTCCTCTCCCAGCATCCTGGCTGACCATAAGCACTAGGACAACTTCCAGGAAAGCCCAGGGTGAGATAAAAAGATTCTCATCACAGCCCATTTTCTGCAGGGTTCAGAGCTCCCCACTGGTAACGTTCTCTAATACATCCCCAGAGCTGAGCAGCCAGCCCTCTTGTGCATCTTTCCCCACTTCTCATCGTAAGAAGGACGTTGAATTACTAGAGAGAGTGCAGAGGGGGTGACAAAGCTGGTGAGGGGCCTGGAACACAAGTGTGATGAGGAGCGGTTGAGGGACCTGGGGGGTTCAGCCTGGAGAACAGGAGCTGAGGGGAGATGTTATCACTGTCTGCAACTGCCTGAAAAAAGGTTGGAGCATGGAGGGGGTTGGTCTCTTCTCCCAGGTAGCAAGTGATAGGATGAAAGGAAATAGCCTGAAGTTGTACCAGAGGAGTTTTAGATTGGATATTATGAAAAAATTTTTCCTGGAAAGGGTTGTCAGGCATTGGAACAGGCTGCCCAGGGCAGTGGTGCAGTCACCATCCCTGGAGGGGTTTGAAAGGTGTTTAGACAAGGTTCTTATGGACATGGTTTAGTGCTAGAGTTAGGTTAGGTTGTGGTTGGACTTGATGATCCTGAGGGTCTCTTCCAACTGAAATGATTCTATGGTTCTTGTAGCAGTTTTGGGTTCCTTTTCTCACTCCTCCTCTCATATATCCCCACTTCTGCTGGGCATTTCCCTTAACCTGCTTTAAATTCATCCTTTCTCTGACACCTCACAAGCTTATCTGCTAAGCAAACACTCAGGCTGGGGGCGTCTGGAGTTTGCCCCCCTGTTTTTCATGCGAGCGCCTGTTCTTCTCCGTACAGCTGTAACACAGCCTGCCCAGCACAGGGGACAGGGGGCAGGAAGAACAGTTATCGGCAGGGAGGAGTGAGAGGAAATAGTATCCAGACTCTCAGCATTTTCTGCATCTATAACCAGGTGTTTCTGGTTTTGCATTCCCTATATCATTTTTGCATTCGCTGTATCGTTCCTTATGACAGAGCTAGAAAATGTGTTTCTATCTACTGCTAAACCCCGCTCAAGTCCACGTTTCAGCAGCAGTTAGAAGTCTGTTGATGTTAGGATGTCTTTGCAGATCTTGGACCTTTTCAATTAATTTTAATCAGGTTCATTAGCACTTTTTTAATGTGTAAGAAATGGGCAAATACATAACTGAAGAGCCACTTACCTTTTAATGAAGGTAAAAAATATGCAATTAAAAAAGCTGTGTCTTTCAGCAACTTTGCAGTAAATTAACTTGTTTTGTCATTATTGTGCATGCAGGATGTCACTTACTCTGGAGTTTTGACATAAAATTCTTTATCTTTGGCAGAATTAGCAAGTAACATTAAGAACTAGGAAATGACAATTAGCTAGTGAATTAGGTGGATATACAATGTGTTAATTATTGAGGGACCAAACTTCATGCAATTAAAATTTAAAATAAAGATAAGAACAGTGTATTATTAGGCATCTGAGTATTTAATGAAGTTACAAATGATTACCAAATTTTATAAACTAATTCTAAGGTTCCTTGACTATTCTTAGAAAATTTTGTGCCATGGGACTTATAACAGGCTGCAGTTGTTTGTGAATAGAATAATAATATGAATCTCTGAAATGCTATAGGAATCTTTGCTTTTTATCAATTATACACGTGCCTAAGAAGATGTTTAAATGTCTTGCTGCTAAAAATATGTTATACTGATGCTTCTTCACCAAGGTCTTAACTTCAAAGCTGAGTTTCACATAATAACTGCCATATCCAACAGCTTATTGCCTGTGCATCAGCAAGGTGTTGGAAGTTCTATCTTCATTTAAAGTCCCTTTAAAATCAATGGGCATCTTCCCAAGTCAGCCATTCATGTGCTACATTCATGTAAATACCAACAGTAAACTTCAGAGCAGCCTTGCTGCTGTGCTCTTGGCTATGAACCTCAAGTTTTGCCATATTTTCTTCTCTGCAGTGAAATAAATCTGCTCTGCTTGTGAATCAAGGCCACAGATGATTGCACAGTGCTGTTCGCACCAGTTCAGTTTGCATCTGCTCCACTGGCTGGATGAGCCCACGGCAGAGAAACCTTGAAAAATTCGCAGCAACAGGAGGTCTTGCTTAAAAAATGTGGCCTATGTTATTTATTATTTCTATCACAATGGATGGGAGAGAGTGATGGAGAGCTGCGTATCAGCAGTGCCAACACCCCCCGGGAGCCCTCACTGCTCCGTGTCCTGTGAGTGGTCCTGGACACTCTTTACTGCTACTAACAAGGACTAATTTAAGCAAAACAAGTGAAGTTAAGACCAGAAATCATCTGAAGACCAAACAATCCATACAGAAGAGCTCTTGGTGCTTTTAACACGTGTTGGCCTGGGTGGCAGGTACCGACCAGGCCAAACAAATTTATCATTCTCAGGACAATGTCCCTGTACCAAGAGGCTTTCCACGCTCCTTCCATCCCATGGGACAGGCACATTCACGCCCAGCCCTGTCCCCATCCGCATGGCTCTCGTGCTGGCTGTGGGTGTCACTCTGTGTACCTGCACTGGGAGTAATGCAGCCTGTGGTGCTGATTCTGCATGCAGCCCACAAACAAGGCTCTGTGTAAACCATCTTATTTATTTCACTATCCTTCCCCCATTCACCAGGCAAATTATCACATGTGTATTCAGTTTCAATAAGATAAAAAATTGCCTAATAAAATATTTACTCAGCCTTTGTCCCTGCAAGTGTAAACTCATGTAATTACAGAGCACTCCAGAACCTGTGGCTATAAATCTCTAGAAATAAAATCCTCAGCACACTGACAGAAAAAGGCTCCCACTTACTGTGAAAATGGGAAGCTAGTCCATGCCAAACTGTTAGATTAACTTAATGTGCTCCAACTCGTGCTCCTTCTCTCTCTTCAGTCTTCGAGGAATGATGTTTATCTCTTCCTGCTGCCTTGCGATGGCTGTCAATAGCTTTCCGTCGTAGGCTGGAAAAGGGATGATTCCCTCTTTCTCGCTGAAATCATTGTATCTCAACCCAATATGGGCTCTCATTGCTGGCTACCGCGGAGGCTGTGGCCAGTGCTGCCTGGGACATGCTGTTAGTAGAATTAAGCACAGAGTGGAGGAGATAAAGGATGCTGGCCCAGGTGCAAAGTCAACAGCACTAAGTGATGAGCAACGGGAGCTTCAGTGCAGAAGAAGAGGTGAGCAGAAGAGGCGGAGGGGAGAAGCCGGGCTGTGTTTCGGATAGCTGGGTGCCACATGGCAGCAATCAGTTCAGGCTACCAGAACACAAGATACACTCAGCCACTGCCGCTCCCAGTAGAGCTAAAGCAGAACTGTGTTTAATAAAGGTCAATGCGTATAGATGCATTCAGAAAATTCAGCGTACCCCAGCAGCAAGGAGGCTTTGATTATGTCAGCCTGATCGTCCCTGCGCCGGCAGCGTGGCCGCCTTCCCCGGGACACACTGCCCCAGACACGGTGTGACCGAGCTGCTGCGCCAGGAAAACGCTCCCGAGACTTCAGGACTGAATCTCAACAGGGAGTGGGAACCCCTGCCTGAGGAGTCTGCTTCCAAAATCGAACAATTAGCCATAATCTGTTTGTTAGATGGGCAGAGGAGAAGTGAGGCTATTATTTTCAATAATGTTACATTGAGACTTCAGTGCAGAGGGATCAGAGGAGAAGGGAGCATGAGGAATAGCAATCTCTTTTGTACCTGTCACTTTACCGTATGCCTGCTCCCACTTTGGCACAGCACCAGAGTTTTTCAAACACAGTAGCTTAGAGCAGTAGGGAGCATATTTTGAAGGAACTTTTAATTAAGTCTGCCCTTGGGCTCCTGAACAGAGAAGGGTGGGAGTCCCAGTGGTTGTTTTTAAAGGGTTCTTCTATAAAGGCATTTTTTTTCCCAGGCTATCATAGGTCTGGAATTGGGAAAAGAAAACCCCAAACAGGTAACCTCTCTAACTCAGCAGGTAACCTGACCCACCAGTGCCTGAAAAAGCACAGCAACACAGGCTTTTTACTTCTCAAACTAATTACTTGAAAAAAACACTGCTTGGATGCAAACCAGGTATCAACATCGCCATTCAGCACTGTCACTCCAAACCACAGCCGCTGGCAAACAGACAAGTGGGGAAAGTAAGGAGCAAAGAAAGAAAACATTCACCACTGGCTGCCCTGTAGGGAATCAAGGCGACCTGAAGAAAGCCCTTCCCAGAAATGGGTGAACACCTCAATCCTTGAGGTAGCCAAGACCCCGGGGTCACCCTTTGAAAACCAGAGGAATCATCCAGATGAAAAGTCTGTTTGCTTTTTCTTCTTTCCTGGGCAGACCGCTGCAAAACACAGGCTTTCCTTCGTCAGTGCATTTTCCATTTGAAAACATGTTATTGAAGAAAAGTCCCCAACAAGATCTGCTACCAGCTTCTGCAGGAGGTGACCCGAGGTAACAACAGCTGGAAGGGATGTGAGGGGGGAATTTCTTTAGTTCAAAAAACCCAGCACCTGAGTTTCATAATGGTTGTGTTTATGAAAAGGAGGCTGTCATATCAGCCTGGCATTCACGTGAATCCTTCTGTCAGCCTCTGAGCTTCATCTCGGAAACCAGCTGACCGTAGGACTCTCCAGCCCACTTTTGCAATGGTACTCGCTAACAAGAAACACATCCAGCAGTGACAACCACAAAGCTCTGCCTGAAATAAAGTCAGACTGAGCTGAGTGCTCACACCTTTAGCGATGAATCTTTGTGGTTTCCAGCCTGGTTTCCTTCTGGATCATCAAGAATGGCAGCTTGGCAGGTTTGGAAAGATGGCTGTGTCCTTCTGTGACAGGAACTGGGATTTCCTGCCCCTTCCAGCTCAGTCCAGCATCATTTATGGCACCAAGGGATGCTTCCCTCTTGATCTCCAAGTTGGTTCAAATCCTCCTGTTTGAACACGGAAAAAAAAAAATCGAGTGTGTTTCAGACCTAGGCCTCCTTCACTCCTCTCTTCCATCCATTCCTCCCTCATTTTCCCTCCACATTGGTGCCAGAAAACAGCTGCCTCCTTCCACCTGGATCCCCAGCAGGCTGCCATTGCAGCTGGGCTGGAAAGACCTGCCTGTTCCTGCTGTGATCCTGCACTGCCCAGTCCCCTGACCCCACCAGAGCCAGTCTGGTTCAAACCACAAGAGGTCTTCCCCATCCCCAGTTACCCCCAGTGCCTGACTGGTCTTTGTGTCTTTTTTCTATCAGAGGGGAAGAGGAGGGTGGAAAGGTCTGTTTCTGCTGACATGATGCAGGGCAGGCTTGCCTTCCAGAGTGAGCTCAGTCTTGAAAAGCAAAGCACATCTACTGATGTTTCTTTTGCAACCAGTGCTCCTCCAACACCTGAGAGCCCAGCCCTGAGGGCACCCATGCATCCAAAGCATGTTTTAAAAAAAGGATTATAACAGCCTAAAATAAGCGACTGAAGGGCTGATTTTCTTCCTTTTTTGTTTTTTTGTTGTTTGTTTTTTTGTATTTTGTTTTTGTATGGTCTTAATAAAAAGCAAACATCCCCTTTGGCGAGTTCTATTAGTGAAGTTAAATTAATTTCTAAGAAGACCAGTTTTGAATTCACCTGAAGAGTGTTAAGCTTCCAAGAGCGCATCCATCAGATGCCACCCTGTGGCTGAAAAACACTTCTCCAGCTGGTGTCCTAAGGAAGGCCTCCACTACCCGTGCTCCAGCTCCGCAGGGCAGGTCCAGGAGCCGCGGAGGGGATCCCGTGCCATGGCCAGGCCACGTCCTGGCCCCACGGCTGCTGGGACATGCGTGTGACAGTGCGTGATGCCACTGCCGTGACGTCTGGAGATGTTCCTGCCTTGGGAAAATGGCTCTGGCTGTCACCCAGCGATTTTTAATAGAGGCTGAACATGGATGTGAGGATGCTTGTGTGTAATTATACACAACGTATAGGACAATTTACCATATGGGAGCAGTTGGAGCCCTTTGATCCTTCCAACCCGTAAAGCTGGGCTCGAGGGGCCTGGCGTGGAGAGCGGGGTCGCGGGGGGGGCTCACGTTCATTCCAGTGAAGGCCAGGGCTGTGTCTGTATTTTCTCATTTCCCATGAATGCTCAGGAACGAGCTTTCCTAGAACAGCTGGAAGAAAGCGGGGGAGCACTGCTGGTGTCCTCTGGAGCCCAGCTCGGAGGCCTTTGTAGGGAAGCCAGAGAGGTGCTGCAGGGAGGTTTGCTGGAGCCGGCAGCTCACCTCCTCCAGGAGAGACCCTCTTCCCCGCGCCCCCCACAGCTGGGCAGGGCACCCCTCATTCGAAACAACAGCACCGAGGAGGAAGTCTTGGCTGAGAAATGTCTGCAGCGTGGGGATTGCTTGTGCTTCAGGTGGTAACACCTAAACGTGGGAGGAAGCCTGTCTGGACTGCAGACACCTCAGGACATGGTGAGAGCCTGGACAGCTGTGCCATTGGTCTCAAACACCTCTTTAGGAAGGGCTTAGCTTTTCCCCACAGTCCTTCCTAACTGCCAGCTGCTTCATCCACACCAGTGATTCTGCTACAGGCATTTACAGGGCAGGGCTTGGAAGCAGAAGTAGCATTTAGTTGTAGTTTCTGTCCTCTGGTGGGAATCATGTTGTGATTCTACAGCCTGAGTTTGTTTCTGACTCTGCCACTGAGGTATGAGTAAACCTGACCAGAACACTTGGCCCCTCTGACTTGGTTTCTTCTTTTCTCTTTCTTTTTCTCGCAGTATAAATTCCTTTGTACGAGAACTGGTGGGTAGTTTGCATTTACGGAGCATGTTGTGGAAGGAGGGAGAGTGCAGGGTGGAAGCAAAGGCACTGAAGAAACCCTGCTAACAGCACGATAAAAGCAATCAACCGACTACACTTCCAGAAGCAGCAGGGTTTAATTGCACAGCTTGTCTGTCCTTGTTGCTCACCAGCTAAACTCAAGCCTGAATGCCAACCAAGCCCCTGGATGCTCCAAATCTGAGCTTGCTCCAAACGCTGCTGCAGACCTCAAGACAGCTTCACGGTGCCCCTGCTTGCCCCTGTGCCCTGGGGACATGCACAGCATCACAAATCCTCATGTTCAGAGGCTTTCCTTCATCTCACAAGCGTGCTGACAAGCATTTGTCGGCAGAGGGAAATCCAGCAAGGGTGGGCTGATGCGGAGTGATGGTGCCACTGTGTGCTTCACTCATCTGAGATGTCCCTCTGAAGCTGGGGGAGATGTCTGGGTGCAGGGCCACCTGCATCAGCACCCAAGCCTTTAAAGAACATTTGCATACTTGGGCCCACGCTCATCAGTCTCACTCAAGTCGTTTATTCCACACTCCCTATTGCTCAAACATGCGAAAAGACAGCACTCTGCCTGCACTTAGTTGTGTTAACCCAACTTATGCACATTACTGTCAATAAATCTGCACCACCTAACAGGTACTTGTAAACTCTTTCTATCCATCTTATGCAGACAATGCTGAGTTTGATTTAAACTTCTTCCCTGATTCTCGATCTTTTTTTCAGGCTATTTGAGCCACAGAACTGGCCAACAGACACAGCTGGGAAACACACTGCAGCACCAAGAGAAAATAATAAGGGCTGGGAGGAGTTCTTTTCCCCTCTACAGAACCGTAATTGGGCCTTCCATTTATTATTTTTTTTTAAGGTCAGCTAGGGTATGAACTCCTTAACATTAGTTTGACGTGTGGGAAAGGGAAGGCATTAGCATATTTATAAAAATTTACCTTGCTCTGAAACTGTAGACATGCTTCAACTTTTAATTTCACATTTAGTGTCATTTCATCATAGGGGAAAAGCCACTTCTTGTATCCAGCGGCATAAAACGAATACAAATCAAACACATGCTTTCTGGAATTATTCACACAATGTTTTCAAAAATCGACATAGTTCAATAGTTGAACAATAAATTTTCTTACTAATGGGACACTAAAAAATGTTTTTGATGTTACGCCCAGGGAGAACTGGTTATTGCAGATTTATAGGCAATCTGTGCAAAGACTGTCCTTTGCTTCCAATGAGTTTCTAATTTTGATTTGATGATATCCAGCTGCAGAGATTTGGCCATGAAATTATATAACTTGTGATATCACATCTATACAGTATTTTCTTCACCCTCAGTGACTGGCCTCTTGGTACATGAACAACCTCCTTGGTCTCCTTGTGCAAACAGCCATGGCATGTAGTCTTTATGGATCCCTGTAAGGAGTATACATAGTTATGGTATGTGCAGCTCGTAACTCTCTGAAGTATAGGAGGCAAATTTAAATTTTGCGGAAGACACAGCTTTTCCTTTCAGTTCCTCCTGCACTCTCCGTCGCTAGGAGCTGTAGCTCAGAGCAGGTTGGGGTGTGGGTAGTTGCACACCAAAGGCCTTGCCGAGGGCCTTTTGCATTTCCCTTTCTTCCAAGCATCTCTTCCAGCATTAGACTGGAGCCATCCCAGTCAGGCTTGGACCAGCCAGGGGCAGCCACCACACCAAGGACCAGGGTCACTGCAATCCACCTCCACACAGAGGAAGGTCCAGGGCAGCTGGTGAAGGACAGTTGGTGAAGGACAATTGGTGAAGGACAGTCACATCTTCTGCCACCATTTTTGCAACAAGAAGCCTGAGAAGGGAGGTTTTTCTCAATATAAGCACGAAGTATTTTCTCATCTTGGCAAAGGCAGAGCAGTGCAGCGAAGGTGACCACCAATGCATTCCCTGGAGATAACCATCGGTGGCCCAGTGCAGGAGTTTATTCCCATGACTGCGTTGAGACCCTGCTGAAGACAAACACACGTCTTGCCCAGGGACATTTTTAATCTGAAACAAACTGAGCGGTGCCGTTATTGACACTGCTGGCAGGCCCCCTTCCATAGGAAATGAGGGAATGTGGTATCTCTCAAAGGGTAATAACAAGGCTCCTTGCCTGGCTACAAGAACGATGAGTGCTTCAGAAGTGCTGATGATTAAGGCCGATNAAAAAAAAAAAAAAAAAAAAAAAAAAAAAAAAAAAAAAAAAAAGAAAAAAAGGCGGTTTCCAAAACCAAACAGCCACAAGCCGGTTTGCTCCACCGCTCGCCTGCTTTCCACCCACATGGCTGCCGGGTGGGCAGGCGGCCCCGGCCGGCACGTCTGGCCACCGGCTCCCACGCCATGTGTTCCTCAGCAGTGCCGGCCGTGCCGGTGCCGCTGGCTCCCACGCCATGTGTGCCTCAGCAGTGCCGGCCGCGCCAGAGCCGCGGCTCACGGCATCGCCATGTGCGCCGAGAGGCCTCCGGGCCTGTGGGCCGCCCGGCATCCATGACAGGCGTGTCCGCATCCACTCGGCCCGGCTGCTGCGGCAGGAGCCTGACACGCGATTATCCCAGCACATGAGGAGCACTGCTGGTTCTTCTAAATTTTTTTTTAATTATTATTATTATTTTTTTTTTTTTTTAGGGAGTCTGCAACAGCGAGTAACTAAAAAGCTCAGCTTCTGGCAGAAGGCAGTAAGCCAGTGGTGTATTAAGACTGCAAGGTCTACAGAGCTATTTTTGCTTTAAAAAAAAAAAAACAACCCAACCCAGAACGTTTCTTGCTTCCAAAAAATGATGAGTCGTCTGTGGCCATCCTAAATAGTATTAAATTAACTGACAACTCAAAAACACTTCTGTCAGTTATTGTTCTAAAGGGCTGCTGGAAGCGCACCCATGGCAGGGACCGCAAACGCCTTCAGCGGGGACTGGGGCAGAGCCATCCCTTGTTCCTCACATGCCATACATATGCATAATTCCATATAAACGATGGGTCTGAACAACATAGAAGCGCTAAACAAAGTTAAAAGTTCACAGAAACACATTCAGAATGACATCTTATTCCCAGCTTTCAGTAATAACATTATACATTGAAGAGTTGCCATTCCTTTTTTATTTTTTTGTCATAACCCAAGCTTTTGGTCCCCTCCTCCTCATATGCTACCTCTCGTCACATTTCTATCTCCAAAATCACTGCTGATGCAAANAGTAGCCATTCTTTTTTTTTTTTTTTTTTGTCATAACCCAAGATTTTGGTCCCCTCCTCCTCATATGCTACCTCTCGTCACATTTCTATCTCCAAAATCACTGCTGATGCAAATAATTTGAATGGCACTTCACAAACATAAGCAGAAAATGCAGCCAGATGTCTTCCTTGGATTTCAGGAAGGCAGAGAAGTGTCAGAATTAAATCTGGATTGCTATGAGGTTTCCAAAAATAGTTTCTGCACTCACTCTGTGTCTGTGAAGATGGATCTCAAGGCCAAACACAGAAATTAGCTTCCATATCAACATTTTACTGTCACTTTCATCGCCACGCCAACAGATTAGTTAAAATAACATCGTTTACTGGCATGGAGTGTTATTGCAAACAGATGTCATCATTAGGATAAAGACAAGTTCTACTGTTTCATCCAGGAACTTATTCATGGAAATTTTGATTTTTCTCATTGAAACGAGAAACAGTTTTCAGTCTTTGAATCTTTCACCCTCCAAAAACACTTTAGGAAGGGTTTTTTGTTTCCCCCTCCAATATAGAAGAAATCAGCATTTTGCTTGACAAGGCAAAATTCTGGTGGTTATCTCTAGTTAAAGGTTTTCCTCCAATGAAAGACAAATGTTAATTGGAAAAATATCTATGAACAGCTCTAATTTCCTGTATATCTTTCATAATTGTATCTAATTGCATACTGCTCCCTTCAACTCTATCTGGAGTTGAATAATTCTAGTCCCAAATATATTCGTGTTTTTCCATATGTCTAGTCATTGAGCTGCATTCATTCTCTGTGTTATTCAGATAAAACTGGAAATTTATTTTTAATGACTGTTTTTTGTTGCCTTCCTTCCTTATAAAGGGAGTACGTATGGATAATAGGTTCACATTTTGCTTCATTCATTAGAAAATAATACGAAACAGTGCAGCGTAATGAGATCAGCCACCAGAACACAGCAGCTCAGGAGGGATAAAGTAACAGTGTACCCTGCAGAAATCTGGGATCTCAGTCCCACTGGAATGAGAGGCAGCACTCCAGTTAACTTCAGTGAGGCTAGAATTTTGTCCTAAGAATTTAATAATACTGCAGTTTCAAGTAAGTTCAAGCAGAAGCGCATACTCGCTGGCATAGTTTACACAAACAAAAGCCTATGCATGTGAGTAAAATAATTTTGAATATCTACATTTTATTTATTTAATCTACTTACAGCATATTAAAAACTAAATTGTAAAAGGTTTTATGTACCCCTGAGAAATAACTGTGAAAATCACCCAACACACAAAAAATACAGTAGTGGCAAATTTGTATTCTTTCTCATTCTACTCAGAGAAGACAATAACAAACAAGGTCATGTTTGGCAACCGTTATCATGTAATATGTTGACAAATCACTGCTCTCTGTGTCTATGCATTCCTTATACCATCCCTAATAGATTGTACAAAATTCCTGTATGAAATGTGCAGGGTGTCCCTGTCTCATTAGCTCTAGTGCCAACATGGAAACTCCCAGCACTTCAGCACAGCCCCGGCCTCTGCTCCTACTCACATTAATGGAAAAAATCCTATAGATGCCAGCGATGGAGGGTGAGACAGTAAAATCAAAATACTTTGGAAAAAAAGCCCTACTACAATCTGATTTTAAAGTCCAGCAACTCTCAAGTCTTCATATAGTATGGAGAGTGGACAATGGCAAGAAAAGACACCTTTGTAATGTAAGTTGCCCAGAGAGGTGGTGGATGCCCCATCCCTGGAGACATCCCAGGCCAGGCTGGACGGGGCTCCGAGCAACCTGAGCTGGTGAAGATGTCCCTGCTCATGGCAGGGGTGGCACTGGATGAGCTTGGAAGGTCCCTTCCAACCCAAACTATTCTATGATTCTAAGATAAATGTTTAGCTTGGGAAAAATGGGAATAGCTTATACTAACAACCTCAGAACTACACAAAGTCAGCCTGGCTCCTGGACAAGCTGTGGAACAGGCATTTGCTTTATATCCTCACTCGCAGCCCTGTGCTGAGTTGCCTAAATGCATAAAAATCTTGATCCTGCCTGTACTATAAATGCCTACAGGGACCCCTGCTCTGTCTCATTACACTGAGCTGAGAAAAGAGCAGGAGTGAGTTACTGATGGAAGAGGAGCCCCCAGAAACTCTAGCTGGAATTTCTATCTTCTTCTGCATTTGCCTTCACTGTAATTATGTTTCAGAATAATTTCTATGTCAATCTTCCACTTCCAAATATAAATGTCACTTCTCTTGCCCGAGTTCAAAACAAACTGTCAGTTTGAAATAGATTCTAACACGTTACTAATGAAATACCGTTTTACCCCCACTGAGAATAAAATGCTAGCACTAATCCTACCATTCTAAAGGGTTTATAAATCAATAAACCGAGAGGCAATGAATGAGCAAAATGCTGATTGAAATCACAAGCACATCAAGTATCTGCGGATAATCAGTGTCACATGTTTAAAAAAAATAATAATAAAAAAATTGCTTTCCCTAAACATGTGGATACACACAGTGCCTTGCTAGATTTTATTCTCACAGAGTGGTTTGATTACCTCGCCAAGGTAGATGGAAGCACAACTGAACGCTAGAAAATGAGAGCAATAGGTCACCTTGTGATGTGACACTCATAACCCGAAGTGGTACAACCTCCCAACAGGTCACTGGGATTTTTCCTGTGTCTATTTTCCCCTTCACCGCTGGGATGCCAGCTTGCAGCTTTGGGTTGCGAGCAGTTCAGGTGCTGTTCCCTGGGTCAGGGCTGTGTCAGGTGGCCAACACAGCACCTACCAAGCCAACCTGAATTCCTGGCTGGGGTCACAAAGTGACCCCATCACACAGCTCAGATCCAGCTGCCCACTAACCAGCCCCAGCCCACACAGCATGGAGAGCTCAGGGATACACCTCACCCCTCCACCTGCAAAGTGTCCTACAGGGTTTCCTGTTGCAGTCTCTCCCCAAAATGTGTTCTGTGGCTCTTGGCCACATGAAAACTTCGATAAGCAGCCCAGATATGTGGCTACCACTGGTATCTTGTATATAACATCCTTGTTCAGAGTTGGCTGCCACGGTGTCCTCCTTAGCTGAATGCACAGGCACCTATAAAGCTCCTCCCTGGGTGAGTCACATTCTTCCCCATCCCATCGAGGCTGAGAGAGATTTTCAAGTCTGGTGTTGGGACAAGTTTTTCTCAAACTCACAATATTGCCTTTAATAAGTGACAGATACAACTGATGTTACGCAATTGCTTCCCTGCTTGGGGATGTCTGCAAAGCTTTGGTATATAAAATGTTGTCAATCTCCCAGTTTCTAAGGCTCCTCAACCAGTTGGGACCTTGGAGATGTTCAAGTACTCAGACCCAGAAGCCCCAACAACACAACCCAGTGTTTGGAGGTGCAGGACCCCTCATGTGAAACCCCCATGAAGAAAGAAGGTCACCAAAGCCACAGTTACTGTCCCTGCGTTTGTCACCTCAAAACCCGTATCTTTTACCACTGGAAAGGAGCCTGCAAGAAATCCCTGGTACCTCAGCAGTGACACATCATCATTTTTAACAAATGAGCCTTCTTGTTTAAGAAACAGAGGCTGGCACTGGATATACGGAGACATTGTTACATGCAAAACACCAACAGACCAGCTCCTTAGTTTTATGGGAACTGATGACAGCAATAGTTTCAGTAATTTCCTGCGTCAGTGTAAAAGTGGTTCTTATTTACAGTCAACTTGGAATTATTTCCTCATATACTTTGTTGAATCTTTTTTAAAGATGGATTTTGTAATCCTCATTGAATCTACTTCAAGAAAAAAAGTTTGCATAATACATCTATAACTTCTGCCTCTGGATTCTGATGCAACATAATGAAGAAAATACAATAGAAGTGAAGATGCTGAGAATTTATGACAAAGCCTTTAATTATAGATCTAGGAACAAATGAACACGAGGTTTTCTTGCTAGAGAATTGTAAATTAAGATAATGGATATTAAGTCCTTTTTTTTAATTTTGCAATACTTGTTTTTAGTAGAAACTGATTTTGTGTATTAGTCCAAGTGTCTTTAAAGACTTCTAGTGTCATTATTCAAGAATGGTGCATGTTTTAATAACCTCGCTTTTCTGAATAGGTAAATGGATTAATTGATAGAGGATCATGAAAAGCTTTGCAAATGTGTGTTGATGAACTTGTTAATAAATCAGCACATAAAATCTTTTATTCACACAAGATAGGTGGGTTCACCCCTTGTTAATATTCAGCAAAGTTAAAATGCTCCTTTGAAGTGGCATTGACGCATCATGATCTTCAAGTGATATGGGATAGGAACTTCTTTTAACAAAATCTTCCGGAGAAATACACCACCTCAGTGACTGAAGATCATCACACGTTTATGTTGAGCAGTATCTGTTATTTGCATTGTCTCATGGAAATGTTCCTGCTGCCATTTTAAACATTTCTCCCCAAGTGATGGTAGCTCTTCACATAAGCTTCAGAAATGCTTTAAAAACACAGTGGAAGGTTCTCACTATGGAACTCATTACGGAGATAACACTAAGAAGATGAGTTTATTTAGTTTTTATTCACTAGGAAACAGAAAAAAGTGGCCATTACTTTACAAATGACCTTATAAAGTTTCTCTTACCTGCCCTTGTTCACACTCCACCCATGTTGCCACATGCCTGTCTCAGAGCTTGGGGACTGCCAGCAAAATCCGTACTGGAAGACACTCTGCAGGGCCACAAGTGCTTGAGAACTCTCTAACGTATTTAAGTGGAAATAAATATCTAAGGAAGCTTGTTCACATGTTGCAGTGAGTTGCCCTAAATATTTTTTTTCTAAAAAGTATCAGAGTTTTTACGCATGCACGTGCCCACACAGCAGCCCTCGGGCTTTAGCAAGCGTGCAGGGTACACACGTGGCAGCTCAGGCCGAGCACCAGAGTCCCAGACCAGTTACAAGGTCCTTTATGAGGGAGAGGTAATTGTTTCCTGTTTTCATTTGGATGACGAATAAGTCTTATGAATATTGTCTTGATAATGAAGAAATTATACTGTACAACAGTGTTTTTTAAAGCCTCGTGCTATGCTGCCACTCTACACCATCAGTAAAATAGAATAGCGAAGAAAGGCTTTAGAAAGGTTCATAATGTTTCGATGAGAATGGACCCTGCCATTTGTGGGGTTAAAACTGTCCCCACTTTGAAAGATAACCAGCAGCAATCGGCCTGGAATTGTGTGGGGAGATTTCAGCCACTGGAAGTCAACTAACGATATTCTGTGTGGTGCGCTTGGGGGGTGAAACAAGGGAGCTGATATCAGCCTCGCTGAAATCTGTCAGCATTTGCTTGGAGAGCCACTAAAAAAAAATATCTTTGTGCATTTGTGATCAGATATAGACATCTCCTTTTTCCCAGTCCCCCAACGAGGTGGGTATGGCAGCACAACCATCTTGGTAGTTCTGTTTTTATCAAGCCCTCCGTAGTGCTCCAGTGAGAGTCGAAGCGTGGAAACCCACACTGACCTTCATCTGTTTCCATTCAGCTATATTCTAGTCCTATTTTAAAACACATATTAGGATTGCTGTATTCATAGCAGCTTGACAGAGAGCGATCACAGGGACTCCTGTATCCCAGCTATTTTTTTGGCATCAGCCCATTAACGCCATCGGCTCTCTCAGCAAAGCGCAAGCCGCGACTGTGTGTTCCTTGGCCCCAGCTCCTTGCTGGCTCAGGGATTGTGTCTCTGGGACCACCCAACGCTATGGGCAGCCAGCAGGAATCGAGAAGCTGACAGGGAGAAAGGTGTGATGTGAGCAGCAAGTGACGCCGGTGCTCACGGCTGGGTGGGGGCTGTGGAAACAGCAGCTACAATGGCGATTTGTGGGAACCATAAGCTGAGTCTGGGGAAAGGGATAATCCCTGGCCTTTGAGATGCAGGACACCGGGCAGGTAGACATCATACGGACAGGTCTCCAGAGTTCCCATCAGCTACATCTAAAGCACTCAGATGCTAGGAAATACCAGGATTTAAGCTACTGAGAGAACCTTATCTCTGCCCTTTTGTGTATTAGTGCTGTGCTGGGTAAAGCACTACTCAGGTGAGTAAAGTCAGAGACCCTTAATTCTCTATAGAAATATAAGTGAATTGGGTCACTAACTCAAACTTTTCAGTTGTGTCTACTACCCCTTCAATAAATTATTTAACCCCTGCTTCGTCACTGTCCCCTTCCGACAGTCACAGCATTCCACTTTGCAAATGTTGGAGCTGGTACTTCAAGCAAGGAAAAAAATAACTAAGTAATCTGGCTTACAATAACATTTCTTTGTAGGATGGAGCATTCGTTCTCTCCCTTGGCCAGGCAGCACCTGGTAGGAGTGAGAGGGGAATAAGAGTGGAATAAAGCCTGGCTCTGGTGCAGTCTCCCCATTCTGTAGCTTCCACTGACACCTGCTGGAAACAGGCGTTTCTGGGTTGATCACTTTAAATTCTATATGCAAAATGCAAGAGGGCTAGGCACAACATACGCTTCTCTCCCATTTAACCAATGAAGCACACTAAACAGTAAAATATGGTCAGAATCAAGAACATTTGCCTGTTTCCATCTCCTAGTTTATGAAACATACCTAGATTTTTTCTAAGCCAGACCCAATTCACAGCCATGTACACATAGAACAAAGAATTGCAGGAATATAAATATAAACATTTTTTAAATATACCCTAAAATACAGGCACAGCCCTAAAGCTTTGAAAACTAGAAAATGTATTGCAATTTTAACAATAGTTACGTTTGTGTAAAGTTTTCCTGCTCTGCTTAGGAAAGAGAGCCAGTCCCTGAGGGATCTGAACCTTTCCTTCACTTTCAGATTAACCTCACAGTTTGTACATTTGTGACAACTCGGACTTGAGCTGTGTGTAACTGAAAATGCCTTTTCCATAGTTAGCTCACGGTGTCTAGCTCATCACATTGATTTTAGCTAAAGCCTCTGCTAAAAAAATTAAATGTCTATACAAAATTATTACGTTTTGTGTTCTGGCCAACAAGGGACATCTAAGGTGAGGGGTTTTTTTGATAGTAGAGATTAAAAGTAGAATCTTTTGTTTATTATATTTTCAAGTTATTTTAATTCTTTCATTACCATCTGGCTCAAGTCCTGCTGGTCTTGGCCAGGAGGTGGCAGTGGAAGAGCATCCATTGCTGCACAAAAACACCCATTGCTCCACAAACACCCCGCTTGTCTGCAAGGTCATGGTTAACTCCAAGACCAGAAACAAGGACGGATTTACACGTCAGGACAGCAAACAGCTGCAGTTTAGGGTGTTTTAAGAGATATCTGCTATCTATGATACCCGAAGTGCCAAAATGTGTGGCCCTGTAGTTAATAAGCTGGAAATGTGTAAGAAAACCCACTTGTTCACTTTAAAACCAGGAGGAAAAAAGTTCTTCTCGAAGTGTTAATGCAAAATTCTGGATTTCAAGACAGCTTTAATAGTTTTACTTACTCAAATGAGTAATTAAATTTGAACATCTGAATATCAACTCCACTTCAACTGCCTGAAAATGCATAACAGATTCTCACAGTAAGGAAACTTAACAGAATTGTCTTAATGTCACGTTTTATGTCTATATTGGTTAATGAGCGTGTGACCTCATTTTTAACTGCACTTATTGTTGGGATAACCCAAAAAGACCCTCCAGGTGGTGGGTTTGGTCAAAGTTATTTTAGCTTTAATTCTAAATATATTATCACGACTGATACTACAGTCCCGAAGCTGCTGCATGTGGAGGGACTTGCTAGAGTCTCTTTACAGTCCTTTAAAATGAAACTGGCCTCTTGCTCATTCATCTGTCTGTATTGTTTTGTGTTTGCATCTATATTTGGTTTGTATTTTGGTGTCTACAGAAAGAAGAGTTTTAGAATATCTTGCTTGAAAAAGTGAATGATTAGGAAGGATTTTCTGCCATGCTGTAATTCATGTTAATATTTTACTGATCTCGACTCAGACTGAGATCCCTGTACCCCTCTGGGTGGCCCATTCTTATATAATAACAGTCAGTGTTTATACGTATTTGCCAGATCGTGGCATGATGGATCGAACCTCACACTGTGCCTGGGTTTCTCCCACATCAAGATTGCCAGTAAAAGCCAGCACCAGAGAGGTAATTGCAACCGAACTGTTCTTACGTGTCCCCTGCTTGGTGTTTGGCTTATGTTCTCCTGAAGATAGTAGGATCAGGCCACACAGAGAAGAAACACTAAAAAAACCTCCCCATTTCATATTTTTGAAGGATGTTTGGGTTTGCTTTCCTTTTCTATAGAGTAGTGCTCAATGGAAGTTTCTTCTTAAAAATTCCCTTCAAAAGGAAGAAAAAGCAGGGGATAATTACTGTGAAAAATCTTACGAACCTCTTTAATTCGAATGGTTTAGCTTTTAAAAAGTGTTATTAAAGATGCAGTAATGAATGAAAATATTTTTCACACGTGAGACAATAGAACGAAGCAGAGCAGAACTCTGAATCACACTTAAGCTGTTTCTATTGAGCAGAGCAGTGGCATTGACACCTTCTTTTCTCAGCACACCCAGATTAAAAGGACAGCTTGGTGAGCCAACCAGAGCTGTGGGAGAAGATTTACAAATGTGGGGAAAAGCCACGAGCTCTTCATTCACCTTAAACACAGGGAAAATGCCCAGAGAAAGTAGCAACTAAACGAGGCTACTGAGACAAATGTCAAATAATAGCATGAGTATGCAGAGAGAAAATTTTTTAAAGTGAAGGAAGAGAACAGGATTTTACAAGTGGTATCAGGAGTAGCAAGAAACAATTCTGAATATACATTGAGAGACAGAGGGAAAGAGACCAAGCAGCTTGTTGATTCACTAGCAAATGAAAAAGGGAGGTCATCAGCTCAAAAAGCCATGAAGGACAAAGTTCTCTGTGTCTTATTTTGCATTTCTAAGAGAAAAGAACAAGTGCAAAGACTGGCTAATGCAAGCATCACTCCACAGCAATGCACAAGGAGGCATCAGCACACTTAGAGAACTCCAAATTTTCACACTCCCTGAGCCCGATGGATTTTATCCCAGCAAACAGGGAAAGAACATGGCAGAAATAGTGTCAGAAACATCTGGGGTTATCTCGGGGAAGTCATGGAGTGTAAATAAGCATCAGAAGACTGGAAAGGGGCAAACACATTCCGTTTCTAAGGATGGAAGGAAAAGACCAGTCAGGGGTTTGTCTATCAGTCAGCTTACCTTCAGCTGCCAGAAAAACCTTGGAAAGCACAAAATCTTTGTGAGCACATGGAAGGAAACAAGGAAATGAGTAAGAGTTAAAATGGATTTGTCAATGCAAATCCTCTCAGAGCTGACTGGTTTATTTTTATGAATGAGTTGCAGGTCTGGAGAGAATGAAAACAACAAACACCATCTAAAAATCACAGAATAGGCTTTGATAGCTCTTCTAAAGACCTTGTCATTCAGTTGGTAGAAAAATATGTTCTTCATGAAACTCCCTTATGGCACAGGCCACCCAGGCTGCATGAACATGCTGTACTAATGAAAATGTAGCAGTTATCTGTGGCTCATGGTCAGAATCGAAGAATGTAATTAATGGGGTTCTCAGACAACTGTTACGGAGTTGTCTGCATTCAAAATGGTTTTATTGATGACCTGGCAGATACAATAAAGAGTTATGCTGTTAAAGCTCTAGAAAACACTAAGGTAGGAGATGCAAGAATGTTAAGGACAGGACTGAAAACTAGTCAGGTTGGAGAAATTATATGAAAACACTGGATGAAACCTTACAGGACCAAGCAGAAGGATGTGAATTTGCCAGGAGTGACTAACCACACAAATAAGAGATGGAGTAAAAATAAAACCTCCAGGGATCCAGGATTATAGGGAATCATGAGGAGAACATGAGCCAATGTTTTCCTATGGTGTTGTAAAATGACGGTAATCATCACCACAACCCAGGATACTGTTTTCTGAACAAAACTCATGATTTGTGCTCATAATGAGGCGACATTTGTGCAGCACAACACTCAATCATACGTTTGAGCCAGCGTACAATGATCCATTTCCTAACATCATGTACTCTCACAGAGCAATTAGACAAAATTGCTCATGTTCTGGAAGGGACCGCAATAAAGGAAGAACCTGCCTCCACTAATGGTACTCATTTCCTAAAAGCTGAAATAGCTAAGTGACCATCTGTAATTAAAAGGCCTGACGCATTTTAGAAACCATTTTCCTACAACTGGCCACTACTGGCCCTTTCCTCTGAGTTGCACATGAAGCCAACACAATATCAATTGATTCGACACTTTCATAAACCTTTTAACACAGGCACAAGAAACCAGAACTTTCTGACATGGCTTCTGGCAAACAACCTTCCCTAGCCAACAATTCTGATTTTTAACTTTGTTTTCTCTTATTCCAGCTGTCTTGTTCTAGCTCTGTTTGCTAGACAGAAAGGCCAGCTATCAGAAATATGTCCTTCCTGCAGAAAATGGGAGATTGGAGTAGTTATTCCACAAAACTAAATACTTGACCTCTTGAATATTTTTCTGAGTGTTCCAAATCTCAGGAGCTGCAGTAAATTAGCAACCAGACTGATGAAATGGCTGCTTTTACCTGCTGCATCCATGGAAGTAAAATATCACAGCTTTTCCCCAGGTTTGTAGGTTCCTTTTATCTCAACAGTAGCTGCGACCTTTATCAGCAACAGATTCTAAGTTCCAGGCCGCATGTATAAACCCTTTTTCAGGCAGTGTGATAAATCAAAGGCAAAAATAGCCTACAGGATTCCTTGCTACATCACGCACTGTGAACAAATCATTTACTTTCCAGGGGACCATTAATTAGTATCGATTTGTCTTCTTGCTCAGACGGTTCACAGGCATGCGGGTGTGAGGCTGCGTGGCATCTTGCGTGGCATCAGGAGCCTGTTCTCCTGCAGCTTTTTATACAACTTGAAAAGATTTGCAAACAGAAGACATACTACCGAGTCTAAAGTTAAGGTGACTGTCAAATTAGCCATTTTAAGTAACTAATGGAAGTGGAAATAGATGAGATAATATCAATAGGAGCAAGAGACCCATTTGGAACAAAAAATGGGTTAATAAAACAGCGAGAGTGGTATCTGAGGTCCGTGAAGAGGCTCATACCCCAGCCCAGTATTCCAGAGTAAGACATCACTACTAATTCACCATGCACAGGTGCAAGATTCAAACTTGAAATTCAACACTGCATCAGCCCTGGTTTGCAGGAATGATTTGCAAAAAAGACCATCACAAAAATCTGGATGCACAAGGGGATGTGTTGTCACAACCCTGCACATCTCCCAAGGTAAAGGAAACCAGACAGAAAAGTCCTTCTGTATTTTCACAAGTAAATGCTGCCTCAACAACCATGACTGAGACCATCATTCCTCCACCTTCCTGGAGAACTTCTCCAGTGCCAAGCTAAGAGACCATGAAAGGCCAAGTATCTAGAAACCACACTGCTGTTTGGGATAAGAGGTCTTACCTGGTATCAAGCAAGTGATCGTGCTGGGAGAGAGACGGCATGCTCGGTGGTAGCAGGTCTCCTTGGAGTAAGGCTCAACCCTTGCTGACTGCAAGGAGCAGGTGAAGCAACTCTCACTGTTCTTGGCCCACTAGTCACTGGGGTTTGGCTGCTTACCAGTCATGTCCTACTGGTGCTTGCCACCAGGAGGTCATTGGTCTTATATGTGCTCTGCTGGCTAAAAAGGAAGCTAACATCTATTGTTAGCGCTAGTGTTAAGCTGAGCTCTTGCTTATTACAGGCACAGACTTGAGCAAAAGCCAGTTTTAAGTAGGAACGAGCCCAGATTTGTACTGATTGTACTGATCCACCCTCCTCCTTCCAATCCCAGGATCAGCAGGCACCAAAAGTACTGGCTATCAGTATCACCTGTAGGAATAGACAGCAATTTAAACTGTAACATAAAGTTTCTTAGAAAGAGTATAAAAACTTGGAGATGGTATTTTAGAACTTCAGTAGAACTGAGAGGTCTAAGACTAAGAGGAATCTCAATTCGCTACTGAATCTTTTGAATACGTTTTCATTCATTCTCTTCAGTATTTATTTTCTTAGCAGCTTAGGAGGGATTTTGTTTCTATTTTAATAAGCTTCTCTATTAATATCAGATAGTTACACTAACCACCCTCTTGCATATGCAGGTTCTACCTGACTTCATATTAAAGTATCTACTGATAATACAACCTTGTAAAACTCATAGTTTAGTAAGCTGGAACTATCTATAAATTGCAGCTACCCAACCCAGCCTCCAGCAGCACCAGCAGTGATTTACAAGGGGCCTCTGTGTGCCCTATTTAAAGGCTCTGCCTGCTGGGCTGGGACAGGTGCTGGAGGCTCAGCTGATGGTGGTGGGAGGACACCATCCATGATCATCAAGATCAGCTCACTTAGGAAAGAGGATACAGGGTTTGCTGGGGTGTAGGCAAAACAGGATTTGTTTTTCCAATTTAGAAAGAATTAGTGAGAAAACAGCTGATTAGCAGGTTCCAAGGGAACAAAGAATAACTTCTGGAGATACTTTGGTGAGTAAAGTCATTTTATTAAATGTATTAATGCTGAATGTTGAAGGGAAGCTGTTGCTACTTTCTTGTGAAGAAAGATATTTTTCAAATGTTTTTCAAATGTTGGTACTTGATGTGCTGACTAGCTCTGGTTTAGAGTTGTTGTTTCAGGTCTGGATTAGGATGATAATTATTTACACTGATGGTTTGTGCCTCATGGACTTCAATCCTTTGCTATTAGGAGGTGATATCTCAGATCTTGAGCTCTTTTTGTTTGTTAGAACCTGAACAATGTGTATGGAGAGGGGAACTGCTACATCCTGAGAGTTTCTGATTGTCTGCAACAAACGAACAACAACAACAACAAAACAGGAATATTATAAAACAGGAAACTAAGAGGTTGGAAGCTCGCTTGTATTTCTCTTCTACTAGTGTAGAGGAGAAGTAGGGAAAGGTAGGGACCCCTTGTAAAACTCCTGTTCCCTCAAATCTAAAATCAAGGCTACCGCTGAGATTGATGGAGGTGGGAGGAAGGTCTCAGGCACCTGGGAACAGNTTTGCTATTAGGAGGTGATATCTCAGATCTTGAGCTCTTTTTGTTTGTTAGAACCTGAACAATGTGTATGGAGGGGGGAACTGCTACATCCTGAGAGCTTCTGATTGTCTGCAACAAACGACCAACAACAAAAAAAACCAGGAATATTATAAAACAGGAAACTAACAGGTTGGAAGCTCGCTTGTATTTCTCTTCTACTAGTGTAGAGGAGAAGTAGGGAAAGGTAGGGACCCCTTGTAAAACTCCTGTTCCCTCAAATCTAAAATCAAGGCTACTGCTGAGATTGATGGAGGTGGGAGGAAGGTCTCAGGCACCTGGGAACAGTGTGTGACCGTAGCTTGTGGTACTTCATGTGATCATTCAGCAGTAACTTGTGTTTTCTCCTCTTCTGTTCAGACAGTTTGTTCAAATATACTTCAGAAGGAGATATTTAAAACCAGAGATATCACAGCGCTTAAGTGCTCTGAATCATGGAGCCATTATAGGTTGTTTATGGGTTTCTCTCTGCTTTTCAGATGTGACACAGCTTATCCACACTGCTGCTTAGTCTGAGCTAAACGAAACTATTACTCTCTGGTAGATTCCCAAATAGCTGATTAGTGCTTATTGGGAAATACACGTGCAGGGTTTGGATTCAGTGCACGATAGGTGTTTGCTGCATTCTTAGCCGCTAAAAGAAAGAAATGAGTGTTACCTTTGCCTAGCTAGACTCAGCTGTATTTTGTTTTAAGTAATGTCTTCCATGTTGTGTTTCAGCAGTTAGTGAAACGTGTCATGGTGATTTAAAGTGCCAATATCCAGCTCACAAGGGCAGAATATTTTTGGGAGAGTATTGCTCTCCCTGGAAAGGTCAGTGCTCTGGGGCTGCCCAGACCAAACAAGAAGGCATAAATTCCAGGTCACAAGAGTTGTTGTTTCATAGAGAACCCCTCTAGCTATGCAGATTAAACAGAGCACTTTGAATCTTCCGTTAGTCCTCTGTCATTTCTTTTGGTTTTAAAAATGTTTTTCAAATGTTACTCTAAATGGGGCATTAGCAAGAGTTTCTGCTTGCATGACTTGCTGTTTTCAGTCCTCTGGTTGTGTTGTGAGTGTTAAATTTGAATCTTGTGGAGAGACACCTCAAAGCTCATTTTGGAACTGTTGTCTACAGTAGAAAACCATAGTGGCTTGGTTAATCTCTGAGGTCCACCTGAGAAACAATACAGAGATACTCATCTCAACTCAAAGGTTATATTTCCTTCATTGAAAGATGAAATCAAACTGCAGATCCATGTTTCAAACATCTGAAATTTAGGGTAATCTGTAGGGTTTGCTATTCTTGCAACTATTTTTAAATAGGTGAATTGTGAAACTTAGTGTAGCTCTACTTTGCTTTTATCCATCTCTAGTCTCAGTCTTTGAATGTGAATAGCTTCAGATTTAGAAAGCTGTACTGACACTCTCCATTTAGTCTCTATTCACTGCTGTCAAAAATTTAAGGCTATTCTTGCACCAGTCTGGCTTTCTCCGAACTCATCTTCTACCTCAGCTCTCAAATACCTTATGTTAGAACTGGAAGTAAAAGTGTTTGCCTAATTATCTCTATTTTCAGCATAGCTAACACTGTAAATTAGACTGTGCTTGTTGAACACTATTGCAGATAACTCATTTTAGCACTAAAAATCCTGTACATTTTCCTCTTGCCCTCAAATTTTCTGTGCTTTTCTGATCACTCAGAAAACCCATAATGGTGTAGAAAATTACCAAATATTTCACTTGCATACGCTTTCTTCAATGCTGAGCAAACATTAAAACACCTTCTAACCCTTTTAAAAGTGACTTGCTGCCCAGGAATCAAGGCGTTGTAAGAACAATTTATTTTTTATGTCAATCCATTCCTTTAACGTGTTGGGGTTTTGAATGGTTTGGTTGTTGGGTTTCTTGTGGGTTTTTTGTTTTACTTGATAATAAGTAAATTAATAATAAATTTCAGATGTATGGCAGAGATATTTAACCTAGGGCTCTTGGTTACTTTACCACTTCTGTTTAAATCCTTGGAAAGCAGGTCTGGAATAAACTCACAAAACAGATTTAAACTTCATAAGACTAGGTGAATACATAGGAGCGTCAACAGCATTGTTTGTACAATGCACTGGGAGAGGGTTTTACCCAAAATGTTGAATACTAACGTGCAGAATAAGCTGCTCTCTGAGCTGAACCAGCCAACAGCCATCACTGAGGATACAAAATGAAGATGTGATTTTTAGACCCTGCATCTCTGAGATTGGGTGCCACATACTGGGCTGAAGGGAGATGTGTCTGTATGAAAATCAGTTGCCTGAAATTCAAGCAATTTTCCTTAAAATATGTGGGAGGAGGAGGTAAATCTCAGTAGACAGAAGACAACTTTTAATGTACAGTTGCCTTTATCTAATAATGCAATGACTTCAGCATCTGTGCAGTCTGACTTTGAATCCCTGCTTCTGAAGTCTGACATGTCTTTTATGTCCTCACCCTATCCCTAGTCAGCAGCATTTACAGGTGGATAATGCCATTTTAAATTATTTCGTGGGAAAACAAGTTTCTTCATGTAGCAATAATGGAAGATTATGATTTATGAAAGCATTCAGATCTTGTCAGACCCCATATACAACTTTTTGGGGGGTGATAGGTGTTTGGAACACTGCCTTCCACAATGCCTTAGAAAGTAATGACACCCATATTTTAGTAACTACAGCAAAGCATAGGTCTTCAAAAGCTTTCCTGCAGTTTGTTGGTGATGTTGCTAGAACTTCGAGCACCGATGATTTGCATTTCATCTATTCTCACTTCACGGCAACTGTCCAAGAGGAGGTCCTATCAAAACAATTTAGAATTAGCTGTGACAACTGATAATTGCAGGGGTGGTACAAGAGGCTCTTACAAACAAACATGATTTTATACAACAGACATGAATACATGTTTTAATGAAGTGATTCACAATGATAATATTATTGACTTGTTAAGTTTAAACAGGTCTGCCATATGCTGTGTCTAGTGCTTCAGATGCTTTTAAATTTCTTTTTTTAAAGTTACGTGTATTAACAACAGATGTTGATTTTTGAAAGGATCCAATAATTGTGGGAAAATCATTCCAAAGCTGAGTAGTTTTGTCTTCTTAATGGTTTGAAATACTTTGTATATAGTGCCTCAGAAAGTAATTTCTAATTGATGATTTAACTCTTGCACATGATATTTGGATTATTCTCCTCTTGCTTCCTCCAGAGTTGCATCCAGTTGCTGAGGAGGGGGTTGCCTCAAAACCCCATCCCCAACCTTTCAGTTCTTTTTGTAGAAAAACCCTTTCACAAGTCCATCCGCCCTCAGCCCATTCACGCTAACGGCCCATACATCCGCCTGGCTTTCCACTATTGGAACTCGGTGTATGGCTGAGGGGTGGGAGGAAAGATGCAGTAAAGCCCCTACGCTGAACTGGTGTGCTGCAAGTGAGGGACCACACAAGTAGGTTTGAGTAACTCCTATGTCCATACAGAAACGCAGCCTCTGGGTGGTTATAGATGTAGCCTCTGGGTGGTTATAGATGTAGCCTTTGGATGGTTATAGTTTGCTTGCAGTCCAAAAATAGCCTTTTGTTTTGTTTTCTTTCTTGTCTTGCCTCCGCGAGTCCAAGACAGGCTTTTTTTACAATACAGTGCATCGCTTTGCCTTCCCGCTCCCAAAAGCGGCTGGTCACACAAACCTGAGCTGTGACCGGTGCCAACCTGCGACAGCACATCACAGCGACCGTGTTGTTCAGCGGTCACGTTTTCACTAGAGCAGTGGCCTGTCTTGTCATGGGTGTGAAAGGGTAGCTGGACACAACCCCCTGTGGCTGAGAAAGCAGAGACAGCAACAACACTTCATGCTGCCCAGCCTTGCGGGAGCACCAGCTGCCTCCAGCCCAGCACATCACGGTGATGCTGCTGGGGGGATCCTGAGCTGCACGGGATGGTTCCTCAGCTCCATGTACATCGGCAGCTTCTCGCAGACCACATTGCTAAAACCCCTCCTGCTGCTGCGAGCCGCAGGCTCCATTTCCAGCGCGTTATCTGGGAACCAAGCCCTGTGCTCAGCAGGAGAGGCAGATCTTGTTGCTGCGCTGGAAAGCAGCAAAGCTTCTCTTTGCAGCCCTGCTAGCTGCTGAAGCAACGTCCCCAGCGCCTAATGGGAATGTAGGAATTGTAGGAAATGTAGATGTAGGGATTAAAGCCATCATCTCCTTTTGAATGTTTTCTGCAGAGAAAAAAAAAAAAAAAGGAAATTACAGCATAATGGTGATAATTAACATAAACAAGATGCGAAGAACAGAGAGCCCAGTCAGCTGCAAACAGAGAACAGTGATCCCAAATTGATTTCCAGCAGGCTGGAGACACAAAGCAGGGAGCTCCCGAGTGTGTGTTTTATTATTTATATCAATTACTAGCTTCATTAACTTAGTTTGGCAGAGCAGGCTGTAGAAAGGGAAAGTAAACAACAAGCAAGGACGTCAACCCTATCAGCATCTCGTCAAAGAGATTGTATTTTTTAGATCCCAAAGGTACATAACTCCCAATGAGGTGTATTTGAGCTTCATGCCCTTAACCCCTCACTTTTTGCCCTGCAGGGAGACAGCCTGGCTATCTCGTAGTTCCAAACCATTTACACCATCCGCTGTGTGATCCTGGATGGGTACCTAAAGGAGAGAGCACTTGGATGGCTTTTCCTTCCCTGGGGAGCACCAAGAAAATGATAGTATTCTTCTGGATTTCAAATAACTACTAGGATTTCAACATCTTTGAGGCCTCTGCATCTGCAGACTGGATGATCAATGGTTTCAAAAGTCTGTGAGAGGGCTGGAAGAGCAGGGAGTGGAAAAACAGATCAAAAATGTGATTGAAATCAGCCTGGGGAAACCTGCCCCATCTGGTTACATCAGTACACGATAAGAATGTACTCAAAGGCTGCTCGTGAAACAGGGAGTATGACAACCATTTCTGAAGGAAAGGTCCCGTTAACAGGGGCAGGCCGCATCTGCAGCTGCTCCCTGGCGCTTCCACTAAAGCAAACTGTAGTTGGTGTGGAGGGATGTCAGGTACAAAGGACCAGAGCCAGGCATGGGTTTGACCCAGAACGAGGTCAGTGAGCATGGGGAGGGGTATTTCCTTGATACAACCACAAAAACCAGTGCTCCGAGTGACAGGCAGGCCAGGTTTGCTCCTGCCAGCTGCAGATCTGCACAGCAAACAGTTATGTTGGGCACAACTGGCAATTTCTGCTTGCAGAAAAGTGTTTGAGAGAAGAGGGTGATCTCATCTTCAAAAGCCTCCCTGATCTCTGTGTGCTTTGTATGAGGTAGAAATGTTTGCTTTGACCCTCGAGCAACCTTTTCTCCAGGGGAAGCAGGAGGAATGCAACTATTTTTTCTGAGAAAATAAGAAGATAGTGGGCAGTGACAGGGGAGGGCTGGAGATAAAAATTGTATTTCTTCACGCAGAAATGGCAAAGACAGCAGTGGCTTTACCACCAGCACATTGTTTCTCTCTCTGCACTCTTCTCTTCTACCGGGCAGATTGATGGATGTGTTGTACAGTTTTGTCCAATTTGGCATTTTTTTTCCCCAGCTGCAGGTGTACCATTTTCAGCTCACATCTGTACTCTGCATAATCTTAGTCATCTTCTTATAACTCACCATTGACACCTCAACAAGCAAGATTTGCTCAATTAAAACTGTACAGAGCATCTGTTGTTTGACTGGTAGGAAAAATATCAGCTTTTCTCAGTCTATCTATCAGCTCGAAAGCACTTGCCATGCTCCTGTGAGTAGATGCCTTATGGCAGGATCTGCTTTTGCCCATCCCAGATAAACTGTCATTCCCCAAATACAGCACAAATACAGCTCTCTCAGTTTTCTTCATCCAAGTATAAGGAAAATTTATTTAAAGCAATGCATTGCACAAACAAGTGAATCTTTGGTGGGTGCTCTGAGCTGTGATTTTTAAGGTAGGGGAGAGACCAACCCTACCTGACCCTGAGGTCTGATTAACTGTTGTTTTTCTTTGGCTGCCTGATTTCAGATCTAGTGAAACTTTGTTCATTACCTAATCTGTTTTTTTTAATTCCTGATCAAATACTGATTTACTCTATGTGTTTCATAAGTACATTGCCTTCTAATACCAATCCTGTGTTTGACCATAGGGAGTAGCTTATGTTTGCTCAAGCATTGCTGCATCTATAAATATTGGAAATACAGTGTATTTGCTAGAACAATGCTCTGTGAGTCCAAACCACCACCACAGACCATGTGTACAAACGCCATACTACATCCAGGAGTTCTTACCAGAGACTGTCGTTTAGAAATAGTCTGAGAAGCCATCATAAATAGCATATATTTGCTGCTGTAAAATGCAAACCACCTGGATATCTATCTACTAAAAGTCTCTAGGTGCATATAAACAGCTGGAATGAAATCCCAGCAGCTGAGGAGCATGCAGCATTCTGCCATAGCTCAGACACAAACCCCGCTCCATCCTTGCAGAGCAGCTGCCCTGCAGTGTGCGAGTCCTTGGATTCGAATGAAAGCAAAAAGCAACAACTCCAATCCTTACAGGGCAAGTTAGTTAATATGTTCACCAAGTTTTGAACTGGGCTACTTTATAAAATCAAAGCATGCAATGATTTCTTGAATTGTAATTAAAAATTATACCATCAAAAATACTTTAGTGATGAGCCCTGGTCCCCTGGAGAACCACAGCAATTCCCTGAAGAAGATTAGAAAACACATTTCACATGATGGCTTTTAATATAATTATTTGCATAACTGGATTAAAGAAGTGCGCCAACATGCCTCTAAATCTTATTATTGTTTATTACTCTGGATATCAGAGAAAACAGTAATTACATTGAGCAGAGGTTCTCGGGGCTCAATTCAGAGGTGGGGTGAGCGAATGTGGCTGTGCCTTGGTCCCCACCAGCCTGAGGGGCACACAGCCCTTCTGCTCGGGGCCAGGACTCTGTGCACCATGCAGGGAAATCCTGGAAAAATGGCCTTGCAGGACCACTGAGGTGAGTCAAGGAATCTGTTGAGGAAAGAGAAGGAGCCTCAGGAACCCACGGCTGGAGAACACAGATCATTTCAGGGTGTTCCTGCAAAACCTAGTCCTGAGAAGGGCCTGAAGCAAAGGGCAGGCTCTGAGCTTCCTGCTGCAAATACAAGTCCTGAAAGATTTAAGGCGTGTACAGGTTAAACCAGCGCTTAAGCTGGGGTGCATGCCATGCTGGGCACACCTGAGGGCTTCCTTGAGGTGACAGACCTCAGGGCTGCTGTGACTGCTGCTCCAGGGGCTGCTGGCAGCCACATGTTCCCAACGCATCCATCACTGTGAGAACAATATATGCACTGAACAGCCCCTCATTTCTGTCTCAAACAATAGATAAATAAATAAATCCCTCTTGTTTTCTTCATTCAGCTCCCTGCAGCAGCCATCTGCATTCACTAGCATTCAAGAGAACTTTAATAAGCTAAACTGCAGTGCTGATAAGTGAGGGTAAAAACATGATGTGTAGGAGGGAAATGATCCCAGGTCCGCTCTGTTCGCAAGGGTCTTGCCAGTTACTCCCCTGGGCTTTGGATCACTCTGGATTACAGTGCTGTATTTAGTGCACAAAGTTGTAAATGTTATGAGCCATCTTAATGATAACTAGCCTTTACAAACTGACAAATCAACAGCTTGGAGCACCATAATTCCATAGAAAAAAAAAAAATCTCTAAAAATCAGGATTTTGCTGTTATTTAAGGCTGCTTTTTGTGGTGTTATTTCAGTGCTCTCTTGGTGTCTTGCTCTCTATTCTCTCTGAAAGAACTCGAACAGAAGCTGAAAAGTTTATAAAATGTGGTTAGTTTGTTTGGAAGAGTTTTTTGCCTTTTCAAAAATCGCCAGTTATTTCAACAACTTGCTATATTGACCTCAAAGGAAAACCAATTGCCTAAAATTCAGCAAAAGCAAAACATTCTTTAATAAGTCATTCAAATCTTTAAATCAAGGTAAGCAAGGCAGATACTCTTCCTCTCAGAGTGAATGCCAGCAATGCCCTCTTTAAAGTCACTTTCCTTCATTCGCTGGCTCTGTAATCAGCTTCTGATATCCGGTTCATCATAAATAGCAACGTAACAGCTTGAAAGTCTGAGAAAATTTGTGAGAAGGGATTTCAAATATTTTTCCAATGCTTTTCACAGTGTGTGCATAGGCATCTGTGTAATTTTTTTTTTTTTTTTTTTTTACCATATTGGCTTACTGCATGCTGATGAGCAAAATGGTACTCACAGTGTCACAGTAGGAGTACATTTACAAACTAGGGAAACCATCCTCTCTTTCCCCTCTTGTCTATTTGTGTTACCTCACAGCCTGTATGTTTCTGCCTGGGTAGATGCCTTTGCTCCCCATGGCCAAAACTGCCTCTGGATTGCACTGATTATCCAGCTGATCTCAGCTTACCATCCATCAGTTCCTTGTGCCACCCCAGATTCTGCCTGGGCAGGCTGGAAGAAACCCCTTCAGAAACAATATCTACTTTCAGAACTCCTTCCCTTACACTTAACTGTTATCTCAGGTATTTTCACCTCAGACAGAAGGAGGAAGAAAATAGAAACCATTAGGCTGATTATAGCTTCTAACCCCCTCATCCAATTGAAAGGTGAATGTCAAAGGAAATTGTTTCTTCCCAAAAAGGCTCCTTTAAAAGAGAGTGCTTGCCATTCCATTCTGACAGGTCTGTCTTTGGTCACGCAATGCTCATACACACAGCATGGCTCTATCCCCAGAGGACTACAGAAATATTGTTAGTCCTTCACCCTGGACTCTATGGCTGGGCTCTGGGTAGATGTGCAGATTTAATTTTTAAACAATGCAAAACACTTCCTCACTGAGGTATTTAGGTCTCATATCCAACCTTGCTTCTCCCCGTCCCCAAATCCCGTGTCTATACTGCCAGCCATATTCAAAACAGATAAGAAGGATCGCTGTAGTTTACATAAGGGTATATTGTTGTGTGAATATCTCATTGGCCTCTAGCTCCTATCAAACTGGTGAAGACATTTTTGGGATGTGGAGTTTGTTCCTCCTTCTCCAGTAGGAGTGGAGGTGCTGAGGAAGCTACACATGGGACTGGTGTTGTTACAACTGGACCCTGAGGACAAATATCAGGAATCGGGACTAATTAGAAGTGGAAAAGACTTACAGTGTTACCATACGAAGTAAGTGCCTTCCCACCAGCTCTCATTTACAGCACCACACTGGCCATGATACAGTTTGTAGTGGGTCCAATTTTCTTCTTTCTCCAGGCAAACATTTTCTTCAGCTCGCCCCTGAAGCTGTCGTGGAGCCAGGCGTAGAGGAAGGCGTTGGTACAAGCAGACATCATCGCAAACCAGTGGCACAGCAGCTGGATGAAGTTGAAGTACTGCTTGTCAATCAAGCTGATGTCTATGTCCTTTATCATGTTGAAGATGTGCAGGGGCAGCCAACAGACTCCAAAAGCTGCCACCACCAAGACGAGCAAGCGAAAAGTCTTCCTCCTCCTTGCTCGGTCCCACTCAGCCTGGCCCTGGGTGACGTTGCCTGGGACCACACGGTTTTTCAGCTTGACTGAGATTCTTAGGTAGGACAGGGAGATGACAGCCAAGGGCAGCACATAAGTGATGATGAGGGTGCTGTAGGCGTAAGCTAAGCGATCTCTCTTCATGTGGAACCAAAACTCCTCGCAGATGGAGAAGTCCAGTTCTGGGAACTCGGCGTGGTAAGTGTGGACCAAGGCTGGGGCAGCCAAGGTGCAGCTCAGCAGCCAAATACCGGCCAGGATATAAGCACAAATAGGGATCGTGAGCCTCCTGCGGAACGGGTACACCATGGCATAATACCTGTCCACAGCTATGACAGTCAAGGTGAAGACGGACACAAAGACAGTGACGGGTTGCATCAAGAAGACAAAGTAGCACATGAACCTTCCGTACACCCATCCTCTGGGCTCGAAGGCGTAGGCAAGCGTCAGGGGCACACAGGTTGCACACATAAGCATGTCTGAGAAAGCCAGGTTGCCTACCAGAAAGTTGGTGACATTGTGCATCTTTTTTGTCTTGCAGATAACATAAATGAGAAGGTAATTCCCAATGACACCGATAAAAACCACTAGCGAGTAGCAGGGGATGATGAGTGGCTTGAAGGACTGAACGAACTGGAGTCCTGAGAATAAATTGCTGGTGTTGCTGTGAATCGCAGAGAGGAAGCTTTGGGAGGTTAAATTGTCCGAATTCATCATTTCCCTCCTTTTGTCGTCTGCTGGCAGCTGAGTGAAGTAGTTACCACTGCACTCAATCAGTGTGGATAATGAGTGGATTACTGGCTGTCCAGAGGTTACCACATGGATAGTAAACAAGCAGCCGTAAATGCAAAAGGTGAAGTTGTAATCCTCGAGAGGCAGCTTTCAGCAGTTCCTAAGAAAAATCAAATACAACCAATTTCCATTAAAGTCCTCCTGTATTTGCTATAAAATCTAGGTTTTGACAGCATGCCACTTAATAAACATTTAATGCAGTGAGTACTTACTGCTGTGGTTTTTTAATCTCATATGATTTTCCCCGTGGATGCCAAGAAGTGCCCTAGATGTCTGCTTTCTGCAAATCCAGGAGCGTGTGTGCGTGTCTGAGAGAGAGAGAGAATATAGGAGTGAGAAGGAGGGTGATGCGCATTTACAAGCTAAGTGGAGATCAGTGTTTTTAAACAGTCTTCACTACTAGGTCATGACAGATTTCTGTATAAGCTTTTATCCCTATTGGCTGCCCTGGGTATTACGTTGCTCTCTGCGTGCTTCTTTCTGATAGTAATTAGTTCTTGAATATCCTTTCAAAAATTCCCTTCTCCTTCCAGTGCATTTGTAATTGCCTCTGACAGCTAAAAATCAATTTACATTCATTAACACTAGCCTGCACAGTATCTAATCCAATATTCACTTCGCCACAGTCTTCAGAGTATCCAAAAAAGCTACCTGTGAATTTGCTGCCACAATCTGACTGTAAAATAGAATTTTAATAACATGCTGAAGCCAAATAAATGTTTATGCCACTAGAGGGACTCAGCTACGTACTCGGTGAACAAAGTTAGGACTAGAAATACGCATTTAGCATTTAGCACAAAGGATCTTGTTTTATTTAAATTTATTTTCTAATGGTGGTACAATGTTCGCTCACCCATTGTATTTTCATTGGGGTTTACACATCTTTAGAAGTAAATGTATGTGACCATCTCAAAGGAAATATTAGCATCCAAAAAGCTTAGCTGTAAGGGTTTATCTGCGGTGAACTACAGCAAACTATTTCTAATGTTGCAACAGCCCAAAAATATTTGGGCTATTTCTTCATTCCTGCAGTAGGTTTGTTAAGCTTTTATGTAGCAGACAACACGTGCTAACCAGTCTGTACTTGTTTTGTTTGGTTCAGACATTAGAAGGCAAATAATCAGGACAGGTACTTAGAGAACACACATTTAAGCAGAGGTCCCTGTCCTGCTCTTACCTACTGCTGTAATTCTCCCTTAACTCTCCTCTGTTTCAACCACTTCTGGGACCAGGATCTCAGTGCTGAAAAAGCAGTGAAGCTCCACTGCATCCATTATACCAGCTAGGGAAACCAAAAAACCAACAACTTCGGAACACATCAGGGTAGAGAACATTGCCAGGCACTCGGAGGATTTAGACACAACTTCAACAGACCATTTATCTCCTCACCTCTTAGACTACACCAAGGAAATATTAACCCGTTATTTTCTATGAGGCTACAGGCAAACCCACATCCTTCTTTTGATTTGATGTAATTTGACATAAAACAAAAGTTTAAAGAGGTTTCCCTTGTGCCATAATCCTTCCCCTAATCTTAAACCAGAGGCTAATCTTGTGAAGCCCTTGTTCAGACCACAGCCGTTCTCCTGCAATTGCTTGTGACGGATGGGCATTTCAAATACAGTAAGTGCAGACTCTGCTGCTGCATTTATGGTTAGATTATGCTATGGACTGGAATATGGCTATAATTCCAGCCCAAGGGGAGAACGAGCATGTAGCTACATTGCTCGGGAGTGCCATCCTTCACTTCATAGATGTAGCAACCTACCCATGACCCATATAAAAAAATAGGATGTTATATCCCACTCCAGAGTCCAATCTCACCTATCTGAGCTGGATGGGACCCAGAAGAATATAATACCTATATATCTCTACATACCCAAATCCAGAATAGGAGAGGGACCTGAGGGTGGAGGTTGCAGAGAGACAATAAAAAAAGGGATTTCCTACTGATTTCACCACCCAGTGCAACCATACTATTTGGCAATAAGCGATATGCTGCAGAAGTAATTCCTAAAACCCATAAATGTGATCGTTTCACTTAAATCAGACCACACTTTTCTCCCACATTATGTCCCACAGAAGTAGGAATTCAGTAGGCTTTGGACGTGGTCTCTAATATAAGTCAGAAAACAGAGGGAAAATGAACAGGGAACATGTGTAAATGGCCTTCATACTGCCCACATCCTACTAGAATTGCTAGGCTTATGCTGGGAAAGAAGCATCACAATAATATCAGTGCACACAAAAAAATTGAAAATCTCATTTTTAACTAACTGATTTTTTCTGTTTCATTCCCAAGAGCTGCAGAGTAAATCCAATAAATATCTTCATTGTCTTCCTATGAGAAAAAGGTTTATACTTTGCTATGTGAGGATAAAAATCAAACAAAATATCATCTAAAGTAGTCTTCAAGGTCACCTTAGTGCTCAGGTCTCAAAAACCTGTGAGTAACCTTCAAGGTTCTTTTATTTCAGTCTGTACCAAGTAATCTTCCTGCACTTTCTCTTACCTTTAAATGTACTTTTTTCACCTCTGAAACCAGTAACTGGTACACCTTCTGTTTGAAAGCTCCCACTCTATTTCTGTTAGTGATTTTCTGTTTGTTTTGGCTTCGGGCAGAAAATTTCTTCAGTTCAACTGTACTCTACAGCCAGGACCTGGAAAGATAATATTTAATAGTGGCTTGAGTAGAAAAAAACATTTCAGCATTTTACCCCGAAGAGATCCCCTTTCCTCCTTTCAAAATTGCAAATATTAATCTTGTTTCGAATTTTCTAGGCTAGCTGGAAAAGTCCTTCCTGAACTGAGTATATTTTGCACACAGAATTTTCTCATTAAAAGAGAAAAGGTCACAGAAACTGCCTTACTGTTCTATGAGAACCGTTTTGACATTCGAAATGTATAAGGGTGCCACACATAGGAATACTGATTAGTGTCTAATTAACCCTGGTCTTCCTTGAGCCAAGGGAAATTGTTATATCTAGAGCCAGACCAACACTACACAGAAACATTTCACAGCAGAGGTTTCACCATCTCTTAAGCAAACCTGTCCAACCCTGTACAGGCAGTTTGAGTACGAACATCGTGAGCTGCTGTGTGATGTACTGAAAGTGGTAAAACTCTTAAAGTGCTAACACTGTTCCTTACGTGCCTGTCTAATCATCCCTGTAGTTCCTAACTAAAACAGCGTGAACCAGGAATGAGATCTGATCCTGGCACCTGTACCTGTAAAGCTCACAGTACTTCTTAAGCTAGTAGACCCCCCTCTTACATTATTTAGACTTTACAGACCAAGGAATTTTCTTCTGACATTAAAGTCTCACAGTTACAGGTGTTTAGTTTTCTATGTTCTTGTTTATTTGATATATGCCTTTTTCTGTATAACACAACATCTTTTCCATCACAGAACTCCTTTTTAAAAAGTCTTTCATATTCTTCCAAGAACGTTCTGTGCAGAGCAAATCAGATCAAGTAGTTCTTGCGGAGCCTACAGTAAAAAATAGATGCTTTGCCTATTTTGAATGAAGTTGAGCTGGGGTTTTTTTTAGCAAATTCTTCTTTTGACCAGCCAGGAACAAGGTTGTGTATCGCACAACAATTTCAAGACAGGGCAGCCTGTCCCTTCATTTCTCATTTAATCATATAAATACATCCTCTCTGCTTCTGCTGTGGACTGAGGCATTACAGTCTCTAAACACCATGTTTACAACTAAGGGTTGTGGGGGTTTTTTTTGTTAGCTTGGAGTTTTTTGGTTGTTGTTGTTGCTTTTCTCAAATTCAAGGTACCAAATTTTAATAAATTCAGGATTCGGCTTAGAATAATTCATTTAAACTGAAGGGGAGCTTAACAACTTGAATGAAGAGGAGGCTTGAGTTTAAGTCAAGAGATGCTTGAAGTTGCACATTAGATATAGAGAAGGGGCTCTGCTCTTCCCTCTATACTAAGAATTCTTAGTCTACTAAGTAAAATGAAATTAGAAAAGTGAGCCAGCTCCTTAGATGGCCAAGATCTTACACTAAAATAAAGATAGCAGTGTAAAAACTGAGGAAAAATGCAAGCAGGCTCCTGGAAATGAAGGTGCTCAGTCGCAATTACCACAACAAGGTAAAAGCCAAATGTAGGAGTTGATAAACTCGTACTGTCAGGAGCTACCTAATCTCCACTGCCAGGTCCAGCAAGAACAGGCACATGAAACTTCTGGGTGAAAAGCAAATTGGCCACCTATCCTTGAAAATGGGAAGGGAGAGGAAACACAATGAGAAAGTATGACAGCAGCTTTACAGTAGGTTTTAGAGCAGATTTACGGACAGAGGAAAGAGAGAGAGAGAGAGAGAGAGAGAAGACATAGGACACCAGAGACAGAATGTTAATTTTACAAAAGCTTCCTATGTGTTATTAAATAGATTTTTCTCAACCCAGGATACGTGGTAGTTCCAGAGGAAATGAAAATTACCTTAACTGTGAAGCAGGTGAAGAACAGCAATGTGTACGAAGGAATTGGCCCAGAAGGCAGCAACCATTCATGTTCCTCAGGAAACTTGCTTGGGATCGACCAGCCTTTGTAGCTCTTTTCATTTTATGATGTTAGCACAAAAAGCAGGACCACACCGAATTTGGTAGAACCACCAAGTTTGGAATCAGAGATGATACGGAATATGGCTGCACAATAATACAGAGAAACTTTGAAAACCTCAAGGAGAATGGCAGGAACTGTGATACCATTACAGAGGAAAAACTTGTCATAAAAGACACGATCATGGTTACCTGATGATACACATTTTCACTATGGCTTAGGATGGAGCAAATTCTGTTGCAGGTCTATACAAAGGAGCAGAGAGTGCAGTGAAAGTGCAAGAAAAAGAAAATCTACTATTTTGTGACAGATCCTAGCATTAATTTTCCTCTATTTTGTTGCAATCTCTGGACAGTTTTCTTGCTGTAAGTGTCTATTCACCAGAGCAGAATTGCACTGTATTCATTAAAAACACTGGGGAGGATGGTAAACACCGGGGCAGGTGAAGGTGTATTTAAGGTAAGAAAAAATACTAATGAAAGAACAAATTCACCATGGGCAAATTTAGGATGGAAAGTAGAACACTTCTAAGCAGGAGGGCAACAAATTGCCCCTTGGAAGTGCTAGTTTTTTAAACAATCAAGGTATTGTGGGGGATAAAACACCTGCTTTTAACAGAAAGCTTGATCCATTTATCGCATGCATGTGGTATGATTGCCTGCATGGTTCTTGGGCTTCAGGAGGTTCCTTTCCATCATACATCAACACAGATTTAGACTTTGGACTTTGCTCACTCCTACTTCAAAATAACTTCACTATCGTCGTTTTCAACAGTATGCCCATTGATAATGTTCAAATGATAGAACTAAAATTTATACGCATTGATACCCACACACATGGGCACGGCTGAGACTAAGTCCTAAGATGTTTCTAGTGTTCTTTGATGGAAAGATTTTTGCACTAGTGCCTGTGCAAATCAACTAGAACAGTGCTGGAATATTTGCCACATGAAGTCTCACCATTGCTGATCTTGGCACCTGCTCAGAGCAGCTGATCTACAAAGTAGGGAGGAAGGCAGGATCAGCAGAGCCACACTGTAAAAACGTTTCAGCTCCAAGGCACTTCAATGAGTACAATCACTGATTCTTCTTTCTCTGCCCCTGCCTTCCTGCCAAATTGCTACCCAGAGACTCGATACGAGCAGGCTTCATTCCCCACATCCCCACCCCCTCAAGGGTTCCTTTGCAAGCCAAACTCACGCAGGAATTGATGACCATGAAAGAAGTTGGCTGTGGTTTTTTTTAAGTTAGGTTTTGATATAGGGAGTTTTTTGGGTGGCGATGGATGGCATGTGGTTCTTTTTAAAATTTATAAGCACAGGAGAAGTTAAATTCTATTATGATCTAAAAGGTATTAACGTTGAGCATGTGAAAGCAGAATTTTGGTGAAAAATAGGGACTAGGTGAGCATGTCTGACCATCTCCCAGTTGTCTTGACAGATATTAATAGAATTTAAGATGTGTATTACAAACCTTTCTGTAAAACCATCACTGACACAATGACCGTGTTAGCACCCTTACTACAGTAAGAGACAATTGCTGTCCTCAGAGTACCTATAGACAGGATGTGCAACACTAGAAAAAATATATAAAAGCAAGGCAAAACCTTCAGAAGTATCAGAGCTGGAAATTTCCTTTTTCATTTATAACTATGATTTTAGGCAATAGTGTTGACATGTAATGGTAAAGTGTGCTTATTTTTTTATATAGTTAAGTCAGGACTAACCGGGGAGAAGGTATGTGAAAATAATTGATCTAAAGGCTGAAAGGTTCCTCTTACAAGGAACAATTAAAATGAAAAAGTATGAAGGTAGATTTGCATATCCATCAGATCAAACAATTCCCATCCCCACCAGAAAAACTGCATTTCTCCTCTGCTCACAAGCCCTGAAGGAATGCAGATTACAATACCAATACATGCCCCAAGCTAGAACAGACTGTGGGAATTAGCTCCCAGAAACACCTGCAGATTAAATGCTGGGCCCTGGAGAAATTTAGAGTTAGAAATGTTTCCTGCAGATGTAAACAGCCAGGAGCCAGGGTCACTAAATAACCTCAGGTCATGCATGAAGCTTAACCCTTACGGAAAAGCAGGCTGGCAAGAGAAGCTGATGGCTGACCATAGAATGTCCTGAGTTGGAAGGGATGCACAAGGATCATTGAGTCCAGTTCCTGTCCCTGCATAGAACAACCCCGAAATTCACACCATGTGTCTGAGGGCATTGTCCAATCATTTCTTGAATACTGTCGGGCTTGGGGCCGTNTCAGTGCTCCACCACCCTCTGGATGAAGAACCTTTTCCTAATAGCCAACCTAGACCTCCCCTGGCACATCTTCCTGCCATTCCCTCGGGTTCTATCATGGGTTGCCAGAAAGAAGAGACCAGCGCCTCCCCCTCTTGACTGGCTAACAATGCTGTGCTTGATGCACCCCAGGACATGGTTGGCACTCTTGGCTGCCAGGGCACACTTCTGGCTCATGTTCGTCTTGCCATCGACAAGAACCCCCAAGATCCCTCTCCTCGGCATGCTCTCCAGCATCTCATTCCCCCGTCTGTATGTACACCCAGGGTTGCCATGTCCTAGGCGCAAAATCCAACACTTGCCCTTGTTAAACTTTGCAACAACAGGCTAAAAATGCTGCCTGGCCAGTGACATTTATCTACAGCGGCACAGGGGTGCACTCGCACGCTGCTGGGGTCTGAACCCCTTCCCAGGGGAAGGAGCAGCCAGACCTCTCCCTGCCCCGGTTCCTCCGCACCGGCCCGGCGGCTGCAGCACCACGGACAGCGGCCGCCCGGAGCCCGCGGGGGTCCCGGCGTCACCCGGGGACGAGCGTCTGTCCCCAATTTGTGACAAGGCGGGTCAGCCCAGAGCACCCCTGAGGGGCAAGGGCAGGACCCTCAGAAAATCCGCCTGCACATGGGAGTCCTCGCAGCACACGCAAAATGTACTTTGCCCGCAGAAACACTCAGTGCAATCCCTGAAATAAAGAGGCAGGCCAGTAATTATACTGAACCCCGAACGGAAAGGGAAACTCTCCTCAAGAGCTAAAGAAGGAAAAAGCAGTTCCTACTTCTTCACTTTGAGGGTGACAGAGCCTGGACCAGGCTGCCCAGAGAGGTTGTGGAGTTTCCTTCGCTGGAGACATTCAAACCCGCCTGGACACGACCCTGTGTGATCTGCTCTGGTTACCCTGCGTTAGCAGCTGGGTTGGACTGGGGGATCTTCCACCCCCAACCATTCTGTGTCACACCACAAAATGGTAGAATATCTACTTAGATGTCTACTTTCCTGCACTATTCTAAAGTGCCCATCTACCCTGGTGATGGGTGAAGGGCAGAAGCAGAGAGGAGCTACAGATACATGATGTCCTGTAGTGACCACACTGCCGTGAGTAAACTTGCTTTATTCATGGGGCAATGAGTTCAATTAATATTTGTCAAACAGAATGAAAAAAAAAAATCCCATGGAATGCTGTTTTTCAGCATTCCAACTGGTCTTAGTTGTTTATATGAAGTAATAAAATCCAGCTTTCATTTAATTAACCATCTCACCAACAACAATCTGCCCTGGAGCTTTGAAAGCTGTTAATACTAAAGGTTTGTCTGAAGAACTGTCATCTGGTTTGATTATAGTTTGCATAATAACATTACGTAGATATAAGAATACTATTTGGAAATGCATTGTTCTGCTCTCATGAAAACTCATCTTAAAAAAAATAAAATAAAAAAGGAAGAGAGATTGGACTTTAATAGCCTACATTATC